>VXBL01003188.1:1328059-1373165 GCA_013400195.1 Aramus guarauna
TGAGAGGGAGGTGGGGGGGGGGGGGGTTTGCATTTTTAAGCATACTAATGCACAACAGCCTCCTCAGGCACTTCAAGGGTTTACTCTGCATTTTGTTTAAAGTGCATTTAGGTTACTTTCAAACCAGCATTTTCCTAAACATTTCTAAAACATGAGTTAATTTTGACTCTTACAAATAGCCTCCAGCTCCTGAACGTTTGTTCTCTTGGCACCTTCATTTGCAGGTGTCCACGTTGTAGTTGGACAATAGAATTCAACTTTCCATGTCTGTGTTTGTTTCTTGCCAGGTGTCTCTCACAGTGGCACCGGCTCCTGCTCGGACACTCTCTTGCTTTAAGCAGCGGTTGCCGCAGAGGGGACGCAATCTGGTCCAGCACTCAATTCTGCAAGGCACTGGTATGGCTAACTGCGTGCGTGTTACGCAGTTATGGCCAACTAACTGCAGCACAGGTCCGGTCTGCTGCATGCTTCAGTACTGCTTTCAACAAATTCAAATGGAAAAAGTCACATTTTTACCTTCATTCCTCAAGTAACGCGCTCCACAATTAGGTATTTATGAAGCTGTAAATAATCAGTGGCCTTCATCTGAAAGGCCAGAAGGCAATGTCACTAACACAGTCTGGGAAAGTGAGACTGAAACGATGCGAAACAGTACCTTTGCAGTCTGGAGCAAGACCTTGAAAAGAGCAGGCCCTGGTGTATATCCACAGTAGGCTGTGCCAGGAGAAAGTTGATATGAAAACAGTAGCCGTGACTTGGGCTAAAGAATAAAAAGTAGCTATTTCCCCTTAAGACAGATGAAAATTAAATGTTATATGCAGATCTGCTCAGGGCTAGACGCAGTGTCCTACAATCATAAGGAATGAAATCAAGATACTCTTTTAATAAAGCAATGCATTAAATTTACAAAGACAAAATGCTAATTCCTTTGCCTATGTTATACCATAACTTGTCCGTACAACCATTGACTGCGTCCATTATATAAGGAAATACTAAACATTTCTGAAAAATTACTTTCAGCTATTTCTCATCTGTCAGCCCAGAGCTATTTCATTTCCCTAGCAAGGAAAGGCATCAATATCTAAAATGATGACTAGCACAGCACTGGAGGTGAAGTACTGTTCTTACTACTAATGCAAATATGCAACATTTGCATCCATGCTTCTTTTGCATTGAGCGTTATCCCAGACACTTGAGGCTTGCTCACTTTCGCCTCCCCCCTGCCACCCCACTCCCCCCCCCATATCATCCTACTATATTTTCCCGAGGCATCCAGAATGCTCGCAAGAAATGAACTTCTAAGCTGAGTCCAAGGACAGTAAAGAGCAGTGAAGGATGGGAAAGAATTCAAATAAGAAAAAAATTCCATCAAAAGAGATTAAGGCATTGAAGGGGCACATTTATGCAGAGACACTCAATACACATAATCTGGCCACTAGACAAGAAGGATGTAGTAAATGTCTACTAGCACTGGAAGGTCATAAAAACACAGAAGAAGAGTTCAGACTAGCTGAGTGGGTGTACAAGTTGGGATAAAAATTCGTTAATGGAAAATTTGAGACAGAAAGAAAGGAAAAGGCATTTTTCCACACAGCAAGAGGTCTTTGAGGCTGTGGGACAATCTCTCCCTGAGAAGCAGCAAGAGCGTAAGGCATTTAAAAGTGCGCAGGTTCAAGCCCTGGAATTATTCCTGCACTAGCTTCCATAAAGCATCATGAAGACCTAAAAAAAGTCCTGACTTCATTCTTTGACAGGACTACATGACTTACAGGCCACCAGTTTTCACCTGTAAGTGTCAGGTAGCGCTGCCTTGCTGAGTAAGAAACAATATGGTATCAAAAATAAAGTTACAATTAAGTAACTCAATTATTTTGGAAGTTGCTAATGAGCAAGTCTTTCTCTGAGAATTATATTGTGAAGTTGTGGAGTGTAGTTTGCTTATGTTTTATAGAAGTGGACATTCATTTAAATGAGAAGATGCAGTGCCTCCCCGCTATGGGCCAAGAGGGTGAAGATCTCCCCAACATGGGGAGGTTATCAGATAACTGGGAGAGTTTTTTGCTTTTCTAACATTGCTAACATTTACTAAGACCCCAGAAAGATCTATAACTGATAAACACTATTTCCCTATCATAGCAGGAATCAAATCCATTATCCCATAAGCTCCTTTTTATTGTTACTAGAAGGAGAAGAAAAAGCCCTACAGCAAGTGTGTTGTGTATGCTTCTCCAGGTACCAGTCCTCTACTAGTCACTTCATTAGCTCAAGTAATAAAAGGGTGATGTGGTGGGTCTGAACATCACCATTACTCCTGATTCACACAGACATTTCTTAAAGCTTTCTAACACTAAAAATGGAAAAGCCCCTTAGGAACAGAATTTTCAGTGAATGAAAGAATATTGCTACTCCAGAAATCAAATATTCAAAAGGTAAGAGTGTTAAAAATGCCAGTGCAGTTATGTACGTATTTCAAGGAGCAACATTAAATAGCATTTTTCCATCATATGATAAGCCTGTGATAAGCATGAAGACAGGATGGTATAGCTGAGATGGCTCTGGTTTGAGGGAGCTTGTGTCTCATTTATTACAGAAGTTGGAAGACTTAGCAAATGAAATGGGAATTTCTAGAAAGGGTGGCCACAGTTAAATCTCTTGAGTGTCATTTTAGAGAACTCTCATTTTTTAGAATAAGCCAGCTAGTAGCAGAAGTAGATCATGCTCGTTACACAGCACAGACTAAGATGGTGTGGAAGGTGCGGGTAGTAGAGGAAGGGTTCTTCTAAAAGGAAGAAGAGGACCCAGCTGGCCAAACACTTCCAACATGTTTGCTGAAAAAAGCAGTCTGAACTATCTGTTCAAAACTACCAGGTCATCTGGTAAGAATTCCCCTTTGTTTCAACAACAGTTAAAAGAAAATAAATTTTGGTCAAGGCATTGTTGTGAGTTGGTTAAACATGTAATCTTCAGGTAGGCTATAATTCAAGTTTATAGAAACACTGACGGTATGGTTAGCAAAGTTCCTATGGGCCACTTTTTTTACCCCTACCACTGGGTAAAGTTGTACAATAGAGCATATTCTAAGTAGCCCATTTAAACATTTGCAAAGGAATGCAAAGAAACCAACATATTTGTTTTAACTCAGTCATTTAGTCTCCAGCAGTCTGTACTCTCTTCATTTCTCTAAATACCTGCCAGCACCACAGCAGCACAACAGAATGTCTGAAGAGCACACATGGGGTTTTTCACTGACCTATAGGAATGCTTTTTTTTTTTTTGGTTGGAACATAAAAAGAGTTTAGGGAATTTTGCAATCTTTGCCCTTAACATTTCTAAAATGTACAGTGCTTACTACCGCTGCCCACAGGACAAAAATTCTTATTGATGCCTTTGTCACCTACATCATTTATCAAGTAGGGCTTCTAAAGCATACAACAAGTAATAAAGCATTTACTAATGACAATACAAGTAATAATTCAAATTGATATTGAATATCCCACATCAGTGACATGCCTACAAAGCTAGAACTGTATTAAAATCAGTACACAAGTAAAAGCAAGAAAATGGTAAAACTTCATTACCCACAAACAATTCCATTCACCCGCAGATAACAAGGAAAAGTGCTTTCTGATGCATAGAAAAGCAGCTTTGAAAGCCTTGCTAGACCTTCTTAAAAAGAAAGGGATGTCCATTGAGGTAACGTGTCTGGAAAACAGCCCCTGCCCTCCCTCTACATCGATACTACACTCCATTATCTAAGAGTGGGAGAAGCCCACACAAAGTACTGAAGCTGCAAAATTCGGGTGCTGCCTCCTCTAATTCCTGAGCAACAGTGAGACGTCCACCTCCCAGTGAAGGGAGCAGCAGATGAAATCAGAGGATGATCAGTCTTACGTGGTGAGAACTAATAGTGATTCTCTTCCCGCCCCCAAGGGCATCCCATCTCTGTGCCACGCTCCTCACCGGATCAAACGGTACATACAGCATAGAAACACATATGCCTAATAACGTGGGGCAAGTATTCATTCCAAGTGGAAAAAAAACACATTTAGAAGGGGTCATAACCACTCATGAATTCCAGCACTGTAACGGTGTGCTCAGGCACTCAGCAGCACTAACACTGCACAGCTCTTGGTCTACAAGCTCCCTGATTTGGCTTTGGAGGCCCCTGAAAACACATTAAATTGTGTTTGGAGGCCTTTTAAGAATGACCTTGAGCAAGTAGAAAAGTAGAGATTTTTCTAGCTAATGCCTGAACCATAGTCTAAAAAAAAAAAAAAAAGAAAGAAAAAAAAAAAGTTCACATTGTTTTTCTTCCCCTTTCCAGCCTATGACAAGAATAAATGCTTGTGCATAAAAATAGCATGTAACCTTCTAGGTAAAGCACTCACCTCATGGCATCAGTTGCAAACAAGATCAGGCAGAATAGTTATCGAACTAGGTTCAATTCATCAGACTTATTGGACGGGGAAGGAGGAAAGGCTATGCCCCGAGCATCCTACCAGATAAAGCAAAGATCGATGACAGAATGAATGACCCATCAAGAGCAGTGATGGAGTTCAGAGGCCCCACCGCTGAAGAACACAGAGGTTTTAGCAGGCCAGTCATGGCTAACAGACTGTTAGGCATGTATTTGATAAAAACCTAAGCAGACCTTGGGGAGTTTTATGTGCCTAAAGTTTTAGGTTTGGATAGAACCATATCCCCAGCTTACTGCTAGAAACAGAGCCCAGAAGCACGGATTCAAAATTACACCAAGTTGTCTGAGGAAAGAAGGCAAAACAGGCTGATTTCTGGCACCATCAGCTCTGTTACAGAAATAATTATTTTCAGCACATCATTAACATTTGGAATTCACTACTAGTCTTCAGAGGCGGGTAGAGCGTGGAGACATATATATTTACAGAAGTTCCTGTTGTTTTTCTCATCCTTTAATTTCTGCACTAACCACTTGGACTTACCTCTGGGCATACTTTTCACAAGAGCCTGCGGGAAATTTCTTGTGCTGTTTTCTGAGGAGTCTTGCAATGGTCACTGTCAGAGAGAGAGCATTCATTTCAATTGACCAGCAGCACAATCTGGGACATGACATGACATATTGTGCTCCTGTTTATAATGCACCATGCAGAAAGGCAAGCCCAACATGCTCTCTTTTTTAATTCCTTTAAAACTGCTACATAATTTTTACTGTTTAAATACTCTGTCTTACTTATTTAAGAGATTTTCTATGAGGCTTTATACAACGTTTTTTTTTGTTTTTTTTTTTAAAAAAAAGCTTAGCTTCTTTCCTGTGCCTCCTCTTCCTCTCTTGTTAAATTGTTAAAACAGTTTCCAGGGCCAGCCGCTCTGTGCAGTGGTTTGCTGGTTTCTGATGAAAGAGCTGCTGCCAAATTTTATAAAGAATGTTCCCTGGGGCACAGAGGGGAGGGAAGTATTCTTCATGGCCTCTGTTTTCTTCCCATATTGTTTAACAAACAAGCAAACTGCCCTGCAGTTGCTCTGACCCCTATTTAGACATATCCCTTTCAGGCAGCCACACAAATGAACTAGGAAGGAAGTGCCGTCACGGCCCTTAGAAAAGATAGAGGGAAATAAAGGCAGACATTGTGTGTCTAAACAAACAAGCGCACTCTGCTCTGCCCTTGTCTTCTGACTAATTCTTACAGGAACCCGTCCCAGAAGTAGTAGTTGGGGCAAGAGTATTTCCCAGGTAGTGCAGGACTCGGTTTCCCACCCGCTCCATTCCCACCGCCCTGCCACGTTTTGCCCCAACCTCAGAGACAAAGGAATAAGCCAAAAACCTTTGGCATAAATGGGGACTCAGCCCAGGCTCTTTGAATGGCTTAAGCCTGTCTCTCAGTCTGGTTTCCTACGTGGACCTTGTGCTCTCTGTGCCTCGGTTTCCCTAGTTAGACTTTCCCAGAACTTCAAGGGGAAAAAAAATTGATTTTTGTGCTTCACTAATCATAAATTGAAAAGTGCAAGTTTTGCAAGAAGCTGAAACAAAAATACCTAGAGGCCAAGCTGAGAACAAGTTTTCCTTTGAGCTGCTTCTTGCCTATACACAACTCCAAAGGATTTGGAAATCGAATAACTTTTGATAGACAAGAGATGAAACAGATTTGCTGTTAACCCCATTTTGTGATGGGGACCTAGAGCATAAAGGATTTTGGAACTAGAGATGCAACTGGAATATTCAAAAAACAACCTCAATGTTGCATGCTAATCATAGGAACAAGCTTTGACATATCAGAGCTGATAAACCTGGTTTCAAGAATGCTTAGATAAACTGGAAAAAAGAAAAAAAAAAAAGAGAAAATACAGTAATTTAAAATATTATGAGAATGATTTTTAAAGTATTTCCACATTTCTCTGGTAACGTCCATTCATAGTAGTCCCAGCTGGCTGAAACCACAGATGGATATTTACCTTAAAGTGGTTACTGGATCTGATGTCGGCACTGCCTGACAAAGCCGTGGCATTGCCGTAGGACCATGACCCAGCAGAAGCACCACATCACCCACAACGCCCCTTGGGCTGCTGCAGGTGTCCTCCGCTCTCCAGGGCTCTTCTCAACGCAGCAAACCTTGGGGCCGCTTTTGCCCCGCCATCAGCTTTAGCCTGACTGAAAGACAAGAAATCCAATTTCAAACAAAATGCTGGACTGATTTTAAGAGCAAAGTCTTGTTTGAAGTCTACGCTCGTGCTCTGTGGCTAACACAGATTTCTAGACTCTGTTTCAAATTCGCCAGAGGAGTGCATAGGAGAACAACCCAGACATTTGTGAAGGATTTGTCAAGAGCGTTGCTTTGCCCTTGCTCGTAGCTTTTTGTCCATAGCACCACGCAGAGCAGACAGAAAACAGAGCTGGATCTGGTCGTCATCATGCACGGACTGCGATATGTGCGTATTTGCGCCTGAGGAACTACCTATCACCGTGATGAATGGCATCGCATTTAGCTATCTCCTTAAAGAGATAAGATGCTGTAAGTTTTTGTTATCAGTTGTGCCCAGATTTGTACCATTAAACAAAAAATTGGATTAATATTTTTAAACCAATCAGGTTAATGTTTTATACTCATGCTCCAGGGGGTCATAAACTGAGCTAAAAAAATATACATATAGTTTGCAGTTGTTTCAAGCCATGGAACAAAGAATAGCCTACAAGGCACCCTTTGTAAGGGCACCTTTCCTAGAGTGCTGCTCCCTAGGTCTCACCACTCTAAAAATACTGGTTTTTTTCTTTATCTTGATTATTAATCAAGCATACCATACGTGATTTAAACATGCACACTTCATTTCACAAAAGCCCCAACAATCCCCCAAATGTTTCCCAATCACAAATGAGATGTTCCGGTTGCTCCCAGTAAAACATTGCAGGAGCAGCAAAAGCTTCTGAAATTATTTGTGGCTCTTGCAGCCCTCCTGTTTTCTATATTGCCACCTTCTGTTCTGAAAAACCTGCTGTTAGAGCCTGCAAGCTCTCTTTTTCTGAGCAGTTCTCCACTGCTTTGTGTATTTTGTGTGATTGCTATGGTTGCTCCCACTCGCCAGAGCCAGCACTGCAGCCAGGTCAGGCTCAGCTCTTGGTATCTCATTTCCCTCTCCCTTTGCCCACCCTGATGTGATGCAAAACCTTTCACAGGCGTATGCACAGCTCAGGCTAGGTGGCCTAATTTCCTTGTAGATTGCATCATGTTTAGCAAGGCTTGGAGGTAAGGGGCCTGTCATCACCCTCTTGGAGAGCTCAAGTTCTGAACAACCAGCTTTTCCCCTAAAATGCATGAGCTTATGTAAGAGGAGGGATTGTCCAGAAGTTTCCCTGGCTGGAACAAGAAGAGAACTTGACCAGAACTTCATCGGAAATTATAAATAAGCCTTGGTAATTATTTTCAAGTATGGAGATTAAGTTACTAAACCCACAAGTTCAGGATCATCAAAAGGTATTTGTCTGCTCTATTTGACTATTTTTGTCTGAGAGCAAGAAACCTTTAGCTTCTGATGTGCCCTATACCATGACGCTGCTGCTCCTGGTGAACTGAGACCCACTCTGGCAACGAACAGCCGAGCATACTCTTCCGTCAGCCTGGAAAAGCAGCCATTACAACTTGTGTCTAAATCTGGTGTCTTCAGAGAAGACAGCTGCCTCGTAGTGTGTTGCTGCTGGTGGCAAGTATTGCACACAGTCACTTTTCATCAGGAGGGAGACCAAACCACTCCGGAGCTGCTTTCTACTGATACCACCTGTCCAAGTGTTTGAGAATCACACGTGAACACTTACCTGGTGAGAAGTCAGCCACTGTTCAATGTGGTATTTCTGGGCCTAGTAAAAAAGGAATTTGATTTTCAGGCATCTTTTTGGTGAAAATTTCCTATGATATAGCTATGATGGGGGGAAAAGGACCTACTTACTTTCTCGGTAAACATGAATAAGCCTAGGCCTGCTGCTCCATGGATGGAGATCTCTCTTGTGGCATCTCTTTCCAGATTGACTCATTCTGTGCTTTTGGTAGTCACCCATCTATTTCCTCAAGGTCATGAGGTGACCTCAGAAGAACAGTGGCAATAGAGATCCCTTCATCAGGCTTTTTTAACAGCTAAATTTAACACTCTTCTGTGCATGTTCTAATACTGCATCATCTTAGGATTCAATCCCGTTGCCTTTAAAATGAGGGGGGAAACACGGCAGAGGTCATTCAGCGCCAGCAGCTCCCTCTGGGGAAATACTCTGCAAGAGCCAACCTTACATTAAGTTTAACTTGTTTCCTGCCAGACCCTCGCTCACAGCGATATTTCTAACTTTCTTTAATTGGACTGATATCTACACACCCCAGTTCCACATTTTGCCCCACTGCATAGCTCTCTTCTGATGTAGGAAACGTACCTGCAAGTTGGGCAGATGCCTGGCTCCAGCTAAAAGCAGATCTACCACTACCAGGTCCCTCCTCCCGCTTTGCAGTGGCACAGGCGTGGGGAGGGACGATGATCATGGGGAGCTTTACTTCGGCTTAACTTCTAAAAAGATTTGTTATTTAAAACCGGCCACATACAATGACAAAGGAACATAGCTATTATTTCATCTTCTGCTTTCCCTGCAGACAAACACTTTGGCTCAGGAGGCCAGCTGTCCTCTGGCTGTTAGCTCTGGGACAGCCGAGGCATGCAGAGTAGCAATGGAGGAAGCTGTTCATGAAAGGTATCTCAGACTCTCCCTTGGTCATTTTTACTCATCACTGCTCTACAGAGAATAAGAAATATGTCCCCTGTGAGAGTCAAATGCAACACCTATAAATTAATCCCAGTCCAGATAAACCCGCTGAGCTAGCTCAGAGCATATATATAGCTGAGACACAGCTTCCTCAGGGAATTACAGTCTCCAAATCAGTGCAGTTGTTCCAAAAAAATCTGAGAAAAGCTTCTTCTTTCTCCTCTCCTCAAGTATAGTGAGTTCCTTTCACCACAGAATTGCAAGTATGAAATTCAGTCTCAAAGGCAACCAGCTGGCTGAAATAACTTCTTGTTTGTGTGGCTGCAATGCCATGTCCAGAAACCCTGACCATCACTCACTACACAGTTATATTCACATGATAAAAATATGGTGGCATTAATAACTTGTGCTGGCATGCCTTCCCAATTGTCAGGGCTTCACATAAATATAGAACTTGGTCTATAGATTAATTTCAGAGCCTTTTTATATCTGATTATGGCTCCAGGCAGATCATAGTCTGTACAGACACAGTAATTAAGGATCAGCAGTTCTGTCCAGTGGCCAATATTCCCTACAGCGAGAGGCATAGGATGGGTTTTCAGCTGCTTGGCATTTCAGAGGCTCCCTAGAAGTCAGCTATTAGAAAGCTGCGCTGTGCAAGGACAGAGCACCAGCCTCGAAGGAAAACAGCCAGCAAGAGTTTCCATTTCAGCATCTCGGCGGGAGAAAGTGGTTGCCCTGAAGACCTCTATAGGAAACAGTTTTACTTACATAGCTCCACAGACGCACATGGAAAGCCGTAGCTCCCATCTGTTAAACCGGGGACAGGCGCTGGGAGCCAGCGTTTCCCTCACGCCTCCATCTCAAACAAGTATGCAGCCACACCGTTTCTTGGGAACGAGCTGGATACACATAGAAAAACAAAGGAGGGTTCTTAAATTTCTGAAGTACATGTCATAGAAATAGCAAATAAATAGAAGATCATAAATAAAAACATTTTTCTGGAATCATTTTACAGAGGTGAAAATTCCAACAGCAAAACAAAACTTGACTGCAGCAGATCCCAAGTTTTATTCCCATACTTCACAGCCAAGGTTTCTGTCAACTGGGAAGCAAACATAGCTGAGCTAGAAATCACGGCTGTTTGTGAATCACAGGGAGAGAGTGCAGCGTAAGAGCAGCACCCATGCCAGCACTGAAGATATCAGTCTTGAATAGAACTGCAATTTTTACACAATTTGCTATTTTTGTTGGGTTTTGGTTCCTGTAGGCTTGTTATAGGTCAAGCCCCACAGAGGCACTCCTGGCTTATCCTGAGAGCATCAGCTCCAGCTTTGCACTGTCACAAACCAATACCCCTATATAGATAAGCTCTAAGAACCTTTTGGCTGAAAAATTTGTATGGGCTTGATTTGAAGCACACCGGACTAAAGGAAGAAAAGTGTAAGGCTTGAAGAAGAGGTATTCAAGAGCTAAACAACTTAGTTAACTGACTGGGGGACATAGGGAAAGGTAGTGCGGAACAAGAGCCTCCGGCTCACGCAGAGGAGTGTCCCCTAAGACACATGTGACATTCAGCTCCCAAACCTCCCACATTTACGTTGCTTGCAGCCGAGCTATTCACAGACTCACACCTTAGTGGAAGGATGGCAGAAGCCGGTTGCTGGTGACATCCAAGCACAGTCTCTGTTAGATAAATGGCTTTAAAAATTGCTAGCACAGGTGTGCTATTAACAACAGTACCTGAATATGTTCCTTGGCAATCAAAGCAAAACACCTTCCAAATCAGCACGTTTCTGGGAAGAGGCTTCATGTGTCTGATCCGGTGGGGAACCTCACTGTTTACTATAGTGCCATGGGCAAAAAGAGACAATTTTGACATTCTTTATCAATTCTCTGAAGTTACACTATAAGGCCTTTGGTGTCGGGGCTAGAAAGCACTCTGTGAACATAGGAGCTGCTTTTATTCTCAATTTACAAGTGGTGAAGCTGAACCGAACGGAGATGGGTGAAGAGAGTTGCTGAAGGACAGTACAGAGCCATTGCACTCCTAGCTGCCAGGTCCTGCTGCAAAGCCTTGCTGCTGCTCCCAGGAGGTGGCCCAGGTACCTCCTGGGCTCCAGTGTCGCGTTGCCCTCACCCTCGGCCAGCCCCACCGCTGACAGACGAGAACATGGAGTGGTGTTTGTTTTTCTTGTAACAGTCCCTCCTCTGGCACAACCGATGCACTCCATCTTCTGTTATGCAAAATGAGATACCATCTGGCTATTTCAAAGGGAAGAAGAGCAAACCAAGACGCCAGCAGGATTTTTGTAGCTGCTGTCAAGTCTGCCCGTTCTGCGCATCTTGTAAAGATGCACAAACAGACCCACAAAAATATTCTTTGTCCATTGTACGTAGCCAGGCCCACAAACTGATACTTAAACAACAAAAAAGAGCAATAACAAATACCATAACCTAATTTTTAGATTGGGAAAGGGGTTATGTTAAAATATGTCTTAATAATTCCTCTACCAGATTGTTTTAATAACATTTCCATCACTGTAATGGCCACTGAGGGAAACCCAACAGCTGGATGAATGGCAGAGCTGCACAGCGGTGAAGAGGCAGCTCAGCACACAAGAGTAGTTACCTGGCAAATACTACACCTATAATTGAAGAGCAGAAGTGAAGAGCATGTGAAAAAAGGGGGTTTCTGCTACCCAGTTTCTGTTGGGGTAAGAGACCTCTGTGGGTTACAGAAAAAGTTGTTGGCAGCAAAGAAAAAAGCTCTCTATCTGAGGAGCAGAGCCAGGAATCACAAAGACAAGACTGACATTGATGCCAGTGCAGAAAATCAGGCTGTACAATAAAATACCACACTGGTGATTCCTTTTGGGTCTTTACTTCGCCAGATCACACGGCCCAGCAGCCACAGACCAAAAGCAAAAAGCCAAACAAACAGCTCTCTGGGCAGCCAGTCCCTCTCCCTGCCACCTTTATGGGCATTCCTCACCAGTTCCTCCAGTGAGGGCTTCATCTTACTGGAGCACAATTAGTCTTTAACCCTTTACTTGGTGGTCATGGGATATAAACTGAACTGATATCACAGAGCTGTGGCTCTCTTTTGAAAGGTACCTCTGACTTTTGCATCACAGCCCTTGATCAGATTTTTTCAGATCATTGTTCCCATAAGTACCCCACCAGCCTTTACTGGGCTAGGATGAAGAAGGACCCCGCTGCTCTCAGAGTAATGGTTTTACAGAGCCTCAGGGATTAACAGTCCTGATTTACACATGCTAATGCACCTACCTGGCACAGTACTATGAAGCAGTAGTCCATGTAAGTGCAACCTGTTCAGAGCAGTTGCACGTGTGAAACGTTACTAGGAATGGTTTATCTGGGCCAGAGACTCACACAAGAGATGGGCTGTTTGGTTTTTATGAAGCTGGGCTGAAAATGCTCTGTTTGCTTTCTTTCCTCTCATGGTTTCTGTGGCATTCTCTGGCTCACTTTGTCCAATTGGTGAGTCTTGCTCAGTACCATCATTTTTCTTTCCTGTAGACCCTTCAAGTGCTGCCCTCCCCACAGCACCTCTGGTCCAGCCAAGTCTGACGCAAGGCGCAATCAGTCTTCTTCAATTGCCATTACGGCTAGTGACATGGGGGCCAAGGCTACCACCGAGGAGAGTCATGTCTGGCTTCCCTTTTTGAACCCATATTGGCACACTCCTCTCTCTGCTTCTGTCTTTTCTTCTCTCCTCCCTTTGACAATCATGTCCCAGTTTATGTTTCTGCACTCTTCTTGCACTCTCAAGATCTTTCCCAAGGACTTTTCCATGCCTTGCACTGTGAAAGGTGCTGTCGTCTTTTAATGCAACGGCAGTTCAAAGGCTTGATGCTTCAGAGCTTGCTTGAAAGGTGTTGGATTCTGCTTTCCACGGGAAGGCACCCTCCACTTGAAAGGGTCAAATCCTGCTGCTGCTGGCTCAGGATTGACATGAAACCAAGAAGTGTCTCCATAGGCAAGGTCACCCTGACCCTTCTCTTACTTCTTGCTTTCCGCTTTCCCCGGACGTGCTTGCTCATGGATCAGCTGTGTCAAACTTGGAGTTTGTGGGGTTTTTCTGGTGTTAATGGAAAATGTAAAGCAAACAGGAAAACATAGAGGCGCAATCAAAATACAAAAGTCATCGATTTGGTCTGATTCTTTCAAAACACTCCTGGTTGGTACTCACAGAAAATAACTATTTTTAGAGCAGCCCTGCATCTGCATTTTGCTCTCGATTCTTTTCTGCGGCTAGATCCTATTTAACCAAAGAAATAGATTGACTGACACCTAGTGGTGCTTTTCTTTCTCTTATTCTGCTGAGCGTAACATTTTAGGCAGTATTGAAGTGGACTTAGTACATATTACCTCTATTGTAGGAAACAGGTTGCCTGCATTTTATATCTATTTTTAGTAGTGTATATCGATATTCAGCATAATCACAGACAGGACAATCAACAACAATTAATTTTAAATATATACAGGGTCTTTGGTTAATGAAGGAGTCTGGTATTAGACCACAGTACATCCCTTCCTCACAATATGCAGATCAGTAACACATAGCTCTGGGAGCCCCTGAAGTGCTAATAAAAACCCATAAATTCATTCGCAAAACTGACAGTCTTCTGGAGTTGTTGTTTCTACTAAACCAGAATTATTGATTCCCTTATTAATGATTTATGTGTAAATAATTAAGAACTGAAAAGCAATTTTTTTTCCCAAAAATTTTTGATTTCTAATGGCATTAGAGAACTTCATCATATGGTATCATTTAGTCTGATTAACGATAAGAATGCGAAGATGATTTTGCTTTGTCATTAGGATTTGTAGATGCTTTAGACTCTTTTCTCAGTGGTCGCCTAATGTTCAGCATCTGTGAAGGGATTTTGCAATGCAAGACAAATGCCAAACATAGCTTAGCTGACTCCAGAGTTCCCACAGACTGATGTAGGTACCATCACCCGTATGCGCTTGTGACTAATAGATTTGTTTGGTGCAATGCTGTGCTTTACAAACCTTGCTGAGAAATCACTTTACAAGGTCCAGCTGGAGAAGAATTAAACAGAGGGGAGTCTCTTGCAGACAAAAATATCTACATATAATTCCCTGTTAGGGACAGGCTTTTGTAGTCACTTCCTTAGGACAGCATGTCCGTTCTCCTAGTACCTCTGCCTGAACTTTCCAAAATAAGTTATCTAAACTGTCAGATCCTGACTCAGAAAATCCTTGTTCCTCTGCCTTGCTCCTCTGTCTCAGCTGAGTGGGATGTGGGTGTTTAGAGGTAATCGTGTATGTAATTTTTGATGGAGACTAGATCATAGAGTCAGTAGCTGAGAATAAACCTTGATACTACCAGCAGTGCCATTCCCACCCAAATCCCAGAGACCTGAATCTTAGGTTTGATAATGATGATACAGAGGGAAGTAATGCAAGAAATTACACAATTTGATCTGATTAGTCACCTTAATATATAAGTAGGTCCAAAGATGTTATTTGTAATCCAAGCCTCATTAAGGCACTGCTACCCAAAAGTTAACTTGCCTACATAAAATCCCAGACTAATGACCCCATAAAGCTTCTGCACTCCAACCACACAGTCATCTAGGTCTTACTTCTAATTTTGCCTATCAAAATAATTAAATAATCACATTACATTATAGAAACAGTTAGTATCCATGTTCTCATTCCAATTTGTCATATACAATTTTAATAAATTTAAAGAGTTGTACTGGGTCAAATATTAAAAATTTAATAGTTACTTAAATAATCATTCAACTCTTTCAACTATTCATATTCCTACATGGACTTTAGCTCATAGCTGTAGATCCTGTGTTTATATTCCATTTTTCATAACACTTAGCTACTTTCAGTTGGCCTCTAGCTGGATATGGGAAAGTCATCTTTTTCTGCAAGGTTTTGGGGTTTTTTTCCAGTTTGGCTCATTTACCATCTCTCTGTCCCTACTTTTGGTCTCTGGGAACAGCAGAAACCACAAAATGTTTTTGATTATCCACTTAATCCCCTCAGGCAGTGCAGTGTCTTTCGTCTAGACTTCAGTGAAACTACATTTATTTGTTGAGCTTTTAGTTGTCAATTAAAAAAAAAAAAAAANCTTCCTGTGGTCCCTTGTATAGACTCTTGGCCAGTTTACATGAGAAAAGCACTGCCTTATATTTCATGTTCATATTTTTGTTCCTTTCTCTTAATGTTTTTTAAACTAGTTTATTTAATATTTCTTTCTTAATTGTGGCATTCTCCAGCACTGTTAAGAATATTAGTTATAACTAGTTATTGTGTTTCCATCCCCTCTCTCTTTCATTTCTGAATCCTTCTGACTTAGTCATTCAAACCGTTGCACTTGTTCCGAGGGGAAGCTGGCACATGAATGCCACCTATGACATCATTAGCAATGGCCTTGGCAGGAAAATGTCACTTCGTATTGTTCTCTGCACGCACCCAACCAATCCAGGAATGGACAGCTTTGGTACATAGAAACTACAGGAATCAAAACAGCTGAATCACAGCCCCAGATCGTGTGCTGGTATTTTCTTGATTATGTTACCTCTCTTATAATCCCCTCGCATTTAAGAAAGAACATGACTCTATAGATATTAGAGGCTACAGCAGTGATTTTCATGCTGTCAACTCAATGTAACCAACGTGGCCTTCAGTGAACTAACATCTCAGAGAAGCCCACCCTACCAAATATGCCTCTACAAGGATACAGCTCAGATATGGACCATGCCAATGGTTGAACATCTTCATTGGTCATAGTTTGTTCCTCAGGATGTGAGGAGGGGACCATAAGTGTGACATCTCTCCAGTGATGTCCAATGGGTCAAGCTTAGAAGTTTGGGAATGTACAATGTACTTCCTTGTTTGACCCTCCTTCCATTCCGTGGTTTCACATAGGCATCTATAGCCTGTTCCATATAGGGAACAGCCCTTCTTACCCAAGCGCACAAAGATATAACTTTCCCCCACTTTCTGTTTCATCTGCCAACCACCCATTTCCATGTCAGCACCCCTGAAATCTCCATATTTATTATCATCAAGTGGCTATCACTGCACATGACTTTTTCTGTATTTCAGACTTCAGTGTAAGAATGTTGAAACTGTTTATGTAGCTGCTGTATTAAATCTCTTTTTGGTATTTATCCACTTAAACATGTTTTTGGTACTCTGTCTCCAGTGAGTTCTCATTTATGCTTCTTTACTCTCAATAAGCCAGAGCCTAATATGTTACCACAGAGACATCATCCAGCACAGATTGAAGGGCTCATGTGGGTAACCTGCTCAGAAACACTAATGGTTTGTTTAATATTTCATAGATATGTCGATTATAAATTCAGTTCATACTTGAAAGGCTTCTTTGCACAGCACTAAATCACTTCATGTTTCCTGTAAACTCTTTACATGACCTGAAAGTCAAAGGTGAATCTGAGGACATGCAGGGTTGCGTACAAAGGTTTCCCTACACTGGCCCCAAAACCCCTGCACCCCAATAGCAGGCATGCACTCTCTGTGGCAAAATTCCCAGTTAGGAGCTTGATCCAAACACCAGCAAAGTCTGTGGATGTAACTCAAAACAAATTCAGGTACGCAATCACATTTTTTGCACAGGTAAGTTTGAAAAATTTCCTTTTACTCCACAATTTGGTACCTCTGGCCAAGCCTTAGGTGTTTTTCATCGTAGCTAAGAATACAGATGCAAGGTTTACATGCTTTGAATATCCAGCTCAAGGAGCAGGTGAGAACATGTCACAGCCCCACTCTGCTCTTCATGCTTGGATTTTTATTTTTATTTCCTTGTGAATCTCAGGTAGAGACTGGAAAGAGAAAGGGAGTTGGGTGTGCCAGTGGCTCAGTCTTCAAGGGCCTATGGAAACACTCCTGGGAAACTCTGGTCAAACATTTGTTCTGCTGTTAAACTGACTGTTCTACTATATATTTAAGCATAAAGCAAACCACCCGGGGATCTTTGTTTCTCCTCTGAATCAAAGAAAGGAAAATACCAGGGTAAACAGGCATTTCTGAGAACAACTGATACAAAGACCAGGGAAGTCAATGGAAGACTTTGAATCAGATTTTGATGTAACTACTCTCAAAATCAGGTCAGACTTTGCAGGCTTGAGCAGTTTTCTGTTACTCTCTTAATGTGGTTCTCCTAGCACCCTTCCCTTCCTCCCTACTGCTTCCTTCCAAACATGCCTTGGCTCATTTGTACTGATGGCTTAGTCCTTTCTTCCTCACTATCAAATGGCTCATTTACCTTTCAGAAATTGCACCAAGCACTAGTTACCATTGCATTGTAATATAAGTAAAACCTTTAATACATGCAGAAGGAAAAAAAAATATGAAAAAGGTTGCATCAAAAAAAATATATATATATTTGTAACTGTTCATTATTTAAAACAGGAGTTAAAGTAACCTTTTTAAATGGTCCAGTGGCCAATGTTGGAACAGCCAGTCTTCATAAAATGGAGAGGACCAGATCCCAAGAGGCAGTGAGTGCTCTTGACTGTTATTGATGTTGATAGGAGCTGCTACTGCTCAGTATGGGCAATGACCTTCATCAGGCGGCGTCACTGAATAAAACATCAATTTAAAGCAGTCTGGAGATCCTGTGTGTGACTAGCTCTCTATTAATTTCATCACCGTCTCTCCTCTGGTGTTCTCTCGGACACACTGGAAAGCAGCTTTGGACAGTGAGCCACAAAACAGTCTGTTTTCCCTCTAAGTGGAACAGTTTAACTTCGTATTGAATGACTGTGCTTTCTCTGCACTAGAGCATTTGTTCTAAGTGGCTAATTCCCCCTTTCACAGAAACCACTCTCTTTTACCCAGTCCAAATGTTCAGAACTAAATCTGACCAACCTATCAGTCCTGGGGCAAGGAAGCCAGCCTGTGAAGGGTCAATTTATTCTTTGTAATTCTGACATATAGCATAGGCTCTTCTATAAAGACGCAGATGAGAGACACAGAAAAGGACATGATGTTGCCTCACCAAAAAGCCTCCCACGAATGACATTCACTTTTATCCTGTGCAAGAGCAAACATCAGCTTTCAGTCTGATTGTGCACACACAGATTTCTTTGTTAGCACATAGGTAAGAGGTGATATTTTCAGCTATAGGGTGAACATCTGCATGTTTATGCCCCCTTCTTTGTCTTTTACTTGTGACAGTTTCAAAATGACTGAAAGCCATTGAGTAATCCTCTCTTCATTCAGGAAAGAGAATTTTAGATGCTGTACAAACTTTAATAACAAGCAGTTTATATTCTGCAGAAATCAACCTACTCTGTCACAACAGAAGAGGGCAACCTAATACCATCTCACTGTTCCCGTGTCCACATACCCCTCATGAAAGCAGAGCGTAGCACCTTGTCAACAGGACTAAAGGGAGTGAAGCATTTATATCCAAGAATCTTTTCAAAGCTAGGAGCACCACTCGTAATATCCATATCTGCTTTCTTCTCCCACATTTCCATTTCACTTTGGATATGACCACAACTGCTGAAGCACCGCCTGCCAGGGCATTTTTTGTTGTTGTTAGTTTGGGGGGAGAACGCTTGGTTGGTTGTTTTTTAAATCAGATTATCTGGATTGTATTTAAGACAAGTTTTCTCTGTTGGGCACTGGGAAAAGCAGGAGGCGCAGGTGCTGAATTGCCGCAACAGCAACAGAGGCATCTGCTGTCCTCAAGCACCCCGAGCTCTAGGAAGATGTAGGCGTAGCTTAAGGAGTTCAAAAGGTACCTAAGTGAAGACAATGATGACTAAATAACAGCTAAGAAATAAGGAGGAAAAAGAATTATGTGTAGATGATACCATTACATTTGGCAATATTAGAGATGTAAAGAGCATTACAGATGTAAATATTAGAGATGTAAATGTAAATCCCCTAAATTGGTCATTGTAATGAGATTTGCTATCATGCTTTGAGGTATTAAGGGTGGCTTTTTTCACTTTTGTCTTCAGCTATCACAGGCAGAAGTATGAAAACAGCCTGGAAGTTTCATCACAAGTGGAGATTTAAAGGTAAAAATGAGAAATACAGACATATTTGTGGTAATCTGAGGTGCTACTGCTATAGTAGTATGGATATACCTGTCTGAATAGAAAAGAGGTGGGCTGAGGTGTGGAATGTTTGAAAGAAAATGCACAGAAATAAGAAAACAAATGAAATTAAAAATAGAAACAAATTAAATAGAAATAGTGGAGCTCTTGCTCATTATTCAAGCAAAGGGAGGCTGTGCAATTGCATTCATAGAATCATTTAGGTCAGAAAAGACCTTTAAGGTCATCAAGCCCAACAGTTAACCTAGCCCTGCCAAGTCCATCACTAAACCATGTCCCTAAGCACCACATCTACACCTCTATTAAATACCTCTGGGCAGCCTGTTCCAATGACTGACACAACCCTTTCGGTGAAGAAATTTTTGCTAATATCCAATCTAAACCTCCCCCGGTAAAACTTGAGGCCATTTTATCTTGTCCTATCACTTGTTACTTGGGAGAAGAGATCAACACCCACCCGGCCACAACCTCCTTTCAGGTAGTTATGGAGAGCAATAAGGTCTCCCATCAGCCTCCTTTTCTCCAGGNAGTTGGCCTCAGCCCATTGATCAAGCCTGTCCAGATCCCTCTGTAGAGCCTTCCTACCTTCAAGCAGATCAAAGCTCCTGCCCAACTTGGTGTTGTTTGCAAGCTGGCTGAGGGTGCACTCGATCCCCTCATCATCGATAAAGACATTAAAGATCACTGGCCCCAGTACTGAGCCCTGGGGAGCACCACTTGTGACCAGCCACCAACTGGATTTAACTCCATTCACCACAACTCTTTGGGCCCGGCCATCCTGCCAGTTTTCTGCCCAGTGAAGCGTATGCCTGTCCAAGCCATGAGTTTCTCCAGGAGAATGTTGTAGGAAACCATGTCAAAGGCTTTACTAAAGTCCAGGTAGACAACATCCACAGCCTTTCCCTCATCCACTAAGCAGGTCACCTTGTCATGGAAGGAAATCAGGTTAGTCGAGCTTTCTACATGCAAAGCTTGTACCAGTGCAACTGTACTGGTTGTAGAGGTAACTAGGTAAAACAAATGCAACCCCAGATTGTGGGCATAGTGGAGAAAGGTCAAACCAACCAGAGAGAACTGAAGCACTCAGCAAGAATAAAAGGAATCAAAAGGAGATCACGTTGCAATGAAATGATGGAGATCTAAAGGAAGGAAAAAATGTTATCCCTCACCAATCTTCCTCTGCATATGCCTAGTCTTGGAAGTGTATGGGAAAGAGTATTGAACTCCAAGTGGTGGGAAAAAGTTGCATTTCTCCCTCAGCATAAGATTTCGACTAGACCCTCCAGAAAGCAAGAGCAGTCAAAACAGGGACCTCTGCATATCCTAAGAATGTCCAGCAGTGCTGACTGTGCTTCCTCTGTCGTGATTGCTCCCATCTTTGCCATTCCCCTTCATTTCTCTGTATACTTCCTACCTTTATTCTTTGTCCTTAGCCTTTCCCAAACTGTATCAGATTTAATTCATTCCCTCTGCATAAAGACCATTCCATATCCCCCAGAAATTGCATTTGTTACCACCCTATTGTCCAGCCTGTGCTCATACTACTTTCCCATCATCTAAATACTGTTAAGTTACATACGCTGTCCTACTGGGCATGTATTAATACTTGGTCTGGATAGTGCTTAATTACTACTAGGTCCTTAGCCCTTGCTGTCATAAACATATCAGTACAGTAAGTGATCACTGCAATTGTATAAACACAATAAATGATCAATGCAACTGTAAAAACACTTTTAACACAGTATAGCTGTAACCTCACCAGGCAATTGCATAACTCTAATAACCTTCTTTTTTCTTTTCTGATTTAAATTGGTGCAAAAAGAACGTTGACAGTCCCAAAGAAATACTTCAGTGTTATTTTACGCCACAAAGCTTAGTCCTGGATGACCGTAAATAGATCAGAAGGAGCAGGAAATGTAGCTCTGTAGCAATTAATTCTGCTGACCATCCTGCTTTTCTATCATCAACAGAACATATAGTACTGATGTGGTAACAAACCACATCTCATCACCTTTATTTATCTAGTTCAAATAATCACATTTATGGCTAGGTTGACTGTGGTTGTCTAAAGTAAAGACAGATGCCTTGGCTTCATAGCAAATCATTATGCTTACCTGCTCTGTATCGTGTCCATGTGATCTAACTTACAGAGCAAATAGAGTCTTCTCAAATTCAACATTTATTAAGAACTTGCCCAGACACAGAGTTTCCAGTGGCTAATATATTTATTAACTATTCTGAAAGCACAGAAGTTCTGTAGGAAATAATATTTTAACCAAGTAGGATTCATTTTCTGTCAAATACTAGAGGATAGGTTCCATGTACGGACAAAGAATTGACTAGAGCAGTACCTAAGCATGGTTTTGACCAGCAGATTGGAAGATGAAATGAATGGTAGCTGCCAGAATTCATATACTGTAAGAAGAAATGCTGAACTCACAAAAGAGATATACAATTGTATATATTTAACACTGACACACTTCATTTTCCTGGAGTATTAAATTCACCACAAATCCTGTAAAAGTGCTGAGCAAGAAAGTGAGTAGACCAGTAAATTCAACACAATGTCGATACTAATACAGCCCAAGAGTGATATGAATACAGTCTGATGGAGACATGACATGGCAGAGAGGACACAGGATCAGAGCCATTATTTCTATTCAGAATCTACCCGGGCAGTTCACTAACAATAGTCTGCTGGTGGAACATACACAGCTCTTCACTCAGCATTTAAACTGTGCGTGTAAGTAACTTGTATATAAATATGTACCAGAAAAAAATCTGCTAGATTATTTATAGCTTTCATTCCTCACCTGTGCTTTTAAAATTCCTACACCATAAGCTTGGAAGAAAGTAAATTAGTCACCATTAGTACAAACAAACAATAAGATACTTCTGCACTTCTAATATAAATATTTCATGTATTTAAAAAAAAAAAAAGACAAAATGTCACTTAGCAAAGATTGCAATTGTATTAGTCCTTCAAAAATAAGTCTGTTCAATTGCATCTCTTTTTATTGCAATTGTCCATTTGGATTATAGTCTGTAAGAGTAATAAGGTAGCAGCTTTTGTTTAGCCAGTTCAGACTGACAACAATACTAGTAAAGTAAATTGTAAAAACCAGGACATTTTTTCCCATGTAATCAAGACTTCTCCATGTGCCACTTAAAGCTAGATGAGCAGTTTAAGAGCAATCCTAGCCCACTGCAGGAGGAAGCAAGTTTGTTATTGGCACAACTGGGATCAGAGTATTGCCCATTTGTCAGGCAATAAATACAAGAACACATTTGCCTTTTATCTTATAACAGTCAGATCTTGTAGTCTGGATATTGCTGAGAGTTTTAGCATGCAAGGACAACTGGCTTTTTTTTATTTATTCATTCATTTACTATAGATGTTTCAATGGTATATACATTTCTTTGAGCACATTAAGTATGTCTGTAAGCTACTACAGATTGAAATCTCATGGATTCTTCTGGAAATTACATTTTGCTTAAGATGGGCCTCATCAAAAGAGAAACCAATCAAGAGAGACATTCACCATGCTCTGAGTGAGGTAATCTGGCTTCTTATGAAGTGATAAAGCTGTTACAGACCTAGGCAGCCTCAATAAATAGCTGAGAGTCTGCATACAGGAATCAGGGCTCGCTCTGCAGACCTCCCTTTCATGACCTCAGCTGACTGATCCCCAGTCTGTAAAAATTATGTTACACAGTGATTATACATCCTCAGAGGAAGACTGACTATTTGAAAAGAAAGCAGTTTACCAAACCTCCCTTTTCCTTCCCCCAGGAATTTATAACAATACAATCCAAACTTGTATGGAACGCAACTTAATGACATCAACTCAAAACAAGAGAAAATCCAATACAGAAATAAATAATTGTGAAAAGCAACCCCAGGCAAGAATCTCAAACCAAACAATGCATGGAAAGTCTACAAATACAAGACCAGTTTAAAGTACCTCAGTGGCTTTGAGCTGACAGCTCTTTTTCATACAGCTGATAGAGCAGGAAGTTTTTACTAGAGCCCAAAACATAGATTCAGCCTCTTACAAGGATAGTTAAGTCTCTGTTGTAAAGAGAATGGAAGCTTTTTCACTCTTAGTTTACACCAAATTTCATCAGCCAGCTTGACTACACACTGAATACTCCATAGATAGACTGCAGAAGTGCAGATAACAAAATTATAATGTTCCTTCTCCCAGTTAACTAAACCCAGCTGTCAGTTTAGATTAATAATATTTTATATTTAAAAAAAAATAAAAAATGAAAACATATGTGTAATAGAGTTTCTGCATGCTGGAGTGTAGGGACAAACTTTCAAGATTGCAGATAGGATGATAATCCATTACCTCCTTCCTAAATTCCAGAGATGCTGAATGTCCACTGACATACCTTATCTGCAAGCATCTGAGTTTTCTTTTAAAATCCTCAAGCTCTGCCAGAAATTCCCAACAAATAAGGCAGGCCTCACCGGTCCAACAGGAGCACGTTGTGGATGAAGTGTGGAGCTCAGCACGATCCACACTGGCTCTGCAATATGCCAGCCAGCACGGGCATTTTTGCACCGTGCTTCTAAACCTAGAGCTTAAGGATGCAGCAGGAGCTGCTCCTCAGCCGTGAGCAGCTGGACCCAGCAATGCCGGGAATATTGACAGTTTTCTGAGGTAAGGCTCAGACACAGTGTCTGAAGAACCACAGCCCCAGGCTGTATCGAAAGTCATTTTTAGAGGGGGAATTATATTTCAGAAGTCTCAGATGCATGGTTCTCTGACCACACTTTTATTTTCAAAAGGTGGTGGAGAGTGCAAGCAGTACAGACCCAGGAAAGATAAAGTACAAGGAACCCAAACTACAAGGAAGACAAAGATGATTCTTCTACAGGCATCGCTCCAATAGATAAATCTATAATACCATAGAATCTAGAATTACCATATGGTAATTCTCCTGGGCAGCCACAGCTAAAATTACTCAGCACCATCAGGGCTTTCTACTGAACAACCCCAAATCCATCTACTTACAGACTGGAAAAGTTTCACTCCTGTTGCTTTGTATTCAAAGTTACTTGATCACTAATAGGGCAAGCATCTTAATTATGTGAGTCTCTAAAACTGCTGTATCAAAAGAATTGATCTGTGGGGTGAATCTGTGCAGCTCTATTCAGGGTCATAAAATCACACCAGCTGAAGATGTGCCCTACACTAAAACCACTGACTCTAAATAAAGCCTAAAAAAAGGAGTAACTTCATGCTAATAAGGCAATTAGCCTGACCCAGCCCTGTTTTGGTTGGTAACGATTACAGTTTCAGAAGCCAGGTGGATTTTATCCACAGCACATACAACTTCACAACATAAGCCTCCTACTGAAAGGGGTGAGATTATTTGGGTGTAAAGAACTACATGAGGGCAACTGCTACAATCTAGTACAAATGGATAAAGATGAGGCACCAAGTTCAGCAAAATTTATGTCTTACAGGAAATGGGAAAGTTGTTTAAGCAATCTATTATCATTTAGGTCTCAGAAGATTTGTTTAAACTGCGGAAGACAGGAATTTGTATTTTATACACAAACTGGACTTACATCCTCTTCCTATCTACGTTATTTAACGCACCTTTTCATATATATTGTCTTGTCAGTGAATAAGGAGAGCAAATATGACAGCTGACCAGCTATGCACTGGAAATTTTTTTAATTTTATCTTAGCTTCCCAAGCTTACCAAAAAGATATCTCTATCTCAAATATATGATATTTTGTAACCTTTACATAATACTGATAGTCTCACAAATCCCTCTGACTTTCATGTGCACATAACCAATGAAAAACTACAGCAAAGGAAATTAGGATGAAGTATTTGTGAGAGCTACCATATGAAACTTAGCCTGCACCTGAGACACAAATTAGATTCTTTTTAAAACAAAAGTCCAAAATGCTGTTCAAAATTTGTTGTCATTTGCTCCCAAATACAAACCTCAAATGACAGAATATGCAGAGCTTGTTTTGCACATAGTTTTTGCCCGTTAACAACTCTACTCCAAACTACGTAGCACTGGGACCATGCTTGCTCCCAGTTCTGCAGCATGCACTCTAGCAGTATACAGCCAAGTACATTTTTAAATGTGCTTATGTCTCTATTTATAGGACTTCAAGAACAGGGAGTAATGTGACACATTTTCAGCGTTTGAAGAATAAAGCCTAAACTTGCTGCTGAGAGGATATTTCTCATAAAAGATGCCCTGATCCTTGTCTTACAAAAAGGTTTTATTTTTCAATAGAAAAGTATATTTAAAAACACAATTATTTGCTAAAAGCAATATAAAACTCTCCATTTTTTACTTCATAAAAGTTTAACAAAACATAAATATTGTTTACCACTTACGTTCCTATATACAGACCTTGCATTAGATAGTTAAATGGGTAAAGAGTTACTAGCTCAGAAATGAATGGCACATGACTACATGAAATTCAAATTCCATGTCACACTGCACAATCACAGCAACACAAGGAGAAGCTTAAAATCCTCAGTCACCAAATTCTGCTTTGTTCTCTTTACAGCTATGTTCCTCTTTTCTCTACAATAATGCACCAGTTTCCATGGTCATAGCAGGAAGAAAGTATCTGAAGCTCAGGTACGTTCTCTTCTACCAGGGAGCACAGCTCCCCTTCCCGAAAAACATGATAATAACGCATGAAGGCTTTTGTATCCAACGTGGCATCAGTTTGGTCCCCAACAGACACTGCTGAATCCAAAGCAGAGTCAGTGGAGTCAGTTGTTGAAGTTCTTTTGAAAAACTTAATGGCATTAGCTTTGCCAGCACCATCTTTATTACAACCGCAGCTGTAGTCCCTGTCTTCCACTGGGCCGTTTATAAATGAAGCTTCTTCACTCTTGTGCTGAGCTACACCTTGGTGTCCTCCATTTAAACTTAAATCCTTCAGTGCATCTGCGGCTGGTGACCACTGTGGGTTTTTGAGAGGCAGGCTTTCCACAAACACGTCATCATCATCTAAACTTTGTTCTTTTAACAGTGCCCCATGGTGACCCAAATCCAAACTGCAGTGTCGCGAGTGCTGAATGGGTACGGTACTGTTTGCCCATTCTCCCTCATTCCTCAGAGGTTTCATTTTGTCAGTTTGCTTTCTCAGGGCTGATTCATCAAGTGATCTGGAGAAAAACCACGAGCGGAAAGACCTTCCTAGAGCACTGTAAAATCTGTTTTCTTCTTCAGAAATTTTCATGCAGCAGGCTCTGGATAAGCAATGGTCCGTATTTTGGGAATGTTTTGAATCAGTTTCTGGCTGCAGATTGGTTTGGTAGCTGCAGTCAGAGATGACTAGCTGTGCAGGGTGTACGTCTCGGCTTTTTACAGCATGCACACACTCACCCTTATCTCCAGACTGATTCGATTCTGAAAAATGCCGTGAGCACAAGGCCTTGTTCCAAGGAACAAACACGTCTTGTTTCTCAAAGCGACGGTTCTTTTGTTCCATAGCCCAAACATAAATCATCATCTGCCCTCCGGGTATCAATACCCTTGCCATTTCCTTTATTGCTTTGATTCTTCTTTGTTTAGTTGAGAAATGATGGATCACTGTGAAAAAGGAAAGGCATTATGTTTTGAATATTAGTATGGACATAGCATTTTCGTCTTCAACCCGTTCTACATGTTTAATCATTTTAGTTGCCATATCGCAAATATCACTCACTGCAAGTCAGCAATACTGGAAGTTTACCCCAGAATGGTCTCTTTTACATTTCTGTTAAATGGATAAAAGTAGGCAAATCCTAAAGAAGGAAATTTATTTAATTTCAAAATAGGGAGTAAAGTAAGTCAGGCATATAAGCTGGGGGTTTCTGTTTCTCTGCATGACCCATAAAAGATCATAGCATGACGAACTTTCACTTAGATGCCTGGCCTTTCGGTGAATTAGATAAGATTAAGGTTGACTTTAGATTTGAGACACGTTTCAGACTGATCTTACTGGAAGCAGAAAATTTTTTCACCATGTAACAAATACAGCAAATGTAATATCAGTAAAAAGATGATCTGTATTTTTATAGCAGTGCATTTTCAAATGAGCTAGTGAGACAATTTAGAAGGAAATATTTTCCATTGCATTAATTTTGTAGAAAGGTATTGCCTTTATAGAATGTTTGTTTTGGAGGAAAAAAAAATGAAAAGAAAGTAGATCAGTCTACATCTACGTGTCTGAGAGTGATGATTATTTGTTACATTATATAATGCTATTAAAGCATAAAAACTCAAAGTAAAAAATAAAGTTATTGATAACTATACTTGTATTTTCTTTCCAGGGTAATTTCCACATTTTCGGATTCCACGGCAATGTGAAATGGAGCTGTGTTTCAAGATTTCCAGACTGTTTATATCTTCCTACTCACCTGAAGGAACCAATTTTAACAGACAGTGAATAACTAAAAGTCAGCTATTTACTCTCTGAACTCTCAAAAACATTAACTTGTACTGAGATTGGTCATGTTGGTCATGCTGTTCTATATGTCATCAGTACTAGATTTGATTCAAATCAATGACGTACAGAGGAGTGATTCCATAATTCATTTCCAGTGGACTTGGAGCCAGCCACTTCTACATGCAAAACATTCAATCTACCCATATAACAACATATAAAAATCATGTATGTTCTTAGCTGAAGACATCTCCATACCTCCAGAAAAATTAGATTATCTTTATATGTGCCACTTGACAGTAGCCAATTCTACTTGTAGAAATAGTGTTATTTCAACACTGCAGTTATGACAAGCGTATCCAACTGGCCCTGACTTCATTCAAAACAATGATTAAATTACCAAAGGGGAAAAAAGTAACTTTTTTTAGCACAAGCCAAGAAAAGCATTCTTGGCAGTTGATATTAACTAGGCCCTCCAAGCAGCTGAGAACACAAGATAGCAAACTCAGAGAAGAGTTCCCCAATCTATATGGTCGGTGTTTATTCCCAGGTACTCCTAAGTCTTGCCAATATTTTCTTGAACTTTGCAAAAAATATATATAAAATACTATTTCAGTTTCTTTAACAAGATGAGGAGTAAGGAACTCATATTTTCTCTCATACAGAGTTAGGCCATATATCACCACAGAACTTCCTGCAAAATAATGTCAAAACTGACAGAGACAGTACAAGTGTGTGAGCTGAGTTCACCAGAATGAAGTGCCAATCCACCAACAGAATCTCTGCACGCTTTATCTAAGCAATTCATTTAATGAGTTACACATTCTTCATGGTTAAAATTATATAATCACTCCGATGGTTCTGCAGAAATATAAATCCTATAAACAGGATTATACTAGCAAAGCCAAGAAGAGTATTTAACTATGTACATAAATACTTGCTATTCTCTGGAATGGGACAAAACCCCACTTTATTTAGAATTAGATGGACACAGGCATACAATGTCTCTATTCAAGAGGGATTAAAAGCCATTATTGTTAAATGTACAGAAATACTACATGAACTTGTAATCTTGTCAGGCCTATAATTGGTATAAACATTAGATAGGTATGCTGTCCTTCAAAGTCAGTTGATCTGATAGCACTGAAATTATGCTACAAGGTCTGAAATGTGGATATGGCCTACCAGTTAACCAGCCAACATGAAAGCAAGGTAATACAGTTACGTCTTACATATTAGATACCCTTTCTTTTACCCTGCATATGTGAGAATACATTTTAAAATACTTTTCTGTCATCGTTCAACTAGTCTGTTGATTGCTACCAATAATAATTATCTTGCTTTATATTTTTGCTGTTACAGTGAAATAGCCTGAAAGAAGCTCAAGCAAGAGTGGAGCTAAAAATGTAGACTGCAACTGGCTACTCTAACTTGTCCTCATCTACCCTTTTCCAGTTTATACTTCTCAAATTATGAGTAATATTTTCAAAAAGAGAGGTCAGAGGAGTTAAGATGATGAGATGCTTCACTCATTTTAGACAGCAGGCACTTGCATGGTTCTAAGTTCTTATTTCATGACTATTCTAAGAAAAATTTGTATTCATAACAGTTAACATGATTCCAGTTCTGCTATAGAGAAAGCAAGTTTTCATTTCAAAGCATTTGGTGGTCAAAACAGATCCTAAGGAGGAACCAAGCGTTTATCTTGACCACCTAATCTGTTTAAACTGTGAGCAGCCATGTTTATATTAGCTTTTACTTGTTTAAAATGCATGCTGGAAGGAAATCTTTTCTCCACAGGGTGAACAAGACCACATATAAACAAACAAATGATCCACATATTTCCCTGGCCAACAGCGCCTCTGTGCAATGGAACTATTTTTTTTTTTCTTTCCATGTTTACTACATTAATTTCAGTAATATCTGCTGTGATTCTAAGGCAATTGTTTCAGAACAAATTTAACTGAAATGAAGACACATGGAAAGAAAAGGATCCAAAAAAATTTGCATTTGCTGTGGGCCAGAATGCATGTCTGTTGTCTTACCTCCAATGGAAATGACTGCATTGAAGCACTGGTCCCTAAAGGGAAGGTTAAGGTTGTCACACACCAGAACTTCATCATCTTTCTTCCTTGCAATCTCTACCAATGGTCCACAGTAATCGCAGCCGAGATTATACACCTGACTGTTGACACTGAGATACTTCCCAGTTCCACAACCTAAAGAAGAGAATACTAGATCAGAAGTTGTGTGTTCCAAACACTTGCTATCCCTCCCAAAGCAGTGAAAATAATGGGGAGGCTTTCCTAATTGAAATTTTGTTTTCCTGGAAAACAAAACGAGAGCTTGCTCCTACTAGCCTACCTGCTGCAGGGTTTATTTGGGCTGTTGAAATTACATGTTCACATCGTTAGGAGTGTAACAGTACCAACATCACCAACAAAGATGCTCATTACACAGCCCCGTGTAATAGCAGGTAATGTGTATTTCTTTGGGGAAGAAGGGCAAGTGCAGGTGGGAGGAGGAAGGACTGATCCTCTGCAGCCACTATTGCATCTCTTAGAGCAAAAAACCAACCATCCTGCTTCACACTGACCTTTTATATAGCCTGGTGTCCTGTTTCCAACAATGAGTATAAATGGGTGCCCAGGGAAGAGTAAGAATGGGGTAAGCATTACGACCCTTTTCCTCAATACCCTCCTGGCTTTGTACTGGAACTACGTTCTGTTCTTTTTGGTGACCTGGGATAGATCTCTCTTCCAAGTACTTCCCTGGTCTTTGCTAAACCCCACGCAGTACATCTCCAGTGCATCCCATTTCTCTCCAAGAAGTCCTAAACCACAGCTGTCACTGAAACAAGTCAGGACAATTTTAATTTCAGATACAGACTTGAAAATAAACATGAATCATAAAAATTCCTGCCATGTCGCAGGCACGTCCTCTTTCTGTCTTTGTGCCAATGCATTATAAAACGCATGTAAATGTAATGAACTGTTCCAGAATGTCTTCTGCCTAAAAGTATGTCTTCTCAAGGACTGTGCTGTACTAAATTGAAATTTTTCAGAGTGTTCTTCAATACTGTATGCGTAACAGGCACTTTTCAAAATTAGATTAGGAAACATTCACTGCAGTTATGGGTCAGTAGTGAAGAATAATTTCTGAAAGTTGACAGCCAAGCAACTGGGTAGCAGCTTGGCAAAGAGAACCATCTCAGTATTGGTAATTCAATTTAAAGGCCTGGAGTTATCTTTAGAAACATCACTGCTTCTTGCAGGGCTGCTGCTCTAGTTGATGTTAATGTGCACCATTATCTAGAGAGACAGCACAGGAACTGTCGGAGAACAGCACAACACTTCAGCGATGAAAAAAGAGCATATTTATAAAGCAAAAAGCAAGCACTATTCTTTGAAGTAACACTTGAGAGAAATGGAAAAGATTAATATTGTTAATGCAGTTCAAGGAATATATGCAATAAAATATGAAGCTCTGCATGTTAGAAAGTGTAAATTTTAAAATTAGTATAAAGTATCATTGTTTACTGTATTTGCAGAAGGAACACATTTAGTCAAGTGTGCATGAATTTAGAATTTAGTTACTTAATACATAGCTTTTGGTGGAATGTTTTTTAATCACAGTGAGTTTTTGGAAGCATAAGGTATTCTGTGGAGTGAAGCTAAATAGTGACAACACTCCCAGTACTCTAAAAAAATCTGTATTTGCAGGAGATATTTAAATGAGTTATCAGGAGGGTGGATTCCTTCACGAAGCTGTTAACAATGGCCATGCTATTGTCATTTATTTTGATGAATGAACAATAAAAAGGCAATTAGACACAATGATATTTTAATAAAAAGTGGTATTAGATGGAAAAAGAAATTATCAATTGAAGACCTCCTTTTTAAATTTTAGTGCCACTAGGCAACCCTCCTCTCAAAATACGTACCAAAAATAAACACAATAGTCAGATTACTGTAGAACTTATTAAACCTCATAAAAGGAGGTACCTCATGTGCCTTGATGAGAATATTCCTATTGGAAACTGTGAGCATCTACCTTCTCTCCAGATGCATCACGTGCACTTAAATTTTTTCAGCTGAAACTGTAACAGGGTGATCTTTAGCTTTTGGCAACCACTGTGATACCTGCTGACAAAGCCTCAAAGAACTTCAGCTAAGCGTCAAATCACTTCTATTGTGGTGACAAAAATTTTGCCTGACAAAATATCATGTTAAGCTGACTGTTGAATGAGTGTATGCCATAGGATATTTCCTGAGATTATTAGTGAAAATGATGCAGATGTAGAAAAGAAGATACATATTCAAAATAACAGCAATCAAGTATTTTGGGGGTACTCCTCAACAGCAGCAGGAGAACTACATGTTATCATTTGATTATGACCAACAACATCTTCAAATAATGTTTTTCTCTTATAGGATACAGCAGATGCATAATTTGTTGTGTACATTTATTACACTTTGCCGTGTAAAAGCATTTTATTAGTCTAACCAGTGAGTGCAAATCCAATGGTGCAAAGGAGCACCTGGTTTGCAGTGATGTGCTGTATAGGAATGAAGTCATAACACAAACAAAGCAAACACACCAGGACCTGGAAATCCCTAAAAAGTTAATAAATGCAACAGAAAATCAAGGTATAAGTTGAATATGTGGGGAAGAAAACACCATAGCAGGAAAATGAGGTTTTGGCGTCCATATTCAAGATCATAGGGAGAATCTCAGATCATAACTTTTGGGGATTTTCAACAGCAATCACATTAGAAGACTTCTCTTAAGATAAAACCTTGATAGGAGGAATTTTAGAATAAATGAAAAGCGATATATTGCAGAACAGCAGTACTTAAACCAAGAGACTGAAACTGAAACTGAAACACAAAACAATTGAGCTATTAACACTATTTTTTAAAAAAGGGTCCAGAGGAATGACAGACCACTTAGCCTTTGGGGAAACTGATAGATTAAGGCTTAGCTCGATAAAAGTAAGGCAAAAAATGTATTTACTGGCTACCTGATACGCTGTCAAAGAAGTAAAACAAGTGGTATATATGGCACCTAATATGTGTTTAAAAACAATTTTAAAACACATTTAAATGAGTTTTAAGAATGGTTGCTCTAGAAGGGTACATATGATTAACATATAAACCAATAAAGCTTATAAACAATCTTTCGCACCACCTTAAAGACCGGCATACCTATATCAGCAACAAGACTGCCAGGCTTTTGCTCCAGCAGAAAGTTTCGAACACGAGGCCATGCTTTGCTCTGCAGATCATTAAAGTAGGCAGCTGTATTTTCGTACACACTATGCACGTGCTGCTTTTCTAGCTGAGTAGCCTCATGTTCCATCCTGAAAACATAATGAAGAAAGATTATGTGCAACAAAACGTGAACTGTTGTAGCACAGACTTTACATCTTATAGGCATGCATAATTCAGGACCTTGTAAGTTTACATTCATAGGATCATTACACCCAACTAACAGCCATCATATTTATAAAATGGTCTTTACTTGAAGGATCTGATTTTATTTCACGAAAATCAAGAAAAAAATTGAATGTATCATCTTGCCTGATGAGCATTATATAACTGTGTGTGCCTATTCAACAATATGCACATTCCTAAGTAAGTTCATCGATGTAGTAAAAGCTTATCTGGTGCAAAACGGAGCCTGTAGTCAGAAGCGCAGAATGATTAAGAACAGGAAGTTAAGAACAGACTTTCCAGTTGTCACTAAGGTGGGTACGTAGGCAAACTATTACTATGTTATTTAAAATATAGCCTGGACCCTGAAACCAAAGCCCCTAAATCACACATAAATTATTTGTGATTTATCTACCCTCTAGAAATGATGAGTTGGTTGAAATTTTTCAGCAGCAAACCCATGATTTTCCTGCTCTCATTCCGTTATCTTCATTTCTTAGCAAAGTATTTTAGTTTAGTAATTCATTTAAAGCGGTTTCTTCTTAGACTGTTAATATTACTCCTAAGCTCATGTAAAACACCACGTGGATACAGACATTGAATCCCTTTATACAGAATCTTACATCTTCCTTAAGATTTCCCCTCATCCAAGCACCAACCAGGTCAGGCTTTAATATCTGATGGAGCCTGATGAGATTACATTTCAAAATGTTAAAGCATTTTTCAAACTAATTCAAACTGCCTGTTTGTTCAGGAAATATTCCTTCCCATTATTAAACCAGAACTTATTTCATTGTCCAAGTACTCAGCAGAGATTAAAGTCTGTTTCCCAACTTATTCCAAGAAACTAAGCAATATATTATCAAGATGAAATTATAAAAGTGATTCCTTTGGCTGCATTTGAAAATGTCAGAAGCAAAGACTTTAAACAAACAAGTGCTTCTTTTGCTTCCCTTGATTTTCAAAGAATATACATTTTGAAATCATAATTAAAAAAATGTTTCTTTCTGTCACTTTTACTGTTGAAATATTCAAATTATGAGAAAAGATTTAAAATAAAATATTACGTATAATAACAAATAATGTGAGCTCTTCAAAACACCTGTCCTCCAAACACAACCTTTTTAATTTAGAAAACAGGAGTTAATAAAAAACAAACAAACAAACAAAAAGACCCCTTCAAGTTAAGTGTGTGTGGGTGCTTACCAGAATAGCATGTGAGATTTGATTCATTTCACTTATGGTTTTATGTAGGCTGCTATGCAAGAGATCCGGTCAAATTATTACAATTGTCACAGTCTATTCTGACTGCAGTATCTATGAATACAAAACATTTCTGTTCAATGTTTTCGCAATCCTTATTTTCATGTCTTCTAGCATGGCCCACATTTTTCTTTTATGATGCATTATCTGACCTTTTACCAGCTAAATACACATACATATTACAATTCATATATATAATTCAGCAACAGTATAGTAAATTCCTAATAGGCACATTTTCAGTGTTGTCTTGAAGAGTGGAAAACTGTAACAGACTGATCAGCAGAAGCAGACAGTGTTGAAACACAGACTTGAAATGCTATTACATGTGCCAGAAGTTACTCACTCGGAACTTTTCTTAAAATGCCATCTCAAGTTATGTTGTCAAACAGGATGGGTTAGTTGCAGCAATTTCAAATAATTATTCCTTAGAGTCTAAAGCCCATTCTTTTCTTCTTATTTGATCCTTAAATAAAATAAATTGGGTGTTTCATGTCTGCAGCTATCTTTCTTCTCTGCCTCACAACGTACTCTGTTTTGTTGTTCAACTACCTAGAAATCTTCTGTTTATAAGTAGAGAGTCCAAAGACTAACATTTATTTTCTTTTGTCATCTGATATGCTCCTTGTTCTAGTTCATATTTCATGTTTGGTTACTACATGGCTCAATGTTTCCAAGTGTTTTTATCTTTCTACTTGAAGCTCTTTGTTCAATCTTTGCAGTTCTTAAAAAAAAAAAAAAAAGGAGAATGTTTTCAATCATTCATACTGAATTCCAAATGCTACAGAAATTCCAGTTTATGCCAGCTACAGAAATAGCTGTCTGAACTGCAGGTTAATTTAAATATTTTAGCTAAACAGAAAAGCCAGCATGGACTTGACTTAGAAGATGGTAAGAAGTTTCCCAATGTTCTATCATACTTTTCCTAAACTGTCTTTATTGAATCCCAACGTAGGCTGAAATTTGGCGTAGTTTCCTAGTCAATCACAAGACCATTAAGTTTTTCCTTTAACTGTCTCATTCACAGGGACGGGTGCTGAGCCTTCTGCTGTACGGGGCATGCGAGAGACTTCCATGTATTACAACATGGCGTTAGAGGCTATTATTTTTAGATACACTCAATAAACATTGTCAAGATAATAATTTGGTTATCATCTTAGAATAACAGTAGTCAACTAAAATACAAATTATTTCATTTACCGTTTCATTCCAATTTCCATTCCTGCTGATTGTTTACATTTTGTAGATAATTAAGTCACATGATGAAATCAGACTTGCCAGTTTGACTTTCCAGTCAAGAGCCATAACACTCTCAGGTCTTACTTTGCAGCACAGCAGGGAAATGTCCTAGCAATAAACCTCTTCATTTCAATATTTACAAAAGGCAAGAAACCCATGGAGTCTGACTGGACCTGCAGCTGTACTAGTTTCACATGAGCCTAATGTCACCGAAAGCATCAGAAACTTAGAACAATGTAACTTTACAAGCCAAAATCAATACCTTCATTTCTCTTTATAAACAAAAATAACAACTTCTTTGCCTTGAAAGCACCAGAGAGTGTCTCTCTGGCACACGAACTGTAGAAAGTGTTCTGTTCATCCAACTTCTGGATTGTAACTTCCAGGATAATTGCAGTCTATTTTGTAAAGGAAGTAATGAAAATCCAAGTTGTCCAGAAATCCCACTGCTTCAGCATCTGCTCCAGTTCTCATTTAAGTTACCTGGAAGCTGTCTGATAAGACCCGCAAAGAGGAGAAGAGCAGAAGGTGGAAATTACGGACACGCTTTCCCTGTGCTCAATTCTTCTTTTCTGGTGCTTATGCTCCTGTCAAAGGGCTCACGCAGAGACTTGGTGCAGAGCAGGGAGCGTGCAGTAAATTGGCACCCAGCTGTTCAGTCGCTCTGCAGCAAGTCTCCACAAGTCCCCAAAACGTGGATGCAGCCTAAGAAATGTCATCCTCCTGCAAACAAGCACTTTGGATAACAAATGAAGAGCAGGATTCACTTTCCTTTCAGTCCTTCCTGGTCATCGAGGTTCGTTGGTGAGACTACAACAGGCTCTTGTTGTGGCTGATCTATGAAGTGAGAAAACTGGATGGAAGTTCTAGTGTAATTTCTGCTGAACTTGCGGGGAAAGGGATCACCAGCCCATCACATGTAACTGTGGTTTATGAACAAAGCCATTTGAAAGTAAATAGGTTGTAGTCCATTGACTCTTTCCTGCATGGCCATTTTCCTTCTTTATTTAAAAAAAAAAAAAAAAAAGGGGGCAAAATAAAAAAATAAACTAAAAATCATAGCTTTCCAGGAGGTAAAAGGAACTGTACAAATATATCATATCATGTATTTTCATAGCTACGTATCTCATTAAAGGTTCCCTGACTCCGAGGTAATCTAATTTCTTCCTTTTCCATTAACATTTTGCAACCTTTTAGATAATTAACTTTTCAAGGATACTGCTTTAAGGAAAGTCATGTTGCTTTGACATTTTCTATCACTGCTGAAGTAATAAATACATTTAACTATGTGACCTTGAAATGACAACAACGAGAAATTAATAACCTCAATTTCCAACATTTTAAAAAAAAATCAAGATTTTGGTGGTGGGGGGGGGGGGGGTTACTGTATTAAATTTTTATTTTTTTAAGTGTCTGACTTGTGATTTTGTCTAACTGTATTAAATAGCTTATCCTGAAGCGAACAAAAGAGTTGTGGCTCCCAGATGCAAGGAGTGACCTGACATTGAAGGGCAGGATGTAGTGTTCGGTCCAAAAACTCTGCCTCTACCACAGCCTACCCAAAGCTTCCCACACCTTCCTGCATTTCTCCTGAAGCCCTTGCAGCCCCCCTCAGCTACCTCAAGTTACCCCCTCCCATCCACCTGAGATTTTCACATCTTACTCTGTCTACCTTAGCATGTGCTATGTCACCACCACTATTTTAATTTGATGTACGATACTGTGAAGTCTTGACCTGACTCCTGTTCAGCTCCCCCTCACCTCTGTTTCCAGGCCAGTCACAATACCTGGAACACGTTCCAAACTTTTTGTCAATGGCCTCTTGGAAGCACCCTGTGACTTTCAGAGTAATCATCAAATCCTGCATTGCTCCTATTTGTCTTCAAATCAATTGCTCTTGATTAATTTGAGCCACAGGCTTTCCTTTTGTCTTCTCTCTTGCAACTGCCTATTTTCTCTAACCCTTTGATGAGCAGCGCGAATATACTCAACTCAGTTTGAGAGTCAGATATGCAAGATTTTGGTCTATTAATGAGGGCCCCCCTTAGTTACACTCTTGATGCACTGATGGGAACTTTCAATCCCATTTTGGATTAGAAGAACTCCTGCTTCAAAGATCTACGAAATTCAGCACAGTTGTGTCTCTCTGTGTTCCCACAGAAAAATAAATCTTGGCTACGCATACAACTCCAGCTATGGATGCAATAACCTAATTAATCACTGGCCTTAAATCAAACAGTATCAACCACGAGGGCCAGGTCTGTGTCACGCAATACCCTGCTCTCCAGTGACAACACGTGCAGCTGTAGCTGATACTAACAGCTAAGTAAAAGTGACGTAGTCCAATTTGCATTCTCTCTCCTCATCTACAGAACAGGGAGAACTACCTATACAGTGAGAAATACTTCCAGTTTGCTTCAGATGTACCAGTCTTTTCAAATATAAGTAGCCGTGGAAAGCTAAGTGTACAGCCCTAATGGTCACCTATAAACTATAGGGTATTTTCCAAGCAAATCCAAAATCCAATTCATCTCCAACTGCAAAACCTCATCGCAGCCCTTCTCAAAAACAGACCTAAGATTTCTTTATCAGAAATTTGTTTACCCTTAGGACTGAATTTATAAATCATAGCAACAACCTGCATTCTGATTGACAGTCCTTTCTCATTACATTAATGGAAGCAACAAATTGGACTACGATGACATATCAAATTGCTTCCAGATAGGAATCATTACGTAAAACAGCTTCGTAAATAAAGGGTAATGGAACAAAATAATGGGAATTCTGCCATGAACAGTTAAACTAGCAGCAATGAAAGTTTAGCAAGAGGATACAGTACGATTTGCTTACATAAGGCTAACAACTCTGGTAATTAATTTCACCCATGCATGAACTGTTATAATCCCATGAAAATGCACAGCCCAAAACCAGAGCAAAGGGAACTCCATGCAGCATATTTAAAACCTTACTGAGCTGCAGTCCTGATTCAGGACCCTTCCTGCAGTAAAATTTGGGAAATTCTGAAGTGAAAAACAAAGAGCTGACACACATTTTACAAGAGTCGCTGTTAGCTGAAATGCTCCCTGTGAACTTAGCATTTTAAAGTAATTTCATTGATTGAAACAAAATCACTATCATTATATTTTTTCTTACTAAAAGTAGAGGGAACCTTGCCTTAATATAAGATTGAAAACACTAAGGCTGTTCTTTCAAGATCTTGGACTAAATAAGTTTACAGTTCAAATTCTAGTTACTCAAAATTACAACCATTTGCCATCACATTCATTTCGTTAGCTTTATTTTCTAGTCCAGACAAAAACTAGCACTATTCACTGCACATTTTTGGATCAGTTAATCATTTCATATATTTCCCTTGCTGTTTTGCATGTAGGGTCATAGCCTACATCATCGAAAGGTTGCACTGTGAACAGCTTTATTTCACTAAGTACATAAACTTCATTCTGTAGATGGGTAACATTCTACTAAGGTGACAATGCACAAACACGGACCCTTTGCCATTAAAAAACACTGAAAGAAGGAGGATACTCGTGCAGAAGTTGCAAAGTCCCTTTAAGTGTCTGTTCATCTTTACTATTGCATCAACACTCATAAATCAGCTCCCAGCAAAGAGGGTCCCTTCCTACTGGACTCCCACACAGTCAAAAATCCCTGGTGCTTGATGTGCACTGATGTGGACCTTCAGATCCTGTACAGAAACATTCTGTACAGACATTAGAAGAGAAAGGAGGACTAGGAAAATTTTAGTCTACTAAGTGGGAAGAAAAATCCAATAATAAGTGGTGCTGAGAAGAGCAAAGTGTTTAGGTTTTCCTTCTCCTTCTTCTCCTTCTCCTTCTCCTTCTTCTTCATTATTCATGGTAATTGCCACCAGGCAGCTAATACATCAGCGACAAAGGGAAAAGAACTTAGGGAAAGAATGGGCTGGGGCTTTTTAAATAAGTTCAGGGTTTACAAAACAACTAGCCTAATAAACAGTACTTAGGGAAGTGATTGCACTGGCTGTAGATTAGCCAGTCTCAGAGCCACAAGAAATGAGTTTTGAGAAACTGTGGGCAATAGGCACAGTCCCTGGTCTCATGATATTCTCATAAAAAATTAGCGACAGTTGGTTTAGATGAAATTGCAGCAAACATTGGTACCATTTGGAAGAGAATATTTAGAGTGTAGTTCTCAGCAATTCACTGTCACACTGGAAGGATACCCTGAGCAAATCTGTTCAGGAGTCTGTTTTAGATACTCCTTAGATAATCCTTAGATTTCTTTGCATGATGGATTGGACAGTAGCATTATATCTGCAGATGGACCAAACTGACAAGGGTTCAAATGCACTAGATAATGGTATTAGAATTCAAGTGGTTTAATAGATTGAAAAAGACAAAGCAAAGCATTTCATTTAGATAAGAATAACCAACTGCACAAATAATGACTGAAGGAGGAAGGATGGGATTACTGGCAGCAGTTTGACGGAAGTGGATCTGGGCGCTGTAACATTTCACAGATGTAACACCATACATGCTATGGTGTTATGGTGGTTTTTGCAGTATACTGTTGCAAAAAAATGAAGACCCACACACAAAAATAGGACAGATACTTGCAAGTTACAGAAAATTGTCCTTCTCCTACAGTCAGCACTGCTGATTTATCAGTTTTGAGTATCATGTCCGATTTCAAGCAAGAATATTACAGAAAAGAACAATGATCAGAGATCATTGAAAATCTCTGTGAGGTGAGAAATCAAATAAACCTCTGGCAAACATGGTTGTTTCAAATTGTTTGTCCAGAAGAAGAGAGGACCAACTTCTCATAGAAGAAGGGCTGTTGCAAAGTGGGAGAGAATAATGTGCTTTCCAAAACAAAGGGTAGACAAAAAATAATGGGCTTAAACTACAGCAAGGAAGATACATGAGGCATTTTAAAAACAAAAAGGACAGAAAAGCACTGGAAACGACTGTGGACTGGGTAGGTCAAGGAGCCTCCATCAATGGGGTCTTAAAAACCTACGTTAGTTAAGCACTTGACAGGAAATAGACTGGTGTAATCGATGCAGCTTCAGGGGAGGGAGATGATGCCCCAACATCTAGCCTTGTGACTCTCTGTGCCTATGAGGCACAAAACTTCAATTCTTCATGTTATAAGCAAGATTTCAGTGACGTGCTGTAGAAAAAGAAAAATGAAAGGCTGAAAGACTACTTCACAATGTTTATTATGCTTTAACACAGGGGTTGTTTCTACAGCTAAATTAGTGTAGATATTAAACTAATTTCCTCCTGACTTTCAGCCGCTTTGTTTGTTTCCTGAGAGCCCTGCATCAATATCTCAAAAGCCCTGGCCATACTACGCTGTTCATACGCTCTAAGTGTAGCTATTTTTCCTCCTTGGTCACTGTGTCTCTCAAACACTTGTAAACAGTTATCTTGTCTTCACTCCTTATTTACCAGCAGTTAACCAAGAATTAAATATTTAGTACTTCTCATCCTCCCTGATGAATCAATATAGGTGGTCTTTTACAAGTACTGTGGTCATTCTCTGTATCCTCTCCATATGTTGGCAATCTTCATGCCAAACTATATTCATGGGAATATTTGATTCCTTAATGACATCCTACAATTCTGGAATTATAGCTATCTAAATTCCTTCTGTTTCCTAACACTCTGGGTTTGCATTTAAAGTATTCTTTCCAGATGGATTAGTTTTAATTTATGCAGTATAATTCTCCTTTTTTCCTGCCCATAGCTCATCACTGTTGGTACTTACGTTGTACTTGGTGCTATATACAAAGCCTCCCCAATTAAAACAATTTACAAACTGACTTAAGTAAGACATTCATTTACTTGAAAATCCACCTTCTGCTGAAACTTAATATCTTAGTGACAGAAAGAAAAGCAGCACATTATCAAAAAGGATTACAAATTAAGGCTGTCAATGGTTACCTTTGATCCCAAGATTAAATATAAAATATTGCACAATCAACTACAGCAATTACAGAACTACTAGGTGGATTCTCTTGAAACCTTTTATAAACTACTCTTGGTTATCACATGTTTATTATACCTGAACATATAATTTCCCATCTTAAAATATTCATATATGAATGTATTCAGTGTTCAGTATACTCGTCAAATATAGTTTCACAAGAACAGGTCATGGGGCAGACAGTATTAGGTATTAAGTTAACCTCAGTAGATGACCATCAGAATGAGAGCAAGACAGTATTAGTATTACATTTTTATTATCCTACAAAACTCAAAAATCTGAATGATTGGCTTTTTTTTTTTTTAATTGTTAGTTATAAGAAATCATGTATTCGCATTTGCTTTCTTGAAAAAGAAAAGGTGTCTTGTATGTCTTTGAGGTTAGGGCTCAAAGACAAAAGGTTATCTTAAGTACCACCTAATAGTAATTGGGTGCTTAGGCAGCTGACAAAGGCATCTGAAGATACAACAGTAATCCTATCAGGATTCAGAGTTAGACTTACACACAGAAAAATTGCATTATGTCATTACTAAAAGGTCGAGGTGTAACCCTCCATGAAGCGTCTGGCCACCGCCACAGACACAGGTTCTTCCAGTTGTAGCTGTAGTAGACTGAGCAGTGTGAAGGCTTAGTGTCCCTGTAGTCAAAATCCTCAGAAAAGATCCTTCATTTCCATAAATCACCAGAGTTCCACTGAAATATTGTTTCATTTTAAACGCTTTCTGGTATGAGAGCTACCTTTTACATAATTTTCTAAGCCCTCTTTTTTAAGGCAAAGAAAGGCCTTGAAACAAAGCAGTTTTTCCTATTCAGCATGGAAAAGAAAAAAAGGTCCCTGAGCGAGCTGAAATTTCATATAAACACCACTAAAGTTCTCCATTTGGAAAATATTTTAATACCATGGCCTTTTTAGATGTAATCTTTTTTTTTTTGTCTTAAAATGAATATTTTTCAAGAAATTATTGTATTATGGGGAACAAGAGTTGTTATCTACAAGAATCAGTATCTGGAGCATCAACAGAAATCTTTTCTTAGAAGGACTTTTGTCCACAAGTAATTGATTTTTCTGAAATTATGCCATGTAAATCTGAATGTAAAGTTTTCTTCAAAATGGAATATTTTTCAACAGCAGAACACAAACCAAAACATACAGTGCCTTTAGTCCAACTGTGTTATGTTTAAACTTTTCTGAGGAAAAAAATTAATCAGGCAACATGAGTTTTAGTCAATCAAATAAAGCCTGGCTATGACCCAAGTATTTATTTTATTTTTCAATAGTTGGCTGTTTTTTCTCCCAGTAGTTCAGCTGATATTTCTATCTCCATTTATAAAGGTTCGTACATTACTTTTGAAGAACCAGTGTCTTTACTGGTAAGTACTTTTAAATAAAAGGGGGTTTAAATTTATTTCTAAATTACTTCCTAAGCATATAAAAGTCCACAGTATTTTTTCAATCTCTTTATTCTTTATAAATTAAAGAGACATGCAGCCCTCAAGCCATGGTTTTCTGCAACACAGGATTATTCTGTATCTATTATTACCTATAAACTTGCCCATGTAGATCCTGGTACTGCAAAGACATGGATATCTGCTTAACTTTATGCACCATAAATCATCTCACTGACCTCAGGTAGCCTATTAATAATAACTAAAGGCAGGAATTTGCACATAACTTTTTTCAGGACAGAGCCTTATGCTGTTTGTACTATCCCATCTTCCAGTTCATCCATGCAGAATGGATGGCAGAATACCCGCAAATCTGAGTGTTTGCATGGGAAGTGTTTATCCCTTGATGCAGGGCTGATTTCAAACTCTGAATTTGCTTTATAACTTCAGTTGTGGATTTATGATTGTTTCACCTTAGAAAATACAGAAAATTATTGTTACTTGTGTTTTTTCTTCTCACCAAGTTCAGTTTAATATTATATATATATGTCTGAAAATGTTTTATGCCTTTGAAGATCTCCTTGCCAGAGGCGCTATTAAAATGCACAGCCACAGTTACCTACACGTATCTAATTCGCCCAAAATGCACATCTCCATAAGTTAAACAATAGCAGCACTACTGAAATATCTCAGCAGGCAACCCATTACAAACACACAATGTGAGAAGGAAATCAGTAAATAAAAATGCATCGGTTCAAAGACATGCTCTATAAATAGCATATATAACTGAAATAAATATATTGATATACTAGACTGAAAACAAATTACAAAAATGAAACCCAACCTCCCAGGAGTCCATTATGGGGCATTAAAAAGTCCCGAGAGGACCTTTTCCATCACTCACGGAGAGACTGCTGCATGGTTTTATCTGTTTCTTGAGTTTCAGGCTCAAAATCATAGACTCCAGAAGCACGCTTCACCTGAACAACTATATCAGCAGGGAATGTCATCCTGTGCACTACATCAACACAGCGGTGCTGCTGAAGTAATTCTGCTTCTTCTTTCTTTGCAAAAGAAAAGGAGCAGGTGACCTGACTCCCTGAGCTCTGGCTGCTCCCACTGACATTCAGTGGGAATGAAAATCCCTTTACAAACATTCATTAAGCAGTGAACACTCTGCAACGCTGAGAGCTCTATGTGGATTTACAAAGGCAATACTTAGGTATTTCGAATTTTCTAGGAAAGGGAAAAAAAAAATATATTAACTATTACGGCTTAGGATTGCTTCAGATCATTGCTTAGGACTGCTTGCCGATGCACAGTGCATACTTCATTTTTAATTAACCAGGCGACCATAGAGAAACTTATTATTTCTGTTGCAAATTCCCCCCACGTCTCTTAAAAACTACCCTCCCCAACTGCTACGCCAAATTCAGCGCCAGCATCCCTGCTAGTTCCTAGGTCTGCAAGCCGCGGCTCCATTCAGTTAAAATGGGGAGGGGGGGGATGGCTGGGTAAAAAATTAGTTAAAAATCTCAAAATCCTCCCGTCCCGGGGTGGGTCAGCACCCTAGGGGCTACTCCCGGCTCGGCGGGCAGCGTTTTTTAAGCGGATCATCTCAATTTGCAAAAATCTACAGAAAAAAAAAAAAAAAAAATCTAAGCAGCGGGGTTTTTTTTGGGGGGGGGGGGGGTTGGGGTTGGTTTTTTTTTTTTCCTTTAGCTTATCTTTATTAACTGCTTCAGAGATCAAAAATATCATCAGTGTCCATTTCAGTACTTTGAGTGAAATACAGGTAAATCAGTCCCTTCGCTTNTATCAATTCCCTTGTTAACTCTTCTTGCGGTCTTGTCTCATCCCTTGGGCGTCTTCTGGCAGGAGATGAGGAGGGTGGTGCTGATGGAGATGGTGGTGGTGGGATGCTCGGGTGAAGGAGAGGGGAGAGCAGCAGGGTCCCCGTGGTCCTCTAAAGCGAGGGTGATGGGAGCCGTGCTGTCTGTGCTGGTGATAAAAGCGGCCGAGGAGGATTAGCCCTTGCTCATTTAAAGGTTA
>VXBL01003188.1:1373589-1423480 GCA_013400195.1 Aramus guarauna
CTAGGTCCTGCCTGCAAGTCTTCCCATTCCCAGAGCGCTGAAGGTGAATAATTCCCTCCCCCCCCCCGCCCCCTCCAGCACAGATTCCTGTCAAAGCAGTCTAAAAATGGCAGGTTTTTTCTATACTTTCATGTCTTTATAGGTGTTTAATAGGCAAGTGCACAGAACCCCAGCCATGTGTCAGGACCCTGATACTATTAGCACTATAAACACAAGCTAAAGAGATAGTCCTGTCCCGAGACCTTATAAATTATGTATAAGAGATTACACATAGAGAAGAATGCAATGAAACAATACGAGCCAGTATGACGGGCAGGGAACTGCACAGCATCGCACAAAGTACTGAAGGTGCTGAACTGTTTACTGTTGGGTTCAGCCTTTCGCTCAAATCAGCTTGGAAGGTACCTGGAGACAGGATTATGAGGAAATATGGGGAATGGGCTTTTCAAAACTGCCAGAATGACTCAGGAACATGCATTCCTTTTATTCTGACAATCCCACCTGAACTGAACTAAAAAAAAAAAACTAACAGTGACACGGAAAGATTATAAGAACAAGCTGAGAAAAACTGCACTGAAGACATATGTACCTAATATTCTATTAAATATACCAAAGTCATAGAGTAACGATGAAGCTCTCGCTCTTCATTGTCAAAGTATTCAACAGTCAGTGCTGTTGGCTAAATCATAATTGACCCTCTTAACTCCTTCAAAGAGCTTTGGCTGATATACAAAACATGACATTACAAACATTGCGTTGACTTGTCCCTGCTATCCCATACTTCCACAAACACGTGCTGATTTAATTCTGTAATGTAGTGTCAGTTAAATGGACTGGTGCAGACAAATTAGGGTCTGCCATTCCCAGATTCCCTCAGAGACCTTTTTTGCAAGATGCTGTCATATTTGCCTCATTCAGCTTTCGGGTACCAGGTTTCAGCTCCACATAACAGTTCAGTGTTCAGCACCTGCAGTAACTCGGTACCTGAGTTTCCTAAAAATTCCTCAAGTGTGAATACCATCTGATCCATGTTATTTATTGACATAATTATTGATTTGTTTTAAAACCTCTTCAGTTTGAAACATCTACCTCAAATGTAACCCTCTTAGAAAAAGATTCTGATGCAGATTCTCTTAAAACTCTCCCTGTGGTGAATTCACGCAGCCTTTCCCCTTACAACCTAATCTTTTCTGGACTCTCTTTAAAACCATGATTATCTACCGGTCCTATAGATTCTCTGGCAGGCTTTCTGCTTCTGATGCATTTGAATTAGATGTTAGTCATGTAGCTTAATGCACTTTAGGAGAAAAAAACCCACAGGTATTAAGGTCTCAGCATGGTATACAAATTTATGCAGAATAAAAATAGAATACTTTTTTCCTCTGAAGTACTATGCATCTACAATTTCATAATAAATTGCAATCCTTAACAATCTCTCCTCCCTAAACAATTAAAAGACCTCATCAAAATCAATTTTTTCTGTATTAAAAAGAATTTAGGTCACTAAATTAAGTGACCAAAGATTGGGAAAGCCAGAAGGCTGCCCATGAAACCTTAATTCAGACCTCTTGTGCATGTGCATTGCAACCCAGTCCTTAATTACGAGCTTGTCTGCGGAACACCAGGCTCCGTTTCAGACATTTGAAATTATGTAGTGGCAAGCATGTGAGACTGGCTAATTATGTCTCCTCCTGTGTTCCCATCCATCTATTCCTTTATTTTCTAGGGTCTCTTTTCTGTTCATCTCTCTTATCATCTCTCATGTGGAACTTTCTCTTTCCCTGGTCTGTCTGAAACTCCTACCCTTAGATAACCACTTTAGTAGTGAATCAGGTAGAGGTTTTTACCATAGGGGCACAGAGATTGCTAAATATTCCTTCAAAGGGTATTTGTGATTTTTCTCCAAAGGTGAGAAAAAATGAAAAGGAAGGAAAACAAAGACAGGAAGAAAGAGAGTGAAAAACAAGGAAACAAAAGTTTCCAGGCGGAAGCAGAAGGGAAATATGGAATTGAAGTCGGTCTTCATGATATCATAGAGCTTCCTTCTTACAAAGGATCAGCTTTCAAATTACAAGCTTTACAGAGAGAGAGACAGTTGTAGATGAAAGCAAAAGGAAGGCATTAAGTTGCCTGATGTCTTGGAGGGGAAGGGTCATACTGTATTTATAAATAATGCCACACTGTCTCAGTACACATTCTGGAAATTTTTTTTTTTTTTTCTTTTTTAATTTGTGACAAAAACTCTGCTTGCTATCTGCTTCACTTGGAAGAAGGCCTCACAAAAGCCATTGTTTCCTTTCTACACTAAGCATTACAAGAATAAACATTTTTCAGAGGATTATTTTCTATGGAGATGCTTGAGATGTAATCATGAGCTAGTAACTTACATATTTGGTTGGTGAATTTGGTCTTCGCATAGAATTATGATGTTACCTTCAAACTGTAATGTTGTTTTACAAAGTTTTCCAGCAGAACTAACAAAAATAGAACCAGTGGTGTTTGTGTCATTATCAGTAAGTTGGCATTATTACCACGGAGCAGTATTTCCACTTTATGGGAAATTTTAGACCTGAAAGAGGCTAAAGCAAAAACTATTCAATTTTTTCTTTTTTAACATGAAAATTCAAATAACATTTGAGCTAGAAAAACATACTATTTCCTAAATGAAATGGGTTCTCCGAAGGTTTAACTTCCCCAGTGAAATTGAATATAAGCATATTTTCTTTGCCAATCTCAGTATCACAAAACTCACATTTTCAAAAGAAGTGGCTAAAACCAGTAGTTACTCTCCTGAGTGCTTCAGACTTTAGAGACTTTCTGACCCTTTCCCGTACAGTTTCTTCACAGTCATTGGCACTAGAAACTTGATTTCTGAAATAAAATTAAGCTTCTCTGCTTCTTATCTGCTTCCAGGAGTTTTAATAATGAAAAATATCCTCAAAATTGTAACACTGTGTGCTGAGCCATCCTGCAGGGTATAATGGATTTACCTTGAATGGGATAAGAAAGCAGAACTAATTTACTGAAGTCAAGGCATGTTACAGTCCAGTAAAATTAAACACTCATGACTTTGGGAACATAACAGTGCAGATATTTCTTGCACATAGGCTTAGTATGCAGGCAAACTCAAATCATGGGAGATTTTTAATGTGTGGCCTTCATAACCTACTATGCAGAGCTGCTGTGGGGATTAACTAGTTAAGATTTGTAAAGTGCTTTGAAGATTGTAAGGCATTAAGTTGCATAAGTGCTAAACACTATTATTTAATACTTAAGTATTATCACCAAGCTTTGCAGGCCAACTCGTGTTCACTTCACTAGTATGAGTCTTTGTGATTTCAATATAGTTATTACAAGAGGTAAAGCAAGCAGAACTGACCGCAAGACAGTGAAATTCCTTTCTTGTTTCACTATCAGACACTGAAGTGAGATGCAACTGTAATGGTGTTGCAGAAAATTGAATCGAAAAATAATTATTATGAAATGCTATAGCAGATCCAAGAAATCCACACAGAAATGCAGGGCTCCTTAAGGTGCCTGTTCTCCCATCCTTACTTAATCTAGGTCCTATCTCACCCAAGTAGCCCCACTGACTATCCTCCAGGAAGTACAACTCCAGCCACCAAATCCATAGATGGACCAAGTACATCAATTGTATCAGCTGAAAATGTTGCCGACAGACAGTAAGGATGGGTGAAATTTGTACAGTGGCAAGTTGTAATTCACACAAATTTTAGCTTTTACAAATCAATTAAAAACTATTTAAGTCACAATTTTGGAAAAAAGATGGACACGTAGAGACTGTTGTCTTTATCAGTCAGATTGAGAACATCTTTTTTTGATACAGTTTCTTTGCTGAGTTTCATTTTGGTATCAAGCTTCCTCTCCCTCGTTTTGTAAAATCAGTTTTCAGTAGCAGAAGTAGTTGTTGGGGTTTTTTTGTGGTAGCATAGGGACAGAGCATTTGTTAATAAAACAACAGTGCCAAACAGCAACAACAGGACATAATTTTGTGCCTAACTATGTCGGAGACAGAGGAACACAAGCGTTTCAGGACTGCTGACATCCACGCACTGTAGATGTTAGGGTGGCATAGTGTTGGACCCTGAGCTGCATTCCAGCATCCTGAAGCACGCAGGGAAGAAGAGCTGGAGTTATTTACCTTTCAAGGACTAATTATTATTCAATGCCAGTCTCTTTGCAGGACAAAGCACTCAGTACTTAAATGTCTTGCCTCTGCAAAAGTGCTGCAGACATTTCACAAGGACAGACTTTTCAGGCATATGCATTTCCTCTCTGTGGCTAAGAATAAAGATTACTCTCCTATAGTGTTTCGACATTTTGATCTGAATTGAAGCATATAATAAAAATGCACTTTGCTGAATGTCTCCAGGATGAACTGGAGCTTTAGAGACAAGTAAAGGTAAAAGAGGGCAAACAGACAGTGAAGAGTGCACTTGTACAATAAATACAGATTCTTGTCCTTTCCTGGGTCAAGGAAGCTGCAGGCCTCCAATGCTCCTACTTCTCTTTGGAGAGAATAAACTTTGCTTCCTCTGCAAAGTTATTTACAATCATTGTGTCACAGGAGATCAAATTATTTGTCTCAAAACACATGTCAAGTCCATGAAAAAGCCAGAGCTTAACCTAGCTTTCTAGACACTGATCCCCATCCCAGACTGCTTTAGCCATTCAACTTAGAAACAGCTTAAAACAGACTGGAACAGCCCGGTGCGCATTGTTCAGAGAAAAGATTTCTTTACATATGGTGGCAAATTTGACTCTACACACTCTGTTAACAGAGTCTTACCAGTCTTTTGGCCAGCTATGCCAGGAGATGCGGGAAACTGGAGGTAGTATGCTTCATTCAGGCTCAGCTCCTTAAGCTCAAAAGTCTTCACGCAGAGATTCAGTGCTTCTTTGCTCTTGTCAGGTTTTATAGGTTTTCCAGGCCTTTATCTGACGCTCCCCTCACCTCCACAGTTGCTCTCCCACCTCAGTGTCACAGCTAAAGCAAGAAAAGCAACTCAGCTGTAACGATCATTTCTTTCGTCTTTTCGGGAACCTTTTTCTTGGATTACCTTCCTGCCTTCTGCTTTGTTTAGAGAGTCTTAAATCGTACAATGGCAGCTACTCATTATTCATTTTAGATTCAAATTATGGGTTACTTATGCTGTTGCTCATACCAACAGTAAAATACCTGACCTGCATTAGCATTCTTAATGCTTATTTTGGCAGAAGTGAAATAGTGTTTCTGAAAGGGTAGATATTTACCAGGTGCAAATCCAGTCAGAATTTGAAAAAAATACAGCTAGGTCTTCTGATGCTTGAGTTACCGAGCTTGAGAGAGACAATGACTGCTATCAATTTCATGTACTGTACAGACCGTGACACACAGTTTGGAAATAGGTGTATATATGTGGCTCAGTTTTCATGTGATTTGAGTATATTGAGCAAGACCTAAACACTGTGAAAACAGAACCATCAACAAATGTTTTTGAATGTTGCTTAAAACCAGTATCTGGTCTACAGGACAAAAAGACATATAATAAGTGAGCATCCCATCAGCTCCTCCGTGCAATGGATCACGCACCACTAACAGGCAGTGCATATGTGTCTTGCTGGCAGTAGCCACATGCAGCTACAGAGTGGAGAGTACTGAAAGATGGCACATTCACAGCCTCCTCATATTCACAAGATCCATTACAAGAAGGCCATGTCCATCTTTTTCATCTTTTTCTTTCTTCAGATGGCAGATGAGTTCAGAATATGCTGGGTCTTAAATATTGTCTTTCTCTGCTGAACTATCTACCAGAAGTACTGTGACTATGTGACTTCTGGTGTCCTGAGCTCACAGCAGAAACCATTTTCCTGGGGCTTATAGGGTCCTCTGTCTTTGCTCCTTAGTCCCTGGGGCTCCTGTTCTTCCCATACATACCCACATCCTATAACTGTCAGGACCAAAGTTACTAAAATGTTCGTCTCGACCCAATGCATTGGGTTCTATTTTCTCATCCATTCACTCATTTCATAGGGGTGGGGGTGGAGGGGAGGTTAGTCTAATTTAATTCCTTCTGATCACCAATGAGCAGAAAATATGTGCAACACAATCCAGTTAGACCCTCCTGTCCCAGCTGCGCCAGAGCTAGGAGAAGAGTCTCATGTTGGCTGCATATGTGTATAGTGAGGACTTCTATCCTAAGCAGAGAAAAAAGGTCTTTCAAGGCAAGAAAAGCTGTTAACATCAAGGAGTCTGAATCTGAATTCTCAGTATTTCTAAACTTATTCCCACAGTATTCATCCTGCATACTTATTCCAGTGAAATGCTGAAAGTGTTTCTGCTGCTCCTTTGTATTTAGAAAAGGATTGATGGAAGGGAGTTTCTTTGTAAGCGGTTCTTAGAGATTGCTCATAGATCCATTATATTCCAGGACTTTTCTTCTGTTCCTTTACCTTTGCCCATTTTTAAGTTAAGGTAACAGAGTGAAATGTTTTTTGCTTCATTGCAAATATCAAACTGATTTCCTTTCCCTTCTTTGCAAGTGCAATGTAGTTCTATGAAAACATACTTGGAAAAAAAAAAAAACAACAAAAAATGAAGAGAACCTTACTAAAAATAAATGCAAGCAAAGAGCATGTGTTGAAGAGTTGCAGAGTCCTTGCAGTCTGGAACAAGAGGCTTGGTCAAAAATGTGTCTTTTTCTCACCCCCATAACAATTAACTTAATTTTAAGTAGGAGCTTCTTAAGATCTGGTAAAAGCTCCTATTATTGTTATGGGTCCCTCAACAGGGGGATGGGATGGGCAAATCTCTGTCCGTGTATATCTTCTTCTCACCAAAAACTTCTCCCTTGACCACTTCGTTCCAGAATCTATCTTTCTGCACCTTCCTACAAGCAAGACGAAACTCAGACCCAGCAATGCAAGTGGAAACAGCAGTGAGTGTTGAAGAACAATGATGTGACATTCTGGAGAGCACGCCTAAAAGATCTTTCTCAAAGGCCATCTCTAACTTCAAATAATATGTTGTTCACAAAAGAGGGTCTCCAGCCAATGCTGTGATAGATAATCTGATTAAGAGATCAGAAAGCCTTCAAAATTTGGCTTTGGAGGGTAGAAGAACAGGCTGTATATCACGTTCTACTCAAAATCTGCTCTCCTAAATCCCTGTCCCTCCTGCCCTGTGCTTCCTCCCCAGCCCTCAGAATTGCAGGTGTATGAAAGGACCCCTAGACTGTGCTCTGGATAGGAATTATGTCAATTATTAGGTCCTGGGAATCTTACTGTCTTTCCATATCTGAATCTTTTTAGTAGGCTGAAAGGAGTCCAGGAAAGAGAAGAATCTTGGAGAAAATCCTGCCAAGCTGCTGAATTGCTCTTCCAGCCCCTTGCAGTTTCAGGCTGCTTAAGATTAGGCAGAAAAGAACACAGCCTCACTCAGAAATCGCTCGCCTTCATCCCAGGCAATCGCTCCCTTGCAGCCTTCCCTCCCAAGAAGCCCCATGCTGCACAGTGGCACTCACTGCAGTTGCAGGGGGCACTACGTACTGGGCTGCTCTCCTGCTGGCTACAGCTTTTTCAGATGGTGGTTTTAATCCTGGGAAAGTGAATTCTGGAACTAATTGGATTTTGAAAGGAGTTGCCTGTAATTTCCAGCTGGGTTTTTACCAGAGTTTTCCACTTACTTGTTGATAACACTTTTTTTCTCTTTTTAGAACAAATCATCTTCCTGAATTCAATTCTCATCTAGAAAACACACCTTTTTTAGATTACTGAAGTTGTAGGTTCGCTTTTCTTGTGTTTCTGAACTGAGATCCCAATACCAGTAATATCACCCAAAATGCATAACAGAACTTTAACAGACTTTAAAATGGTTAACCATTTGAGACTTACCCATACAGCTCCCTTTCCAAGGACTTTCAGATTTCTCCTTTGGAAACAAACTGTTGTTCCACTAACATGACCAGAAGGGAGGAGAAGTTAACATGGTTCTCTCTTGATCTCACTTGGAGCTTTTAGGCCTTGAGAGTAAAAGCACCTGATAAGAGGAGTAGAAAGATGTGGTTAAAATGCAATGCCCTCAAAATCTTTAAATAAAAAAGATGCATAAAATGTTTTTCTTGAGCACTAGTAAACTCTAGGTCACCATCTCCATGTTTCGATGGGGACTGTAATAAAGATCTGAAGGGAAATGGCTGATCTGTACCAGGGAGGGACAGAAGTTAGAGGAGTGAGGTACGCTACGCTACATTCAAACCAACGAATTAGGCCACGGCACGCCTATGCCCTGGCCATGACGCTGAGTGTTATTGCATGGGACGGGAAGCAGGGAACTGCCTTTTAGGAAAATCCCCCAAGCCTGTGCTGCCCTCCAAGCCAAGTCTGGGGACATCATAACTGGCATCTGCCCAAATATCGCAGGAAGTATGCTAACAGCTAAACAGTTTGGACAATCCGAGCACAGAGTGGTTCAGTCCAAGCCCTTAATTTTTTTAATCTTTGCCAGTATAGATGTAGACCTGGGTCCTGTTTACCTGAAAAGAATCCTATCCATGGGCAGCGGCTTCTCTGATGTGGTTTCAGTACAGCCGTGCCCACCCCTCACAAACAAAAGCTGTGTAAGACCTGCTGTAAATCAGACTTTTCCTTCCAGACCACATGGATGCCACTGAGGTAATCGCTAATGGCCTTAATGAGACATGACAAGCTTTGAAAGCTGCTCCACTCATGGAAAGCAATGAGTTAATTGAAAACCAGGAGGAAATGAAGGTGAATTAAAGCCATTGATTTAAAAGAATAGTGTGGCAAGAGGAACGTTCCAGCTCTACTTTCCTATTTTCTACAGAGAGAAAATATGTTTCTGCTTGTATAGCATTATGATCACGTACCACTCGTGATATGCACAGCTATTTCATTACTATCTTCATACTGTAATGCATCCTTTATGTTCTCTGGATATGCTTACATAGTAAGTTGTTTTCTTTCTACCAGTTTAATCACTACCAGTCACACTTACCACATAGCTGTGCACTAGTTCTGCATCCATAGTGCAGATTTTTAGAGCTTGATAAGCACATCCCTGCACTTACACTTGGACAATGTATACAGTTCCCCCTAAATCAAACAAATGGATGCTGCTGAGCTATCTGTTTGAAGATATGTTTAGTTATATTACTTGAGCTACGAGTATTTCCTCACAGATGAAGATATCTCAGTTTAGATGGCTACAGAGAGGAGCCTGTGCACCTGAAATATCCCAAACAAGACTGGAAAATACAATGCAGGAGCTGTTCAAGACCTATGCCCTTCTGCAGCAGTTTGTGGAGGCCTGGCAGGATCCCGTTGGCCATCACAAATGGCATTGAAGTCTATATTATAACACTGAACTGAGCCCTAGGATCTTCTTTTGTGTGAATAGCTAAAATCCCTTTAGTCAATATGAGATCTACTCAGACCTATTCGGCTGGAGTTCAGGGAGCAGATCAGATGGCAAGATATAGGGATGCTTGCATTTATGAGTCCTATCCTTTCAAAAAAAAAAAAACAAAAGAGGAAGTTATTTTTGGTTGATTCACAGTAAGAATCACAAGACCAGACTCAGTCCTCAAATTTGCACGTTACTAATGTGAGGTGTTTACAAGCAGCCTGACTAGAAACTTGACTTGCTTTCCTCAGTGTACTACGTACAGATACATTCTTGTGGAAGCATGTAAGTTGTTGGGGTTTAACACAGCTTTAGCCATCCATACTGCAGCATTAGTAGTTCACTTGTATTACTGCAGTTTGCTTTATATCATTTGTTCAATTATAATAGAAACAAATATTCATCAGAAATTTTCAGTGCTCTTCTCCAAGAGTCATGATATTTTGCCTAGTTTCTGTTTGGTAACGTTACAAATGAAATGTTTTTGCTTTGTGTATGTGTCTTACTTGTTCATTTCACTGTATTTTTCTGTTCTAAACAGACTCTCAACCTGTACTCATCATCTGAGCATCTGAATCACTATTCATGCATATGAGGGGTATAGCATCAGTCAGCACTCCCATGGTTCTGCCTTGTCTATTTTGCTCTGTTTTTGCACCCCAACCTCATACCTGAGACTGGAGAGGAGTTTAGTGGACACTCCAGCCCAAAAGGCCCACTACTCCAGGACACAGCAGCTGAATTCAGCACTGTGGCAGGAAGGTATGGGGTGTCACACCTTTTAAGCATACCCTAAAGTCTCTAAAACCTTTCCATGAGCATGGGTGACCTTATTCAGGAGTCTTGCAAGAAAGTGGTCCTCTTGCAGAAGAAGAACATGTGAACAAACTCTTCCAGAACTTGTGCTGGTGTGCATGCAGGATGTACAGTTTGTTGAGATGACAGGATCACTCTAAGGTAGATGTAAATTGTAATTTTGCTACATACAGACCTAGATCAAAAATGACTGACTGGCTGGTCTCAGTGAAGGCAGCATATATCTCTGAGGTGACTGTACACAGGGGAATGGAAACAGGTTCCTGTGTTACACCTCCAAGCCCCAGGAGTTTGATTTTATTTCTGTTTTACTTCCGAGGATTTTCAGGGCTCTGCAGAAAAAATATTTCAGCTGTGGTTATCTGTTTGTCTACCATGAGTAGGAGAGATGGCAAGTTTTGAAAGATTTTGCTCTGCTCAGAGAAAAGATTATTGGTTTGAAACACAAACCACTTGCTGGACAGTGGCGGGCACGTTCTTCATGCAACACTCTCTGCTCTTAGTGACCATTATCATCATAGGAGATCCCTGATCTCCAGAGAGCAGACTGTACATTCTCAGTCCAAGGCTGCCACTGCTGTAGGATACTGAAAGATAAGGAGAGACTGGGACAAGATTTTCACCCATGAAGTGGCCCTTCTAATCAACACCATAGCCTTTATAACATCTTCATAAAGGAAGCCACAGCTAGTAAATTTTGATTCTAGCTCCTGGGAAGTTTTATCGACCAGTTTCATCAGTAATACACCACAGTTGTGCTGCTTCACTGATTACCCTTGCTTCCATAAAGGAAATGTAAGTGCAAGTGCTCATATCTAGCTGAAATTCATGTCAGAGATAACAAAGCTCCATGGAGAGGAAGACAACATCAAAAAAGCACAGAACCATCAGCCAAGAGGAGGACACCACCATTCCTGTGACAGCCAGAGCACCTTCTCTCAGAACTAAGGTGCAATATCTGATACCTCCATCTACCTGTAACTTCTTCTTACACAAGCAGTCCCTTCTTAGCAGGAGATGCCTCAAATCAGCATGCAGCCAAGGACAAGCCATGAGCTATAAAATTATATTACAGAACTGGGCACGTTCCTTTCTACTTATGCACATACTTGGGATGATTCTACAACAAGGAGCAACTCTTTACCATCTGGAGTCAGGTAAAAAATTAGTATAAATATCTTTGAATATTTGATATTTTGTACAGTCTGGCAGAGAACATTTGGAATATAAACATTTACATTACACTTACATCAGCTATTGCTTTCTCTCTCTCATGTAAGAAGGCTTTATTTGTAAATATTTTCATTTTCCTTTATCTCAGTTCTTTCAAAACTGTAACACCTCTATATTAGAAGACTGTCTCCCTAGAATTTCAAATTTAAATACAATGAAGACAATATAACCCTTTGATTTTTTTTCTCCAGCCCACACAGATTCTCAAGCCTGATGTTTAAAGAGCTGTTCCTTTTGGCAACATTGAAGCATTTCAGTTTATTAGCCTTCTCATTCCAGGAATTTCAGAGAAGTGATTTTAGCAAATTAAATCCCATAAGCACACATTAAAATATATTTGATTTGCCATCTTGATAAAAGTTTTAAACGATGAATGGAGCACTCTCTTTACTCCCATTACCAATAATTTTAATTTGGTAAGAATTTAAGAGAATACTAGCAGACTCTTTCCTTAGCAGTTTATTTGCCAATATTTTGTTATGATACAAAAGTAGGACCTTATAGATTCCTATTTTATTTCTCAAGGAAAAAAAAAAAAAAAAGGATATCTCCAATGGATTCATCTCTGTTCGCTTGGTATCTAACACTACCTATCTGATCACACGTACCTAACAGTCCAGATTCCCATATGGATAGCAGAGAAAGAGAGAGAGACAGTTTGTCACACTCTAGAAAAGGTGGAATGACTTGCCTTCCGGGGTGCCTCATGCTGTCTGCTAAAAGGCTAATTCAACAGACTAAATTGGAGCACATGCTTCATGTTCAGATGACAATGGTCAAGTAAGAGGAATACAGCCCCAACAAAGCTATGTGATTTGACTAAAAGAGACAATCAAGGGCAAGACTGCTGTTTTATACTTTTTCCAAACCCAGAAAGATAGCAAAGAGCAAGTGCAGGGTCACATTTCACTACCACCACTCACATTCAGTAGCACTTTCTAGTTGAATAAGTTGTAACCGGCTACCAATCCAAACCTAAAGAAATTTAGCTTAAGTTGAGCAAAATCAGGCTGTTTGAAAATGAACATATATTACTGACATATTCTGTCTTTGGATGATTCAAGGGAGAGACCAAGGTGTTTATCCAAGGACCAAATTTAGACTCTTTGTCAATGAGAGTTGGCTACCTATTACATCTGATGATCTGGACACAAGTCCCAAGTCTCCCTTGCTGCGTATAGTGCTATATATCTGCCTGATTACAAGCCTGAAGAAGTGCTACAGCTAGTTCAGATACTTAAATTTTAAATCTAATGTTCATATGAATTTTTAACATGCCATGAAAACCTGGGGTTCATAAATAATTTACAATAATGTATGAAGGCACTCTTTGCCATCTCTGACAGATTCATCCCTCAGATCAACAAAAATCCTTTCAGAACTTTGAGATAATCTAAAATATATACCTTTGTAAAATATGCCCTTATACAGATCCAGCAGAGTTGGCTCTGCTCTGCAAGAAAAACTTACACAGGCTTCCAGACAAGAAAGAAGGGGAACCACTACATATATACTTCTTAGGAAGGACCTTCTCAAAAAGAAAATATAACAACCATAAAGGCTAGAGAGAGGAGGTTATTTTGCTTGGCCATAAGAGGGAAGCTGCTGCCTGACCTAAAGAGCAGTCGTTGTTGTCATTACTGTTGATGTGGCAAGTTTACTCTATTTTTTGTTGGAAAGGAAAAAAATGTGACCAACAAATTTTTGTGTTTGTGAAGAACAGAAACATGTGGAAATATCACATTCTTTGGTCATTGTTGTTCAAAGCAGTTTAATGAGAAAGATGTCACCTACAAAGCTATCTACAGATGCATGAGTAATTTCATTGTAGACAGCTATGTTAAGTATAACAGCATCACTGAAAGAAGCAAGAGAAACTGTGTGTGAGTTTTCTCATCTTCTAGCAAGTTGCCACATTTCTCTAGGAGTTTTCAGCAATGTTTCTGGAAAGAGCAGCAACTTCAATTGTAGCTGCAGATAAAAATGCCTATTTTTAGGGTCTGACAGAACAGTTCTGTTCTAACTTCTCTAGTGGTTTCTGAGGGACAACCTCTTGTCCTACAATCTCAGGCTGCATTTTTCAACCCTTGCTTCCTACCACAAATGTGCAAGGTTGCATTTTCAGGAATGGCCATTGCTCTTGGGATCCAAGTAATTTGTTTTTGCCTCGTCTGCCTGTCGATATATTTACAAGTCTCTAATGGCTTGGACATCAGTACCTAACCTCTGTTCATCATCTTGAGCAGAATTTCAACACACAGGGCTTAATTTACTTACCAAGGAGATCCACACTCATAGGTAGACCACATTCAACACTTGAGCTAGCTCACTTAAATCCTAGGTAAATCTTAGCAGTCTAGGTAATTTTGCACTGAACCTCAGGGGACACTATAGACATAGGCACAAAGCTTTCTTTGCAGCTCTCTGTGTCAAAGGAGAGCATTGAAAATCAGCTTTATTGAATCCCTGAATATGAGCTAAATTTTTGTAATAAAGGGATTAGGCTTTTCCAAGAAATTGCCTGTGGATAAAGAGCCAAATAGTCCAGATTTGGAAATTTAACTCCTAGGGAAAGGGAGATTTTTTTCTAAAACAACACAACCCATTATTCACATCATCCAGAAGCTAGCTGAGGACAAGATTCATGTGTTGTCTTCTATGAATGCCATCCTTATGTGCTTAAATCTCACCATATGGATGAGCTTTGGCAGATGCCAAACTGTTAGTACCATGAGACAGATGAATGTCTGAAAGAGCAGAGCTCTCAATGATGAGCGCTATGACACCTGCATCTGCTCCAAGGAAGCAACCCCTCTGTTTTCTTAGCCAAAGTCCCTTTGTTAAGGGACATTGCTTTCTGTCCTGATTTCACCCTGTTCTCTGCCAGAGTATTAGTCTAAATTTCCTGTCTTGCCCTATTATACAGGCTTTCTCTTAAAGCTTACTTCAGCACCTTCACAAAAGATGCATCTTTTTATGACTGATATCCAGCAATTAGAGTTTTACACTTCAGTTTCATTTTATTATTTCTGTAAAAGTATCTGAAAGAGTTAAAAAGATTTAAATATTTTAAATAAAATACAAGGCATTAATTATCTGCCTTATTTTATGCTAGAAATTATGCACCTAATTACAATGGAAAATTATCGACCAGTGTATCTGAGTCATTCTCCATGATGTTATCAAAGTTAGTAACAGCCTTACTGGGATTGTCCAGGGAATAAGAAATGCTAATTATATTGTCTGGCTCTGACTGGTCTGATAGTACTTTTCAAAAATAAAAAGCTATTGTATGTAGCCTATTTAAATCTAACATAATTGAGCCGCATGAACAGAAGTTTAAAAAAACCTTAATGTGGGCTTTGCTATTTAAAGAATCTTGGAGGCTAATTCAAACAAAGAATAATCTTTTAAAAATGTGTGTTTGATTATTTTTTCAAGCTTTTCTGATTGATTTGGCATGCAGGGGAGTAATAGAATTGTAACCACTGTGACGAAGCTGTCTTCAACAGAAACTGACATTCCTGACAAATCATTCTGCTTTTTTTTTTTTTTTCTCTTAATGTCCAATGGATTTGAACATAAATATATAATTTACCACAGAAAAAAATAAAGTCCTTAGACTTTTTTATGAGGCTAGCCTGGAAGTGATGGTCTAATGGGATTTATTTTTCTTTAAACAAAAGAAGAAATCATATCATCATCTGTCATTCAAGCCAATATTTTCTTTACCCAGTCTCAAACAAAGCAGATGGAATTCCTCATCTGACTAATTTTCCTTGATAGCCTACCTGCTGCACACACAGCATTTTTCATGGGAGAGAAGCACTGAGGAGATTTTCATTGCAATATGCTACAGTTTTGCATATAAACAATGAGCAGGACAGCCTTCTTTTAGACACCCAAAAACTTCTTGATAAGAAGTGTGACAGTTACTAGATACATGCAGCAGCTGTTTGTGAAACTGAGGAAAGGGTCTCAACAGGTGATATCCCTAAAATCCTCTGGAACTGCAACAGAGAGCAAAGAAGTAAAGGGGGTTATAAATACAGGAGATAATGAGGATGCTGCAGCTAACTGGTGGAAAATCTTTACAGGGAGCTAGGTCTCAATATCTATACCATGCTTCAGGTATGAACTATACATTTCTGTTTCCTGGCAGCTGAGGATCTGCTGGAATCCTGCTAGTGGTGGTGACTATACAGGCTCTTTTAAACGTACAATAAAGGACCAACTTTACATATTATATTCAATTCTTACATGAAAATATGTCATAGCAGGAAAGAAAGATGTCGGTTTAGCTGTGGTCATTGTCACAAAGTTCTTGATAGTATTTCAAATGCTTTTTACAATTCTCTGTGCACTATTTTAATTTTAAGAAATCCTATGGTTCTCTCTCATTGGGCATTGTCTGGGAATTATTAATGGGCTTTTATCAAAGTTTTTTATAACATATCCTAGGGATTTATTGAAAGTACTGAAAGAAACTTCAGTAGTACTCAAGCTAAGCAGCAAGGCAAATACATAACAGCTACATATTACAGAGCCTCAGTGCTCATCTAGTACCCTATTTGCACCTTCTCTCGTCTCCAGAAATGTAAGCAAACCCAATGATAATTGTGTCTCGACAGCATCTAATGCCATTAACTATCAGTGGCTAAATCCATGAGAAGAAAAGGTCTCCCACACAACCTCTATACAGAAGACAACTTTGCTTTCTCAGACTTAATACATTGTGCTTAAAAAGAACAAATACATTCTAAAATATTTTAGTTATAAAAAACTTTATCTTCTATCCTGATCCACAGCCACTATAACCAGAAAAAGCTTTCCCTCAAATGCTGTAGAATTACTGCCTCCTTAATAATCTTTTATTTCTTACCTACATAGGAAATTGCTTGGGTAGCTTCAGGAGTTCAGGATGTGGGAGAGATGTGCATGCGTAACGCACAAAGCCAGTGCTGCAGAGTCACTTGAACATCACTGCTTTATATTTTCCAGCACACTGACTGGGGCCACAGTACTGCTTAAAGCCTGTTCTGTACTTTAAGACATCACTGTCTAAGCTAAAATGCAAAGTATACAAAATACAGGTTGTCATCTCCTTTCCCTCCAAGGGTACAGGCACCACCGCCACTTTGTTCCAGTCCCTCTCTGAGCTTCAGGGCAGTCGCTGTTGAACAGTCAGACGGCAGGTCTACCAGGGCCAGCCCTGAACTCCAAGCTGGAGCCAGGTTAAGCTTGTTCAATGACATCTGTGTGTCCCTGTGCTGCACCTCCCAGTATGCCTGGCTTTGAGAAGATATTTGACCAGCAAGAAGCCAGCTAGCATCCATCTGGGCCTCACAGCTCAGGCTCTGCTCCAACTCAAAGCATCTGTTCTGCTCCAGATGAGCTGTCCCTCAAAGCAGAACAGCTGTACTCCTGTCACAGCCATCTCAACTGAAGTGCCTGCACAGATACACTACAAGCCAATGTGAATAACAGAGGCAACTGTAACGTATCATTTCATCCCAACTCCCTATTGTCACATGTTTCTGACATATACAGCCTTTAAAAAATAGCTCTCAGGCTACCTTATGGGATTCACGTCCCATTTCAGGTTGTGTCTAGACTCACTGTACACAAATAGTAGGCTCTCGTGGCCCTTCTCAGAAATGTGTGTCACCAAATGTCTGTTTCCTCCCACAGATCCAAGAAAAACCTCCCAGTCAAAGTGAGGGAACTCACAAATTGAAATGAAAAACTGTATCAGGCTTCAGAACGCCTTCATTGAAGAAGTGGTCAGGAGGCAGCAGATTCCTTCCCGCTGCTTCTCCAACATGTCACCTACACTCTTGGTAAAAATACTGCAGTCCTACAGTATGGACACAAGGCCACATTCAGTGATCAGAGGACAATACTATATTGCAAAGATAAAACACGTCAGCAAATATTTTGCCAATTTTTGTATTTGAAAGCATTAAGGAAGGCATCAAATTAAACTTTGAAAGTTTAGATTTACCCTCTGTTCCTCTTCAACCCCCTCTGAAGTCATAATTACCAACATTGGAGAAATAACTACCAACTTTAAAAAGTTTCAGAGTCATGATCTTAGCTCTCTAACGGTTGAATGATAGTCACTGTTCAAGTGAAGCAGCTCACGTGCATGAATATTTCCATCTGTGCATATTTTGCAGAATCACAATTTATTGAGTGAGACATCCTAGTGAATAAGCTTCTCTCGTTAAAATCCTTTTAAGCAGCTGTGTGAATGGCTGTTAGCATGACTGGAGGACAATTTCTCCATGAGTTATCTTCAGTGTTCTGCAAAATAGAAATGCTATTACAAGAAGATAGTAAAAACACTGTGAAAATGAGTCATTAGACCTAGAATTGCAGGTGATATGCACTGAGAAACATTTGGATGTATTTCTAAAGGGTGCATCATGATTACTGCTGCCTTCCTAGGGAAAAAGGTGATGCTTGCAGAATAATTGTAACTACAACAAACTTACTGTTTTTTACATTACTGTGATTCTCCCATGCAAGTTTTGAAAATACTCAGTATTCTACTTAGTTATATAAAATTCCCTTTGGATGGCAATCTTGAAAAGATTTCAAGGGAAGAGGGGGGGGTTGAAGTCTGTGCTTACAGACATGAAAAATGTTTGGTCTCATAGTCCTCCCTTAGCTGTGCTGCTTGATTTCACAGGGCTTAGTGCTGCTAGTATCATCTAAATCACATATTATATCAACTTTAATAAAAACAAATAAATCTTCTGGAATGGAGATATTCAAGCACCTCAAGATTATCTAGGGCCTTTGTTCTCATTATACCAACATGGTTCCCTTAGGCTCCCAAATGCTGAGAAGAAATAAGGCCTAATGTCTGGTATTCCCGAGAGCTGATCCTGTGCGTACAGCACCTGTATCCGTACCTATCCCACGGTAAACCAGAGAGAACTGCACTGAGAACAGTGGGGCTAGAATATGACCTTCCACCGATTCTATTCCATCTGTGAGGTTAATTAAGAACTTACCTTCCGATAAAGAAGACTATATAGCTGATCCACAGGCATTTTGCCTTTGTCATAATTTACACAAATACATGTTTTGAGCTGTAGACAAATAATTGTTGCTGTTGCTGACCTGCTGCCACTTTAAAAGATCTGGAGTTCCATGACAAAAAAATGTCAAGAGAGTTACCTGCGGCACACCAGTGTCTGTATACAGCAGCTGACAGCACATTAATTGTCTTCAGTTCCTCTACTGGCAAAATTATTCAATTCTTTTCATTAGTGTATGTAAGAATCTTCAATAATCATCATAAATCCTTGAAAGCCTCAATGCTTCCCTATTTTTATTTTTCATACATGAAAATACTGATGATACCCATAAACACAGAAATTGTCAAGTAGAACCAAAACTGAAGGAAAATTTTTGCAAACAGGTTAAAGAATGAGTTCATTTTCAATAGGCTTCCAAGGAGACTTCACAGAAATTTAACGAACAGAATACTTGCAAACACTGCGACCATTGGCGACAAATGCCAGTTTAAACTGAGGGATCACTCATTCCTATTGTAGCTCCTTGGCTGGCATAAAACTAGGGGCTCCATGACCAGGCTGCAATTTGGGGATCAGGACATTCCCAACACTTGTCAGGCTTACAAAATTCCTCTCAATCAGCTTACATTTGGGTCAAATTACTCTCAGATTGCACAAATCTTACACTGGGGTCAACAATATTTCTAAATGTGTTTTGAATAACAACACTTGAAATGGTATCAAATATAAATAAGCACTGTAAATTATTTTAGCTTGGAAGCTTGGCGTTACCTGGCAAAAGCAAACTGCATCTCCAGTGCTCATACTGTGCATGAGGCACAGTAAGCAGCTTTCTGTGGAAGCCAAAGACAAGCTGATTTGTCTCTAAAATTTTCTACCTGTACTTTACAAAGACTGAATTCTTTTACCTGGATAAGCTGTGATCGGTACAAGATTGAAGATCAGCAGGAGAAATGGCTTTAAATACATTAATATGAGAAAAACTTACTCATTAATTTTATTATTGCTACTTAAAGTATCAGCCATAGTAGACATACTATGTAATGCTAACAGGTCATTGCACATTATATATCATCTTCTTGTTTAATATGCAATTTTTATGTCATGGGGATATAAAGAAATTAACAAACAATGATAATCTAACATTATTACATTCTAGCTGAGGAAGACTTGGTTCACCATTTAAAACATTGTAGCTAGTGATCTTTATTTTCTTCTGGTAGGCAAAAATTCAACTAATTCTTTACATTAATTTAAATATATTGGATAATACTTGAACAAAATTACCTTTGAGTGGAAATTCATATCTAGACAAGTCAAAGAATTAAAATCTAGCATATCATAATGAAAGAATCCCTTCTACAAGTATTCTTTACTGTTCTGCTAGGAAGATCTAAAATTGACTGATTTAAAATTCCTGAAACTATCCTTTCCCATTGCAAAACTTCTCTCATGCCCCATGCTGTGTTGGGGTGACTCAGATATTACTAATAAAGTTGCTTCAGGCTTTTGAGATTCTATATATTTTCTAATTATTTTACATAGCTTTTCATTAGAAATCCACATGCTAACAGGAGTAGTCCCATTTCTTCTTTTATTTTAGATTATCATGCAATATTAGAGTGGAGGAGAGAATTTTGTGCTTCTAAATCCTAGTACCTGCAACTTGGTTTATATTCTGAGCTCCTTCTGTCATATACTTTCCATTGCAGGTTTTTGAGGGGTCCTAGATGCCTGGGGAAAAGCTCACTTTTAAATATTTAATTTTCAGTAATTAATGAATGAGATCCTGCCTGCTTTGAAGTAAAATGTAAACTTTTTTTTTGCTTTAAATGAGACAGATTTTAGCCCAACGTAGAGGACATTGCAAGTAATTCTTCTCCAATAATTATTAGATAACACTTGCACTCACAGTCAATTTGGTCTCACTAATATGCTTTTATATATGAATTTATCATTTAAAATAATCAAACACAATAAATAATACTAGTTCTGAATGTTCAACAATTTTTTGGTTCTACAGCAATTCGTAAGAAGTGAGTGAGAAAAAGAGAAGGAACAGGCTCAAAAATTGCTATGGATGTAACACCCAAAAGGGAAGGGAAGGGAAGGCCAAATAAGACAAACACTTAGATGCCTTAAAGTGACTTCCAAGCAAAGAGGTAATTATGCCCTATTTTTATGTAACATTATGAAAATGGTCTAAAATGTACTGAAAAACATAGAGAGATTTGCCTTTGGCATCACAACTGCAAAACATGTAAGAACTGTAACAGCTGGAAAAACAAGGAAGACACAAGAGTGGAAACGAAAGAGCTGAAAAACTGCGGGGGGGAGGTTTAGCTAATATCCATTTAACATCAGAACATCATGGGCATTTTGTTACAGCATTACAAGTCCTGGGCTTCGGTTCAAGTGTGAGAGTTATGATAGCTGAGCCAGCCAAGAGACTGTACCAGCAACCTTGGATTAGATTTTTTCTAAAAAGAGGACAATTTGTAACACCATTTACCATGTGATTTCCTTTTCCCAACTTAGAAGCTCCACATCTAAAAAGGGACAAGCTCAATTTCAAAACAAAATCCTTTGTAAGTCATCTTTAAGTCCACCATCAACTCCCATTCTAACGTAAGAGTTTCATGCAAGCTTAGCTGCTTCCATCAGCTCTCCTAAGGAAGTTCACTCTCTTCTGGAAGAACAAGAACAATAGGTGCTTGTATATTCAATCATGGTTTGTACATAAGCTTCATGGTGGGGAGACTCTGCAGTTGAAGTTAAGGAAACTGGTTTTAGTTAAATTGGGAATATAATGAGTATTAGACTCCTCATGTCTTCTAAAAACCTCCTGGGCTTCCAACTTTTGTATAAGCGGTCACAGAAAATGTACATTCAGGATTAAAACAGAGCATCAAGACTAAAACAAGAGTATGCTTGTATTATCCAGCAGGCCAAATTACATCATTACAATAACTTCATTGCCATCTATCCAACTCCATCTATTCTATCAAAGCTGTCGATTTAGCTGCTGTAGCAATCTTTGTCTTGAATTGGAAATTTCTAGGCCAAAAGCCTCAGCTGGAATAAGGCATTTTAATAACAAGAAACACTAATTTATTCTTTTTCATGTAGGGATAACCACCATGGTGACACTAGTTCAAAAATCATAAGCTGAAAAATCATGGTTTTTAAAAATATAAATTTAATATTTTCTTATTTATTTTAATGTGTTTGAAATACAAGATGCACCTCAGAACAGATGCTTAAACAACTGCATAGTACTTAATTTCCGAAGTTGTCACATGGTATAACCTGCAAAGATCTGTCAATTATTTATGAGTGTTACTAGATTCAGGCTTCAAGATTTTGAAGTTAAAATGGATATTTTAGACTAGACATTAAAATGACAATATATATTTTCCCACTTTTAATAAAAGATATTATCTCATTATGAACTTGGCTTGCTTTAGCATCCTGTCAGACAGTTTTCATCCTTTCTAGACATGTGGATCATTATAATTTTTCAACTGAAGCACAAACACCTTTAAAAATCTTTTATGACATAGTGTTCAGAGACCACCAGAAGTAATCTGATCACATGCCTCTGGACATCACAGGCTAAATAATTCTATCTACTTCTCTAACAAGCCTTGTTACTTGTGTTTCACCCAATCTCATACTGCATAAAGCATCCAGTTTGTTGCAATAGTTTATCATCCACACTGGTAAAAATCTGATTTTACCTCTGATTACAGGTTTGCTTGGTTTTTGTTCCCAGATGCTGGGTTTTGTGGTACTATTTTTTTGAGGTTGAAAGAGCATATTTCTACCTGATGATATTGTCCTGGAACTTATGTGCCATAATCAAGTCATCTTTCAGTTGTCTTATACTCTTTAAGTGTGCCATTATAAGACATTTTCTCTAATTTTCAAATAATTGTTGCAGTTCTCTGGGGCCTCACTGTTTTTTTCATCTGTAAACGCTATAATTCCATTATCAGTTTACAATCTTTTTACCAGTCAGGTATACTTGTTGACTTTACTTAGTTGAACTTTCTCAGGTACTGCATGAGTCTTGACTGTGAAACTGTCCTGAACTAATCTGAAACAACAAAAATTGTTGGCAGAGAAACAAAATAATGTATGTGCAGTTGATCTAGTGCAAAGAAATATTAGGAGTACGCACAAGTCAGCAAGCAACATTAAGAAGGTGGAAGATAGGCTAGATACAGGTGCTTCAGAGTGAATGCTCTTCAGCAAGGAGCATTCATGACTAAGACTCATTATATAAAATTCAAATACCTCTTTGTTTTGTGTGAAATAACAAATGCCACATATAGAAGTCATATCACCTTTCTACTCCTACTTACTAGTTTACTGCTTCAAAATTTCCATAAGTTTTTTTCACAGCATCAGAATTGGAGCATTCATTGTATTGCTTATCTACTATGTCTTTTTAAGTGTTACTATTTTTCACACTGCCATGCTCTAGAGAAGGCCTGTACTATTTGCACCTAGATATAAGATCTCACATTTTTTTGTATTAAACATTTCTTTTTCTTGAATAGCTCACTTGAGAAAATAATTCAGACTGTTTTATATCAATTATTGTGATAGCTGCTAGTTTCATCAGCGCTGATTTCCAGATCATTGATGATAATATTGAGTAATTTATTACCTACCCTTAAGGAAATACAATAGGAAAAGACCCATTTAGTAACGCTTGCTGTGAAAGGTAGCTGAACCAGCACCCACATAAGCATAGACAGTGCTCACATAGACATGAACAGCATGGGCAGCCTGATCCTGGTACTTCCCTGTTGGTGGTCAGGATCGAAGTTCACCAGCACTCACTCACGTACACAGCAGTGCAGATGTCTTCAGACCCCAGCCCCGGACACTCAGACTGTGCATCTGCTGGCCTCCAGGCCCCAGTCTGCTGAGTTGTTGGCATCTGGACCTACAGACCCTTGCAGGCTCCCAGTCCCAGCCCAGCAGCTGGCACTCAGACCCCTCCTCCTGCCCACCGCCTGGTCCAACTTGAAGCTCACTAGCGCTCACACACAGAGGCTCAGAAAAGAGAGTGCACACACAGAGGAGATATAGTTAGAAATAAGATTAATAAGAAGTTAGGACAGACTGAGGTGATCAAGTCCAGGGCTCAGTCAGGTAAGTCCACCAAGCAGCCACCCACTTGACTGGACCTTTTTATCTCATTTTCCCTCTACTTTCCTACACTTGTTCCTCTCCAGCCCACCATGATCACTCCCGTCTCTTGCCTTCAGTCCTTCCTCTAAACAACCCCTAGGTAGTTTGACACATTCCTACAATCAACTTAAAACACACATTTTACTTAGTCTCTAAATTCTCTCCCCCACAGCAAGTCCCATACCCTTTTTGGCAATTGCTCTGTTCAGTTTCCATGGCTTTCTAGGAAGAGAGTTTTGGATTGAATCTTCTGGATGGGCTTCAGGCCAGGGTCAATGAGAAATCACTCTCCTTTGATGGTCTTCAGGAATTAGCTGATGCAGGATGCTCTGTTTCCACTGATCATTTCCACTGATGGGAGGGTTCCCCCATCATTCAAAAACACATCCTTACTGGGTTTTCCTGTTTAATGTGATTAGCCTTTAGTCAGACATCCTAAAAACTCCTGTTTGTAAACAATAGTTACGACAATTATCACTGCATTTTGAGTTTTATGTCATGAAAATGCTTTTCCAGTTTACTCTCTTTTAGTCCAATGACCTCCAAGGTCATTGATTTTCTGTCAAATTGGTCCTACTCCTTTTTGGGTTTTGCCAGAAACTCTACAAAATTTCCCATCAGAAGAACATAGCAATGGCTGGAATTAAAAAAAAAAAAAAAAAGTTGTTTTTCAGTCCAATGACATTTTATTTCAGTCTATTCTACTGACTTATGGACTTAGGCACTTGTCACAGCTGATAATGTTTCGATTCCAAGTCACAATGGATCCATTTTTGCCCCACATATCAGGCTGAAAAGACAGTACGAAATTATATACTGCCAATGAATTCAAAAAACCTTTTCTTTTGAACAAAAGCTGAATCAGGATAGACTAATAAGACTGGGCAAAATAGCTTTGAATAGACATATTATAAGAGGTATTTTTTAAAATATACAGCTTTGTCACATTGTAGAAAAGCAGGAATAGCATGAAAGGCAGATTACAGTTTTGATTGTGTTGCCCAGGGCTATTAGTGAACTTTAAGAAAACGGGGTAAGGCTGAATTATAAGCTATGTTTTTTGCTAAGAGTATTAATATATAAAATGGAAAATATGGAGTGCAGACAAGCAGGAGGAGACATTAGTCTCTGTTCTCCCACAAAGCTCGTCGGTAATTAAGAAAAGTAATGTTTTTGGACTTTCACTTCCATTTCAAAAGATACATTTTCCCTGTTCCACTACTCTCCACATTCCTTGTCTGTTACTCTCTACCTTTTAAGCCTTTCTCCAGTTCCTATTCAGCACGCTTTTGCTTGTTTTTCTGCCACCATCTTCTTCTCCCATTATCCTCATATTCTTTCCTTCTTCCGCCTCCTTGTCCTACACTGCATAGCTAAATATAGCAGAGCAAGCAGGGACCTTCCCCTCCCATACATCTCTTGATGGTGGCAAGCCTTGATTATAAAGCAGGAAGCCTTGCAATACAGGGCAAGACAACTGGAAAAATAGTAAAAAACACTGATACCCATCATCCAAGTGTTTGATGACATCATTCTTTTGCCTTTCCCCATAGTCTCTTTAAAAGTTGTTTTCTGAAGCACTTGTACTCTTGTAAATGTCTTTGTTTGCTTAGAGTTGGGGGTTTAGCAGAGCAAAATGTTGCTCAAGCTTATCCCAAATGCTGAATGGAAGCTGTATGATTCTCTACTGCTTTAGTGCAAACTGCTGTAGTTTCCTTGCCTGCGTGCTACGCTCTGAGGTTTTCTTCGGGCTAGGGACATTTTTTTTTCAGAAATCCTTCTACATCTGGGGAAAATATCAATAGGATATTGAATTGATACTCCAGAAGGGGAGCTGCATTACTAGGCCACTTGTGTGCTAAGTAACTTGTCAACTCATAGTAACTGGTCTGTGCCTCAGTTTCCCCATCTGTAAAATCTATATGAGCGCACTTCCTGTCTTTGGTGAACTTTCAGATGGAAAGCACCGTACTTATAAAAAAGCAGGGATTTATATATTCTCTGGATCTCCCTTCCTCTAGTACCAATTTGGGTACCAGTCCAGAATGAAGCAAGAGTAGGTTAAAGAAAAGAAATATGTGCACACCCAAGCAAACAATTTTGTTCACTTTCAGGGCTACCATAAAATCCTGTCATTTTCCCACATATAAGAAGGTATAGAATTGCTCTAGGACTAGATTGAGAAGTACATACATTCTATAAGGTATTTTCTATGCAGTTTTTTAAGCAGAGTATGTCAAAATCATTCAAGATCAGAGCTGACCACATGCTGACCATTACAATCCATGTGCCTGTTTACCCATTTTCCCAAATTCTTCAGTGATCGACAGATTTTCATTTCAGACCAACCCCTATGATTACGTACCCCACCTCCACCCAGAAAAGCTCAGACAATTTCATGAGTGATTCCTGTCTCAAACTCTGCCTTCTGTGCGTTCTCCACAACTCTGATGACTTTGAGTATACAAGGATTCAGATTTGCAGCTAGTCTGAAGAGAAATGCTTTCTGCATTGCTCTAGTCGGCACGGGTGTCAGAGATGCAGCTTCTTGTGTTTCTTACTTTCACGTTGCTCTGCTGCCATTTGCATTCTGAAGTGTCAGTACAGTTTTGTTCACAGAATTTAACAGTATCAGTAAATGTTTAGTGGCCCAAAAGCCTTTAGCTACCATGTCCCGTATTGTGAAATTAATGCCACACAGCTGAAGACTTATCTTAAATTGGTCCTTGTAACATTTCATTCGTTTCCCCCTTATTTTAAGGTCATGAAAAATAGTTTTGGCAATCTGTCATCTGACATATGTACCAGCATAGTTAGCAGATGGCCTAACCTAGATGAGCCTGCTGGAGCATTATTTTTATGCTGAGTATTTAACAGCACCCTAAGATCTTACTGTTCAGGATTTTATTCTGCCGGCAATAGACAATGCAGCAGCACACCTTGTTTATTCTCAGTAAGGTAGAGAGGTAAATCCTTTTAAAAGGCAAGCTTGTGGCTATAGAGCATTAGCTTTTACTTTGATCTAGAACGATGGCATTACTTGCTCAGAGGGCATTACCTTCCAAAATTAACTTATCGTCTCCTGGCAACCAAACTGCTCTCGCTAGAGTGCCAAAGAGCCTTCTGCACTGACCTGACAGAGTAGGTGATGCTAAATCTCTTTATTTCCATCTTGAATGAAGTCCAGTGGAAATACTGTAACTACTTCCCCAATTCTTTTTTTTCCTGCAAAAGAAATTGCTAAAAGTGTTAAATAGCTTGTACTGTATTGTAACACAGGGGAAGATGTCTTCCTCCTCTGGCTCTGTATCAAAGGATGAGATGTAATATCTCAAATTGTATATAATCCTAACTGTATTAAGCTTATCAACACCTGCGATGACACAGGATAAGCCTTGCTGTTCTCTGTCCCACTTGCCTTCAAACTGGCCTTCAAGAGACGTCCAGGTTTTCTTTATTCAGTACCCACAGCTGCTGATCTCACCCAACTGATCAGAATCGCCAGTCTATTGGTAAGAAAACACATCGGATCTCTAGTAGGCCTGGAAGGGCCGATAAAGCTGATGATGATGGCAGGCGGATGATCCCAGGAGAGGAGGAGGAGGAGGAGGAGGGCAGAAAGAGAGAAGCAGCTTCCCTGCTGATTCTCTTGAGGATGCTTTTGAAACATTGCTGGATTTTTGGTTGGTCATTTTGGGTAACCTTCTGTGTTGTGTTCTCCTTACCGGTAACAGCTGCAGTATTAAATAGGCAAAAGGATATTCAAGCCTTTCTGCCGCTGTACGAAGTCTAAGAGAACAAATCAAACTGATGACTATGTCGGTAGTGTTTGGTTACATAATTTTGTTTCATTGCCAAGAATAAGACTTGTGGCTTTTTAATAATCTCACAGGCCTGCACCTTGAATATTTTTCTTGCTTTGGTAAAAAAGAGGGGAATTGCAAAAGTTTTTCTACAACAAAAATTTAAAACATGCACACACATACACACACACACGCGCGCAAAATGCACAAAAGCCTAAGAAGCTAATATATCCTGGACAAAAGACAGAATTACCAGAACTGAGCAAGTGGTTACACAATTTTCTGAGAACAGCTCTGCAGAGCTCATACCCTGAGGCTATGCCATATATCACAGCAGCCAGAGATAAGGTGCTACGGATCCGAATAAAATTCCCAGTATCAATATTAAACTTCTCTCTGTTTATCTCTCATGTATAAAAATAGCAGTAGCTCCCAGGGCTGACTTAATAGCTCTGTCAAAGGACTGTTCGCACTTTCCAACAATGCTACTAATATAGAAGACATTAAATTCTATTGCTAAGTAACTGGATGTACATCAGCTAAAAACAACGCCTCTGTGCTAAAGAAGATAAACATCAAAATACGTATCAGAGTGTGATAGAACTAAGTATATGATTGAACAAATATTTTCCATAAAGGAAAATCTACTAAAAGGCCTAGAAGGATATTTGTATAACTTGCCATCACGAGTTCATTATCAAAACCCAATCTCTATCGCTGAGCTTCCTTTGCTTTCACAATAAACAAATGGACTGACAAAACAGATGCAAATCCTGGGGATCTTTGAAAGAGCAATTGGTTTTAGGGGCCTATATACTGACTATAAACGTATGTGAAAATATTAGTTTGCAACATGAATAGGAAATTGTAGTCTGGCTAACCTTGATGAATTCCTCAGCAATCTAATTTGGAGCACTAAGAACAGCTTCAGAGATCCGTTTGCACATAGAAAATTTGAAGCCTTAATACTATATTTACTTTAACAGTGTCATCATAAAGCACAATTGAAAACATTTATAAGGTACACTCATTGCTACTTGATTAGTATGGCATATGTGGATCACCCAAATCCCAGTTTAGAGACTCCCGTCACAGTGCACAAAGGTGTTATCCAGGTCTGGGAGAGGCTGCACATCCACACAAGCAGGGTCAGAAACATGCACAGGCTTGGATTTTAACTGCTGGGCTCTGAGCAGGAACAGGAGGAGCAATCAGTTGTTAGGGTACCGTGAAATGCCAAAATGGCCATTCCCTGTCTCCTCTGATGGAAGGGAGCGGTTCATAAGCCAGACCATGCTGACCTAGAATAGCCAGTAAAAGAGAGAGAGACGCTGCTGTGTGCGATTTCAAATATGACGTACTTCTTGGTGCATTGTTCACATGACTGTGCTTCAAGATACGTCTTCTGCTGCACTGCTACCTGAGGTTGCCTTCTTCTGCCAAGGACCCCAGCCAGCACTCCACGTAACTTCACCGGCACGCAGCACGGGGTATGCAATGAAACACCTGACCAGGCAGGCATGGCCAGAACACGTCCATACCACAGAGAGAAACGTATGAGCTCGTCCATGCGGGTGAGCTCACCATCAGTCTGCCTGTGTTCAGATAACACAACATAGGGTGAGTGTGGGCTCAGACACAGGCTGAGGATCTGCATTTACACTATAGAATAGAAACAGAATGTGCTTTATTTCCCCAATACAAAGATTTTTCTGCTAAGGCAGCCACAAAGTCAGATGGCCTCATATATAACTGTTTGTCTTTGCCTGTCAGGTTCCCCAAATTCACTTCTGTTTGCAAAATTGCTACACATAAAACAGATTAATCACTTGAGCACCAAATCTTTGGAAAGCCACATGAAGCCATTTAAAAGACAAGCTGTTCCAATTTTTTATTAGTAGTTAAAAGTGAATCTGGAGAGATGAACACTACAACCACCCATTACCTGCAGTTGTCAAGGTAACAGCTGCTTTAGGATTAATGCCCAAAAGATAGTTTGTCTTTCATCACAAACACTACAAACATTACATGTGTTAGTCAGCTGGCTACTCGCCAGTCTCTTCTTTCTTGGTGCTCTTCCCAGGCTAGTTATTCTATTACCTTTTCAAGAGCAATATAGTACTAGCCCCAAATCTGGAGGGATTTTTTTAATTGCATGTTTATACATTATTTATTTATTTATTTATTTATCCTTCAGCAGGCACATAACTATTGCAAATTCACCTCTCAATTTCCTCATCTAGAACGGTTCACTTCTCTCCCAAGAGAAATGTATCACCTCTCTAATTTAATTCTGTGAAAATACATTGCTTCTCCCTATCTTGAGAAATATCAATGAACTACTTCTGTGTTCCCAAAACATCTGGGGGTTTTGTTCGTTTGTTTTATATTGTATACTCCTAAAAAATGTCATCAGATCTTTTCTTAAAGCAGGACAGATTTGCTCCAAGAAAGCATTTCTGGCACTAACAAATTAGACTTGCTCTTAGGGTTTTCCAAGCATCCTACAGGGTATAGCCCTGAAGACTGAACAGAGATTTAGAGTAAATTACTTTGGAAACAATGAGCTCCTTTCTGTATAAATATTAAAAGGACACCTCCGCTTCACAGACTTTGGTGTCCATAATAGAAAATCATTCATCAGACATATTGGCAGTTGGTGTGAACTCTGCTGACAAAAAAAAAGCAGTCTCTAGGGACTTTGTGCATTTGTTACAGGCATCTGAAAATACATTTTTCTTCTCTTTAGTTTATTTCTCTCCTGTAAGGATCCTCTATTAGTCTTGAACAGCACTGTCATTTTGTGCCTTATAAATTGTCAGTGCTAATCAGTGATGCAATCCAGCATCCCTGTGACCTTGCTTGTTGTTACACTGCCTCAAAAGAACTCACTAGACTTGCTCTATATATACTATTGTCCAAATCAGTCCCAAAGTAAAGGAACACTACGGGGTTTTTTTTCTAAGAATACAGGCAGAATACATTCATTTCTGTAAACCAAAAGGTGCTAAAGAAGTATTTTTTACAAGAAAATTCCAATAATGGGAAATATCAAACTTGGCACATGCAGCATTTTTTCCTCTTCTAGGCAAGTAGGATGAAGTAATTGCTCCTTTCAGCACCCAGCTGAGAAAAGTATGCGTTCAGAAGATACTGGCATTTAGTCTTCTCGTCATTCCATACTTGGACCATCCTCTGTAAGCTGAAACATTGCATTCACCCAGCTCTCTGTTTCAGAATCAAAAATTCTATGAATAATGTCAGATCTCTAGTGTAAGACCTTCCACTGAATGCTTGCAAATATCTCGTGTAACCCCCTTAAATCATCATCGCAAAAGCTGGGCTGCCACTCCTGTCCTTAAGACACGAAACAGTGCTCTGAAAGCTTCTTCTGTTTTCCTTCTCTTTATGAATGAAAACAAAAGCTGAACCTGTAATAATACTTTTTTTTTTTTTTTTTTTTTTTTCCATCTAATTGCTCAAATGAGTTCTAATAGGTTGGACAGAGCTCATTTCTCTTTTCTGCTACTCAGGCTGAGCAACCATCATGTTGACATGAATTCATGTAAAAGAAAGCAACAATTGCAATGTCCCTAATATGCATAAAATTAATTAATCTCTTTTATCATTAATCATATTTATGTGATGTCTAAAACATCAACTTGAAAGGATGCTTCTCTCTCAGGATATAAAGCCCTTGTTTGTAAACAATGTTGAGTAAATCTTAGTGACATACTGACAAATTTCTGAAAATCATGCCAGATTCTTACGAATTAAAGCTGAGGATATGACATCAATACATCAAATGGTTAGAGCTATCTCTAGAAGTGAGGTAATTAATGATCCCCTCTTTTACGTTTCTTTAAATTTGATGTTAAAGCACAAATCTTGAGAAAGCTGATTAGATTAGGAAAGGTCATTGCATTAATTTCAGAATGTAGTAGAAAGGAAGGGGAATGTTTTAGGTGTCCAAAGGTCAATCTGCTTGAGAAGTTAACCTTCATAGCATAGTTCACCATTCTGTTGTAACTCTTCCACATAGATTACCCTGAGTACACTAAACAGAATAAACTATCTCACGCAATGGAATTTTTAGTACTTCATTCTCAGACTTAACACTTTAAGTTATTTACTCTCAGAGTTAATATTGTTCCAACAGGAACAAAACCTGTAAATATAAGAGCACTGCAACATCCAAGCTAACCTGCTGTGCTGAGGTATGTGCAGGCTTATAATGTTGGGCTCTGATTTGAGGAAGAAACAACTCATTTATTACTTTGTAAATCATTATAAGAGGATCTTGCATTTTCAAGACAGCCTTCATTGTTAAACAGATATTCAGATACTGCAGTTATGACTTCTGTCTAAAACTCTAGTTAAATAATATATGAATCTTTTTATGCTAGCTTATCATAAAGACAAAATTCTCCTTCTTTTCCTGCATTAGAAATAACATCCCTATGCTCATAGCTGTTTTATCTGGAGCACTGAGGAGAAAAAAGAAGCCAATTTCTTATCACCAAATTTACATGACTTCAGAATATGCCTCTGGGTGATGCATTTAACAAGGACAAGAAGTATGGTATTACTCTTCACAGGACATTCCTCATTAAGCTAGTTCGAATAAATCAAGTACTGAGATGAGCTACATTGCACAAGACAGTGTCCTTTTAAAATGGGAAAACAGGTGCCTAGCCATAAATTTGGTCTTTGTTGTATTAGCTTGCTGTGAGTGAACAAGTCTGCCTAAGTCTGGAAATGTCTTCTTATTGAACAGGTACAGTAACTTCACAAGCTACAACTCTCACAGAAAAGCAGTTACGCTGACAACGGGCACAGTTAATTTTTATTGAAAGTAAAATAGGGAGCAGAGGGGAGAAAATGAGGGTGGCACAATCATGCGGTGTCACTTCACAGACAACCAGCTGATCTTTCTCCTAAATCCAGGCCTGTCTATAGTACCACTTATTTACATTGTATTCTTCAACTAATGACATTTTCTCCTTACAAAAGAGAATAGTCAAAGGTTGGGAAAAAAAGGGAATGCTTTAAAAAAAGAGACAGAATATTAGCTACCAAAAAAGAAAGCCCAAAGTGAGTTCTCGCAAGAAGACATGATCCCTGGACAATTGTGCTTCAAGGGGGATTTGAGAGCGAAGAGACCTGAGTAAAACTTGCAAAGGAAGTTGGAGGAAAAGTCTTCTAAGGATTAAAGATAGCACACCAGGAGATCCAAACCCAAGATCCCTAAAAAAGGAGATGGAATAAGCCCACCAACTCAGGAAATTCGGCCCTTTGCTGTTACCCCGATTAGAGTAGGGATTATGTCTACCACAGAGAGCACGCCTTCATCCGAGCCTCGGGATCTGCCTGCCCTGGTAACAGATGCCCTGCACAGGTAGTTGTAACCTCGCTGTTTCTGTGCTATGGGCAGGGACATCCCACCGCCTTTTGCACCGCCGCGCTCACGTGTCTCACCTGCGGAGTTAAGTCAGCAATATAAGAACCTATTTGCCCATCTGGAAAAATGATGAGAAGGTTGTTGGAGGATTTGCAGATTTTTAGGTAAGGTGAGCATGGCTTAGCCTGAGTTAGGAAACTGCATTGCATAGCCCAGCCGGAGTCTTTTAAACAATACCAAGAGTATTTTAATGTAGACAAGACCTTAAAAAAGGGAGCACAGAATCAACAGCTTGTGAGAGTAAGAACACAGAATGACATATGCATATACAACAATATTTGATTAACTGCTATTTATAGACAATCTTTTTACCATTATTGCTTATTTATTATCATTAGCTTTTAATGAATATATATTTGCTTTCTTTTTCTGATCTTTATGCATGCTGTGCTGCCTGTCTCAAATTGAATTTTCCATTACAGTGCCTATGATCTTGGAAATTTCCTGTAACTAAAGAACAAAGAAACAGAGCACACAGGATGAGATCCTAATAGCACTGCACTGGGCTGCTCATTTCAACAGGACAACGTTTTGCCTTTGCCTGAATGACAGTGCCTAAAACACTAGGTATAGCCTTAGAGAGCAGAGGGTGGATGACAACTTCGACTCTACCTGCTGTCAAGCCTCCCTGCGTTGCGTGACTCCATCCCTAGCTGCAAGCTGAATGCTGGACAACGGCCATAGTACGCAAGCAGAGACCTCATGCTAACCTAACAGAATCTATGTAGGTCAATCTTGGTAAGCAATCTGACAATTGCACAATATGATATTTCCTTCCACTCTCTTCTGGACGTAAAATATGAAAATATGTGATGCAAAAGATGCTAAAACCACACAAGTAATTTCATTGTTCAGTTTCCTGCTACATGTATCACCCTGGCCATTCTGAGCTTACGATTCTTCCTAGAAAAATTGTGATTACATACTTTTTGTTTATATTGAGATTGATTTTTATATAAAGCCACATTAAATCTTTGAATTGGAAGAGGAGATAGTAAGAAAAAATCATTTTTATTTGGTTATTATTAAGGAAACCAAAGTGTGCTGACTTTCCGTTCTCTATAATAAGAACCAGGCATACTACCATTCTCAACCCTATCAGAAATGTTACCAGTATGACAGTAAAAGAATGCTGACATGCCTAAGAAAGCATCATTGTGATTCCATACATCAAGAATTATTTCATTCTGAAATGTGAATCCCCTAAAGGATTATATGTTTGGAGTTTGCAGGTCACTGGTGATGGAAAGGATAAACAGAAGTGACATTAGACACCCACACACTTCTACCAAGTTACTATCCAATATATTATCAGAAGAATCCAGACTGTAAACTAGTAACTTGCTGTTATTAAAATCATAGCCCACAAAAGCAAAGTAAATTTTATAAGCTTAAAAACATCTTGCCAGCGCTGGTTTTAACTCCATAGTAATAATGGCCTTTCATATGATACATGAACATTAACTGACATTAATGACATTTTTAAATGTCCTTGCTGATACTCCTAACAGTCTTGTAGGCTATTGTTCCCTAATAGATTAGATTACCATAGAAGCCAAAGGGTCCAATTAAGATCAAGAGCCCTTTTGTGCTGGGCACAGGGCAAACATAACCCATTCTGAAGAATGTATAAGCTAAAAAATGAGAGATGCTTGATGAGTGTTGAGAAAAGAAAGGTATAACCCAATGTTTACAAATTGTTACCGGTACATTAAAAGATTGCCAAATATTCACATCTGCTTCTCTAGCTGCCATCATTCATTAAAACAGAAACATTTGAAAACTGAATTTGTTTTTTGTCTTATGTAATATTGGTTCATTTGTTTTTCTTCAATTTGATCAAAAAAGATACACAGTTTAATCTCATTTTTGTTTTGGCACATTACTCTGTCTAGAGCACGACAGCAGAAAAATGAGTTTAAGACATTTTAATCAAAACATAAAGAGCACACTGTGATGATATTTGTGTACATAAAAGTGCAATGAAACCAAAATCTCTACTTTGTGACACTGGTGAAAAGTAAAATGTGTTTTAAGTGTTTTGCTGAATCAGGACCTTAACCATGTTACACCGATAAATTAACAAATTAATCCACAAATGCCAGCTAGTTCCATATACCCTTTTCTTACCATCAGTGCAAACTTAAGGTGACCCCCACATTGACCAAATCACTATACCAGAAAAATTGTTTGTGGGCTGAGGTGACAAATCAGATCAATGAACTAATCCAGGTTTGAAGTGTGGGGGGGTGTTTATTATTTGTAGGGTTATTTTTCACTTTGGTCAGCCCACTTGTTTTATGTAAAGTAAGTGCTATGATGAATTACATTCCTCAGCAGGTCTATGAATCTATATTATACACAATATACCAATTACAGTGCATAATCTCTTCCTCAGTAACCACTTTTGGTGGCTGCCAGATTAAGAATTTACTTCCATAATAGATTTCCAGTTTCTATATTATTTAAACATCACTTTCAATTTTTTAGGCACTCAAAAGGTGAAGTACAGCTCTTAATAATGATTGATGAATACGTAAGTTTTCTAAGAAGGGTAGTGTAATTTCTAAACTATTTTTTATGATAGTTCTGACTGGGGTAAGCCAGAAACTTGCATTTTGCATTTTTTTTCCTTGATGAGTAAACCTGCAATGATTTCATTTAAAAATAACAAGATTTTCAAGATTTCCTAATCTTAAAATAATTAATATGCTGTGTATTTATTTACGTGGGCTGTAATGATATAATAATAATCAACATGACATTAATATTTTATAATTAACAACTTTATATTAATTAGTAAAATGATAATATGTGGTGATCTTACTACAACATTCATTTTCTGTGGGTGAAAAAATGAGGCTTCTTTATATGGGAGGGCAGTGGTCTGACTGGTGGTACTGAGCAGCTGCCCCTGCAGGACTCTGGAGGATGCTCTGGTGGCTGGACTGTCCTGCCTATTATGGCTGGTTCTAGCTCCAGCCTTGTGCAGGTCACCCACTTCCAATGCCATGGTAGAGTGGTCCAGATGCCAAATCACCAGCACTCACTGGTCAGGGGGCATTATCATCCACCAGCTGAGGAATAACCACTACTGGGCCACTAATATCTGAATGCACAAGGCCACCGGACAGTCCTGAGTGATGAGCTGGCAGTAGTTCTGCTGCAGCACGCTCATTTTCACATGTTCATCCTGTCCCAGAAGTGCGTCAGTTTGATGCTGTTCATTTGAATCCATGGCACAAACAGCTTTGTGTCAGTACATCCACTGCCAGGACGATCACAGTGGAGCTGTGTAAGGTAATATACCCTCTGGGTACACACTGTTTGAGATCTCAAACATCAGAACCTTCAGGCCAAATCATATGCCTAAATATATCAAGATCATCAAGAAGACACCTTTCCAATCAGGTGTCCCCTGGGAAGAGGCTTCAGTTATTGTAATCAGAGATTAATACTCTGGTTATTTTCCATGGCCTCATTAACCACTGCAAGTAGCGTACAGGGTCCCTTTGTCCAAGTGCTTCCAAAGCTGTCTTCCCAGGGCTCCAGGGGGCTTGCTGCAGCCCAGCACTGGAGCACAGCCTCAGCAGTCACAGCTCTAAGGATGGAAGGTGATGTGCAACACCACACGCGCGCGCACTTCCAGAGCACACATTACAACCCAGCCCTGCAGCCCTGAGCACTATCTAGGTCTGCTTGTCTCTCACCTCAGAACCAAGGGATACCAGTAAATTAAAAGTACCCTTGGCTGTTCTCTGACATAAAGGTCAGCTGGCACTGAATGGCCCTCTATTACTCACACGCTCCAAAACGGTAGAAAATGGACAAAGGGAAAAAAAAACAACAAACAAAGCAGCACTTTGGAAAGGGAAAGTGAGGAGATAAGTCAATACGCTGGAAGTTATGGCTGCTTTTCAGTGGGTTCCTGACGGTTTGGAGAAAGGGTCTGGCAGGACCTCATGGAGTTCAACAAAGACAAAAGGGAAGTTCCTCACCTGGAGAGGAGTATCTCATGCAGTAATACAGCCCGGGGCCAGCTGGCAAGAAATCAGCTTTGCAGAAAAAGACCTGGGAATCCTGGTGGACAAGGTGTTGAATAGAAATGAGCAGTGTGCCCTTGCAGCAACGAATGCTAATGACATAACTGTGCTCTAACAGTGTGGCCAGCAAGTTAAGGGAAGTAATTATTCTCTGCCACTTGCCACTTGTGAGATTGCACCTGAAGTAATGCACCCAGTTTGGGATTCCTGGTACGGTAAAGGCATTGACAACCTGGAGCGAACCCAGCAATGGGCCCAGTAAAAATAGTTCAGGGGCTGGAGTGCGTAACATACACGGAGAGACAGAGCAGTGTTTGTTCTGCTTCAAGAAGAGACAGCTAAGGGGAGATCTCACTGCTGTCCTCTATGTAATGGGGGTTTTAGAGAAGCCAGAGACAGACTTTTCTCAGAGATACATAGTGAAAAGACAAAAGGCAGCAGGCACAAGTTGCAGCAAGGGAAATTCTGGCTAGATATATGGAAAAAATAATTTGTGATGAGGGCAATGAAACACTTGCAGTTCCTTCCTTTTTCAGTTCTGCTCTGCCCACCGCCCGTCAGGTACCAGGAAGATGGCAGGAAAAGGTATGGCCTGGGATTAACTCATTAAGCTAATCATCCCAAAAGATGATCCTCAGTTATGTAAAGATCAACAGTACCACACGTGTATGGGCCTTGGAAGGCACACTGAGGACTAAATACATTTGAAGAAATACCAGGTGGGTGCTCTCATGGAAAAACTAAAAATGTTCGTGTGACTAATACATTTGGAGAGCTGGGGAACTTGGCCTTAAAAGCATTGACAAGGCTATATCCCTACAGAACAGAGTAGTTGGACACCTTATTTATCAGAAATAAATTTCATTCCAGTAAGTTTCCATCAAAGCAAATAGTCATGAGAAGCATTTTGCTACAAAGAAGTTATGTTTTCATATTGTTACTATTTCATGAAGGCCAGTCTTCCTTTATTTTCACGGATTTGCTTGTCCAGCATTCCTATTTTAGTGTCAGTTAATTCCCACTTATTATACTGCCAGTTATCTCAGACAGCTGCTTTTCTCCACACTCTATGCAGTGTGTGCCAACGCTGATAAAAAGGCAACACGTGCGTGGAAGAAGGAGCGATGGAACACTTCCGACGTCTGAGACTGCTAATGAGACTAACAAATAGCGCAGTTTCTGTAGGCAGTTTAGTGAAGCAGACTTTTCTAAAAACATTTGGTTCGGATCCAACCCTGTCTAAGAGCAACTACAAGTCATCGTCACCCAATGGCTGAAATCTGAAATCCAGCTATGGCAAGGCATTGAGTTCAGATGAGTTATTTCCAAAGTACAGGGATCCAATTCATGCAGAATGCTGACACACTGCTCTAACTAGCCCCTTTCTTATCATATCAGAGAAGAACTAGGAAAAGCATCAAAAATGTGTGCTACAGTCTAACTCGACTGACACAAAAGAGCTAAGACATGAAAAAGAGGAAAAATTTTATGGGATTCTAGCTCCAGGATCTATCATTCTTTAAGGTCATTGCACCAAATTGTACATGAGCCTTAATGAGCCTTGTGTTATTGCATTTTGCATGTTAAATGCCTTTTTCTATGAAAATTCCCGGTACTTCTATTTGTACTGGGCCAACAGAAAATCTATATTCTGCACTGGTAGAAAATCTGTTCATTTCTGAGAAAGTCTTATTAAACTGTCAGACAGTAACGGTTCCCAACAGCTCACAGCACAAGGCTCTCATTGCCTTACTATTTCATGTAGCCTTACTATTAAATAAATGTGGAATAGCTGCTTGTTTCTATAACTGACTAAAGAATGTTACATGGGTCTCAGGAAGATGGAGAGATAATATATAAAGCTAATAGGAAATTTCCTTTGGAAAAATTATCCCATATGATCAAAAGTTATTTGGGTAATTTCAAAGAAATTCTGCTTCAGAAACTAAAAGAATTATTCATTTTTTCATTTAGGTTAAATTTAAAAACTTTCTAGGTTTGTCTCACTTCACCATGGCAAAATTTTGCAAAGTTGCCACATTTGCCATAATACAGAAAATCTAAACTCTACCTAGCACCGCAAATAAACATAAAAAACAACTTGGGGTTTTTTGGGTTTTGTTTGTTTGTTTGTTTGTTTTTAAAGAAACAGCAGTCTTTGTGGGACACCAGTTACAGAAAGTGGGAATTGAGGGTGAGATTGAATACGAAGCAGATTCTTCTCATCTTTTTCATTTGAATAACTGAAATAGCTACTAAATATTAATTTAGAGATTATTTTCAAAACCACGGCTATGACATAAAAATGATGGGTGATGCTGTAGTATCCAGGCAATAGAATCCAGGCAATAACCTGGATTCAAGTAGTACAACTTAAGTTCCCTTTCTATCACAGATTTTCTTGTGCGACTGCGTGCAAGCTGTTTGCGTTTCTCAGTACCCAATGTATAACAAACACCACAAACACTGGGACGAGGAAAATGTATTTTGTGACTGTAAGAAATTGAGGAAAAAGACATACAGAAGCTGATGGCTGTGTGGCAAATAACTATGACTAATATCTTTAAAAAGCTCCTTTTGCAGATGAAATTTACGCTTTGAGCAGAATAAAAATGTGCTACCTTAACAAGTATTACTAAACCTTATTATATAAAAGAAATATACTAATTATCTGCATACAGTCATAAACTATGTATCCCTACAAGTTTGAATAACTGACATTATTTAAAAACTAAGTTTGTGACATATGAACTATAGAATGAATAAACACAAATCGCCAATGAAGTGATAAAATCAGTCTTTTCCTGCTTACTTACAGAGCTGCTTTCCTGCCCAAATTCATTTTTGTGAGCTAACATGAACAGACCTGTACAGCTCATCTAACAATTAAACATGACAAATTCAGCCCTTTTTCCTCCTCCTGTTGAGCCAATCCCTTGTTTATAGACTCCCTGAGCTCTGAAAAGGTGTGGATTGATTGTGGTATTATGTATCTAAGGGAAAAACACACCCTCAAGTCTCCAGCCTTGGGTGTGTTTAGGTTCTGTTGCAAAGCTACTTCTCTTTTCTTCAATTAGCGTTCCTGATACCAGAAATAGATTACAAAAATGTATAAAAATTTACAAGAATTTTATTCAAGATAAAGATATAAAAGTATGAAAGGGGGCTTCTGTCATTGAATGCAGATGACAACTAAATATAAATGATCATTTGAAAAGATAGTCTCTGGGTAAGTAGTTCTGCGCTTTTTTTTTAAGCCTGAGGAAACTGATCTATCCTGCAGCTTGTTAGAACACCAGTGAATACTGATACGGGTATTTCTGTTCATTTAAACAGCATAAATGAATAAACATGTCAAGGGAATGAGCTGAGCTGAAGAAAATAATGCATTATTCATGCTGCTAACAACACTTACTCACGCCTAGTATAAAGTGAAACCTAAAGTGCAAATCTAGGACACTGAGAAGATTTTCAGTCATGCTGAGTTATATTTAAATTCAATCTATGCCAGAAATTCAGAGTTCATCTCATGTTTTCACATCAGCACAGAAGCATTTCACACTGTAAAACTTCCTTTCACTGGCTACACTTTGAGGAACATAAATTATGAATGTAGCAGGTTTTGCGAATGAATGGTAAAAACTGCTAGGCAGGTTTAATTTGAGACGTAGTGGACATGAACTGAAGTGAAATGTATAGCACTGGTGACTAGTTTAATTCCATCCAACATGCTCCTGAAGAAAAATATTTAAATCAAAACAAAACTGAAAAATGAGCAAGTTTTCCAAGTGAGAAAAAACATTGTATTTGCAATTCTATTTTTTTTAATGAAACACTTGTCTAACACCATTTCTGATATGCTCTGTTAACTCAAAACTGTGAAGGGAAGACAATAATTTCCAGAACATGATACCTGTGTTTTTGTAATCCATGTTGGTTCTAATCTCTCAGCAATTCTTATTTTCAAAATATGGAAATCATGGTGAACTCCTACACTGTGCCACTGAAAAAGCTAAATGTCATTTGCAAAGTGGAAAATCTTCTTTTCTGTTTTGCATAATAAGGCCTCTATAACAATACCTTTCCCAAAGATATCTAAAAACTTCATCCTCAAACTTCACTTAGTCTTAATTACCCAAGGAGCACATGCCTGGAAAAAATAAAAGAGAACGGATACAGCTACTGTCTTGAAAGAAGACTTTCATTCAGTGGGAGAATCTGGATCTACAAACAAAGGAAAGTCACTTCACCTCTCTAAATCTGCTTCCTTCTAACCCTGTTAGACTTTCTTATCTGGATGGTAAGACCATTTGAGGTAGAGGTGAGCTATTATCGCACCTCTGTCAGTACAGCTCTTGTTTCAGTTAAAGTCTACTGGCACAACTACAACTTATTTTTATCAAACGCAAGCAGTTCAGCCATTTCCTCTCCTCTTTCAAGCCTATGAAACAACAGGAGCATGTAAGTAAGAAATCTGAAACAGCAATTCTTTTTCTTACTCTAAATGTATTACAGTTTGCAATCAACCTCACAGGCCTTTGCTTTCCAGTATCCATTGCAGGGTACGTGTGCGTGGCAGACTGGAGCAGAGACACCCAGCTAGCTTAGAGACAGCACGAGGTACTTTAGCATCACATTGTACCTGGACTGTTTGCTGTCACATAAACTATCACTACTTCTGTAAGGAGAGGGAGATCATGTGTATATGGTGTGTTTTTTCCACTGAACAAGCCAATTCAGCTTTATTTAATTGCCGTTGGGAAATGATCCCGCATATGGAAAATCTGCAGAAAAATCCAAAAGGACTATTATCAGACTGGAAATTCTTTTTATTTTCAGATTTTCCAGTCCTTAGAGAGGAAAGCAGTTGTAGCTGAGAAGTTATTTTATTTAGTATTACACTGTCCTTCTGAAGATTGAACAAGAACTCTTGAGAGAGCATGAATGAGGCTGGGGCTCCTGAGGCTGGAAAGGATTCAAACCCTGCTCCAGAGCACTTTGCACAGGGAGCTGGTTACAGTTTGTCTCCCAAAGAGTGGTAGGCAAAAGGTCTGAGTCAGAAAATGTGTTATAGTTCCAGAACAGTGAAGCAGGCAATAGCCAGATTTAAACACCTTATAGAGGATTAGAGCTACTCACAGTTTGAATGACTTGAACAGGCAACTCCGAATTTCTGTTGTGTAGACAATGCCTATGCACAACCGAGATCCATTTCAGAACCTATGTCAGATCTGAAAGGATGTGGTGAAAATATCATGCTATGTTTTTGCTTTCTAAAGAACTCCTACAACGAATTTAGTCTGGCCAAAGGCCGTTTGCAACAGCAACTAGAATATTATTTGAAGGCTTTACAGCTTCCTCACCTCCAAAGAAAAGCACATACTGCGGTAATACGATTACAGAACTTCCAGCGGCTCGCACAGCGTTCAGACAAGCACATTATTGGCAGCAGCTGCTCAAACAAGTACTCACCTCACTGCGCTCACCATATCCCAACAATTGAAGGAGTAAGAAATTATGTCAATGAAATCAGCTTTTTCTGAAAACTTGCACAGTGTGCTTCCATATCAATCCAACTACTCACTGAGCAATTAAAGTTGCCAGCTTGACAAAGTATTTAAAGGTTACTTAAATCTATCAAGGTTATTTGATCATTGGAAAGAAAATATTGTAATAGTCTGGGTATTACCAAGTTAGCACTTAAATCACTAACCAGCCAAATTACTAGACATTTCTCCAGGTTACTCTCCAGCCTAAAATAGGTGAAGATTACAGCTGTAAAATGCTAAGATAAGGCTCATATGATAATTAGTCTGACACAATTCAATTATGCATACACAGATAAGTCTACTGTAGATACAGTCCAATAAAACAGAAGAGAACAAAGTCTAACAAAGCAGAGGCTTAGCAGCTTCTCTCAGGGAGTTTTTTCTAAGGACGTTTCTCTTCATTTTGCTTGATTGGGTATCTTTTTCATCTTTCTGCAGTAGAAAAGATTGGTACTTGTCAGCCTGCTGTCCTAGCATGTAAAAGATTACTATCTAAAGCATCTCATGATTATATAGGTAAAATACACAATAAAAATTACATGTAGTTGAGTGGATTGGAACTTCCAGTAAAATTATCAAAACTCTTTTGATAGACTACCACCTACAAGAAAAAAAAGGGGTCCATAAAAATGCATCAGATTGCCTGAACGGCCACAGGTTAAGTTGGTAAGAAAATAGTTTGATTGCTACAGCTTTTTAAAACAAATAGCTATATGAAAATACTCATTATGAATACACAGATTATTACATGTTACTAAGTTCTAGACACAGCACATTCATTTCCCATTTATTGTATCAGCTAAATCTAGTTTACAACAATTGACTTCTACTCTGAGCTTTATGCATTCCTGCACAAGAGGGAACATAAAAAAATTACCATTTGTGCTTTTTCTGGCATAGGTTTCTACCACAAACATGCAGTAGAAAAACAAGTATTTGAAAACTCATATTCTACTTTTGCACATTCCTATTTTGCAACCACAATGCACATATAGTTATATGATTTCTTAATCCTTATTTCTCATTCTATACATGTAAATATATTGACGTATTCCAATGTTATTTGAAATCCTGATCTGAGTTTTGATGCAGCTTCCTTGCTAAACTAATTTTAGATCAAAAAAGCAGTTTATCAGTTATTTCTCACAACAGGAATGGAATTTTACAATACCATTATCCTCTGAGATCTTCATATAGTGCCAGTACAGTTCTAAGTAAGTCAACGTAGCTGCTCATTAATATCATCAGAAGCTCTTGCCCTTACGTTAGTTGTGAAAATTCAGTAGATCTAAACTTATGCCTCTTCATTGTTGACAGCCCTCACGTATCCTAGCTGCCGTGATTCTACTGGAAAAACACAACAAAGTTCCACACAAAACATTCACATATGCCATTCCTCAATCGGATCACTGCTGTAGACATGCAAGAATAACGGTCACAACAAAAAAATGGCAGTAGTTTCATTGACAGTTTCACTGGCCAGCAAGCTACATAGCTAGATCTGACAGATCATTTGGAAACCTCAAGCCAGTCCTGAAGGCATTTTTGATTCTAAGATGAAACCTCAAACTACAATGGGATGAAAAATTCAAATGTCAAGATAAAAGAAATCACATTTAAAATCTCTTCCTCTTTCCTCTTTTTCCAGGTCTCCAAAATACGCAATTGGATTAGTTCAATCAAAATTTTAAACTGAGAATGTCATCAGTTCTTCTGAGTCCTGACCATTTTTCTTCATAATTACCAAAAGACCAGTTTTTGAAACAGTAGCATTGTAAAGAAACTGAAAATTAAACAAGTCTAGAAAACAGCTCAGCAGAACCATCCTCTTTCAGAAAAAGCCTTTAGTTCTTATGAATTAATATTACCTGATGATAAAGCATTTGCCACAGAATTCTATTTGACAGAAAATTTCTGTAACACAGTTTAGCCCTTGTGGATGAAAATTTGGAATGATGGGAAAGCAAACAGAAAATCTGCTAAGATAGCATGGGGATCATTTTCTTTTTAATCCGCCAGGTGGTGATATCCTATATGTGTGGGTTTTTTTAATGTAGGCACATGCGCATCACTTAAACATTTAGGTCTAAGATCCTCTGTTTATCTAGAAAAAGAACTAGCTGCCAGTATTGTATGCTGGTTAGATATTCTGAGTGCATCCAACATTATCAACATTCTTCTGCTTCAGCAAATTACTTTATTAAATTTTCCTGGCAAGAGTTTACTCTGTATGAAAAATGGATGTACTTGATGCACTTCCAAATCGTTAACTGACACGTTCTTGATGTTTCTCTCAAAGATTTCAAAGGACAAAGATACAGTGTGGATCTGGAGATCGAAAAACTAGCAAAATTTTTCACTAGGCTGTCTTTGTTGAGTAAAACACATTACCACAGATTATTTCAGAGCCTGAACACATCACTGGTTTGTCAGATGAAGACGTAAGGTTGGTCTTTGTGGCTCGGAGGAGAGGAAAAGTGCGATTCTTGTGTTGGCAACATATGACAGCTAATGAATCCTCAACACACTGATATTTTTTTATAAAATACTGTGCAAGTATTTCCAAGTTCCATTTCCATTGGCTATATTTCACTCAGAGACTCTTTGGAGGCTGTTGTTGCTCTTTCAGTGTTAATAGCAATAACATCATGAGCGGAGGTGTGCTGATGAACTAATACAAAAATGCCCACAAGACATGCCTGTACTTTACTAGACTGAGGTGCTGTTATCTTCTAATGTTATAGGGAAAGATAAATTATAACTTGAAACATTAGTTGGAAGTTTTGAGATTTACATTTCATTTAATCAGAATTTGAAAGCATGTAAACACAAATCTCCTAACTCATTCTGACATCAGCTATAATAAGGAAACTGCAGAGTAGCAGCTTTAACAATCTTTGTCAATGTAATCATCTAAGCTGAAGCTGAAAGGTCAAACCTTGAAAATCATGTGCAGGCTAATCAGGTAAATCAGTCAGAACAGAAGGTTTTAGTGGAACAATTTTCGGTTAATTGTGTATACTCTTGCACATTACGTGGACATCCAAAGTAACTACAGCCTAATAGTTCAGGATTCTGATTTCTCCAATAACTTCAGTTTTAGCATGGTTTCTCCTGTGCAGATTATGGTAGGTGGAAAAGTAATGAAGAAAGCAATGTTTGGTATATATATCTGTTATTTATGATTGGGGGAAAATGGTAATCCACAAAGACAAATTTATATATGCATACAGATGATAGACTTAAGAATGGATTGACTACAAAGATGTACAAACTGCATCACACATACAGCAACTATTTTCAGGAACTCAAAGTGACAGCTTTCTTTTCTGGATTTTGAAAAAAAGATCTACTAATTAGTCTGAGATCTAATCAGCTACAAAGTTCCTCTAAAATCAGAGCTGATCAGAACTTCAAATTTCCACTTCAAGAGAAACAAAGGCATTTCAAAATCTGACCTCATTCCTGTTCAGAACAAATCTCAGTACTGTGAATATTTCCTAAGAAATACAATTAAAATGCTTTGTTAAATTTTTTTTTTCATGTTTATATATATTATTTTCATTTTGTTCTATTACAGGTATATACTATTGGATGTTGTCAATGTATAATATGATTTATATTATGTCAAGTTGTCATGTTACATAATGACATACCAAATAGACCATTATTCTGCTTCTATATTATTTTTATATTATTTTCATTTAAAAGCAAAAGCAGTTTCTACATTGTTTATTTTCTAAATCAGGACTGCCTAACATTTTAGGAACTGTGCTTGGTATGAGTTTTGGGACTCCTAAAAATCAGGTTTATAATTTCCTGGCGATGGATAGGCTCAGCAGTAGTTTGCAGAACTAGATGCCCAGCATAACTGTATCAAAATTATGCAGGCCTGAGACAAATTCATCCTTCAGGCCAAACAGTTCACAGGCCAGCAGCTCAGTAACCTTGCTGTAAATCAGATCGGGTTTTATTCATGCTGCAACGAGACAGTGTGGTACTTTGATGCAAAATTTATTGTTTTACTTTCGGTGCCTGATAGCATTATGAAGAAAACAAGCTTTTGATCTTTCTGAATATTCCCTAGACACATTTTTCTTTAAATATCCTAGTCTTCATTAAATTATCTGTTACTTTGTCAGATGTTCTTTATTAATCAGTCTTTGCGCCCACAGACAAAGAAAAGACTAGAGATATTTCTAACGGCTGAAATACGTGCATAACAGATAATCCAATGTGTTCATGGAGTTCATTTATATCATCACATGGCACAAGCTCTCAGCTCCTCTCCAGATCTTGGTCCCTCGATTACTCACATTGCATGCATCTGAGTTCTGCTTAGGCTCTCATTTGGAGCAAACTGACTAGTTCCTCTCAGACAAAGTTTGGGTGCAGTCTAGAGATAATTTTTCCAAGGCAATGGTAATTCTAACCAAGAGGAGCAGGTCTTGTATAGAAGCGTAAAGGTAGGTTATGATAAATCTCATTAAAATAAGGAGGGCTTCTCTGGCTATTGCTTCAATGAGAGGGAGGTAAGAAAAGAACAAAACTCTAGAAGTGTAAAGAAAAGGGAACGTCAAAATGCAGTTACAAAAGCATTCAGGCTGTAATTCCATGCTAAAAGCATTCCTACCTTGTTTCTGCTGCCCCCAGCTGCTCATTCCTATCTGCACCTTTGTTTTAAGTTATGTACACAGGACAGCTTCAAAAAAAAAAAAAGAATCCCACAAAAAAAACCCCAAACTTGAGAGGGAATTGCATAGAAGGGCAACAACCCTTGAAATGGCTTTCCCACCAAACAATGATCCTGTAAAACTGTGATCTCATAGGATTTAAAACTGTGATCTCATAGGAGTATCATAAGAAATTACTTTTTTTTTTTAGTTTAATTGTTGACTGGAATTCTTGAAATCCTAAAAAATTAATTTATCTTCTTATAAGTAAGGAAATAGTTGTGTTTTGGTTTGGGGGATTTTTATTTTCATTCATTGTTAACAAATGGGGCAGTTGCCCTTAAGGCACATGATTTCATCCTTTTCCAGACAAAGAAAACCTGCGTAGACCTGAATTTTGCTTCAAAATAAGTTTATAGCTGATACTGTTTGATGCAGCAACTTTTGATTTTCTTGCTTTTATACATCTGCATATAATACATAAAGGAACTTCAGTTGTCTCATAGCATAGAGTGTTTTATGAATTAGAACCTATACCTAAAGACACTTAAGCTATAAGAGATGATCTTCCACATTTCATTAGTGCAAAAGCAGTTCTGCATCATCTTTAATGAATAGCTTTGTTGATTACAATTTTCAGTTTGTTCTGTAAAATAATTTAATGCAGAGCATAATCAGTAAAGCTATACATAAAAAACAAATACCAAAACATATTTTATGGATAATTTCAAAGACAATGAGAGAAGCAGCTCTATTTTTTTCTAGGTATGTCCACATTATATATATGCTCCTGAGCTGGTTCAGTTCTATGTAGCCATGCCAAAAAAAAAAGAAGCATAGTGCAGACATCTGAACTGAAGCTATATTTGCAATTCCAGAACTGGAAAAATGATACGACTCTGTTCTAAGTGCAATACAGCCTTTGTTCACAGCCACAGCATATTCATTTGCTGTGAATGAATATTCACTTGGCTTTCAGCAGCCAAGTGCCTAACCAGGAGAGGGTAAATGAAATTCAAAGGTTCTTCCCTCCTTTAGTGCCCTTTGGTACAAATTCCTGAAAGAACTGGGTAAATATAATAGTAATTTTATTCCTAATGATGCTAGCATTAATAGGCCTTTGTAGAAATTTCCTAGAAAGAGCTGAATGGAAATGAATAAAGGAGTATATGAAGAAAGACGTTCAACTAAAAAAAAAGTAAAAAATTGTTCCTACCATTATCAGAAATTGTTTTTAATTGAAACAGGGAATAATCACGTGCCAATAGCATCGGTGTTCCTGTAACAAGAGTTTTTGTATTTCAGTGGAAGACCAATACAATCGATGACAAACAAGTGGGTTTGCTTTATCACTTACTATTTCCCATTGGATATATTTGATTAGTTTAGTTGATTGGCTTAAACTCACCATGCCCTGATCCAACATGTACTTCCAAATAGCCTTCAAGATGGAGAGCTACCTAATGCCAAATTAGCTTGGGGACAACATAAGTAGTGGGTAAACAAATTAAGGTAATTACTGATGAAATATCATCTTTAATGGGAAATACATTTGCAGAAAGACAGAATGCCCCAGGAATGTTTTGGTAGTGCTTCTAATCTAGCAGAGAAACTTTCTTTTGCTCTGAGCATTCACATGAATTTTAACCAATGTTAAAAAGTTGCTGTTGATGTTTCTAGTTTTTATGATTCTGAAGAAAAATGTTTGGGACGTGGTACATCCCTTGAATGTGCACAAAAAGATGAGCCACCCACAGTAATTTTTAAAACCTAAAAATGGCCTGCAGCACTGAATTGCTCGCAGTCATTGAAGCTCTGAAATACTGGCTGGATTCCAAAGCAACTCAAGTGCCAAAAGACCAAGTGGAATTACTTTCAGATTATTATTAAACTCACAAAGCATTTACAGAATTTCTACTTTTTGATCAACAACAACTTTGTCTCCCCTGATAATACAACAACTGAAAGTACAGATCCAATGCAGTATGTGACCTAACTGGCTGAAAATCTAATTATCTAATTTACCAAAATATTGACTTACTTAAAAAAAAAAAAAAAACAAAACAAAAACAAAAAAACAATTTCAAAAGCCCATAGCAGGTTAGATCTGTTTTGGATCTAATATGAAAAAGCTGAAGAATGGCAAAAGAAAATCCAAAAACCTGTTCTCTGTGACCATCAAAGCAGCCTGAAAATTCTGAAGCTGCTTTAGTGGTCAAGCCACTTACACAGATTGTAGTGGTAACCATATCAGGAGTGAAATTGTTCCTGTTACAGCAACTTTACTGAGCTCTGGAATAACAGACAGCGCAAATCAAATATTTAAATGTGATTTAAGAAAAACAGTAGAAAGCAATAAATGTTGGCAACTATTGTTATGTGATATTCTGATAGTTGAGTTCTGAAGTTTATGCTGAATACCAGATGCAGCTACAAGTGCATGCTATTTTGGGCAGTAATACATTTGTCGGTGATAGAATGGAGAAAAGTCAGTATTTTCATGCTATCTTAAAGAACTGCATGTTTTCATAGCTAAAAAAAGGGGGGTAGGGTGGATTTGCATGGCAAGGTTTTGGTAGCGGGGTGGGGGGGGTTACAGGGGTGGCTTCTGTGAGAAGCTGCTAGAAGCTTCCCC
>VXBL01003188.1:1423830-1467015 GCA_013400195.1 Aramus guarauna
ATGTTTTAAGATTTGATTTTATTTCTCATTCCTCTACTCTGTTCTGTTTGGGAATAAATTAGATGAATTTCCTCTCTAAGTTCAGTCTGTTTTGCTTGTGATGATAATAAGTGAGTGATCTCTCCCTGTCCTTATCTCGACCCACAAAGCTTTTCGTTATACTTTTTCTCCCCTGTCTAGTGAACGAGGGGAGTGATAGAGCGGCTCTGGTGGGCACCTGGCCCCCAGCCAGGGTCAACCCACCACAGGGTGTAAATCGATCAGAAAGTAAATCAGATGAACAAAAAACAAACAAACAAAAAAAGAAAATCCTTGGAAAACAGGCAAAGCCCCTGAATAAATTTAGACAGAGAACTGTGGGTAAACTACACTTGCAATTTACAATGTACTTAGACTACATTGTAATGCTACCAATAAAACTGAAATGTCTACTAGCTGAAAGATAATCAATGAGATATATCTCATAAATCTACTGAAGTTTTACCAGAAAGGCACTTCTGTTTTACAGGATCCAGTAATCATACTTGGATTGACCTCTAAATTAATTCTAATTTTCTCAGTAATACTCTTTCAGATTCCCGGAGGCAATATTCCAAGCCTACAATAAGCATGCTCTCCAATGGAAAAAAAAACTAATCTGGATAGGTACAGAGTTTTCTAGAGCCTGTTCAGAACACCGGTGTAATGCCCTGAGAATTTAAAGTAAACTGAGACCAACACTTCACTTATCCATCAGTCAAGATCTGGAAAGTAGGTAGGAAGGACTACAAACAAATAATAAATTGTTATGTGGACCAGTACTGCTACTATTATTTCCAAGAAAATTTATGAGGTTGGATAAAGGATATTAGAGACAAGAGCAGGGCAGAGAAGGGAAAGAATATTGTACTACCCCCCGTAACTGCTATTTTTCTTGTACGTGTCATAAATCCGATTTTATAGTGATCTCTAACACAGAGTTGCAACCAGTGAAAGTTTGCATGATATCTCATTGTTCTTGAAAAACAATACGAGTGTATCAGCATTGCGATGTACTTAAAAGGGCTGTCTCCTGGCTGCAGACACGAAAATGATTCAAATACCTACCCCGTGAGGCTTAAAAGATGGGGACAACACCACAGAGTGTCCCATGTGGATGGCAGCTTCTGGCAGTGAACAAATGTCGTTTCTGACAGTGAGAAAATCCCTGTAAAGAGCTGTAAGGTTGCTTTGCCAAAATTTGGCCTTGAACTAAAACATAATATGGATATTGGTCAAAAAAACTTTGACATGTAGGGAATATATAGGAAATATATAGGGAATAGAAATGTTCATTTGTCTCCTATTACCAATTATCACATCACTAGCCCTTCAGCCTGCTGCTAAAGCTGCCATTATCTCAGTTCTGCTCAATACTAATATTTGCTTTACCACTCTCTTAAACAGACCTGTGAAATTATCCTAAATTTAAAAACAGAAGAGTAGCATAAGGTATGTAGGGTAAAATCCCCATCATAAAATGGATTGTTTATTTACAAAACTTTAGCAGATAGAGCAATCAAGTAAACTACCGTAGCAGAATAAGCAGTTGGGGTGGTACTTGCCAGCAAGGAGGTGATCATGCACAGTTGGGAGGGGACCAGGGTTGGTATCTGGATCAGCCACTAGCAAAATCATTTGTCAAACAAACAACAAAGACCAGTCATTGAAAGGAAGAAGAGAAAACAACAACAGAAAAACAAAATCATAAAGTGACAAAACTGTCAGAAAGACTCAAGCCAGTATCCCACAACTTTTAAAAGTTACTCTTGTGAGTCAATTTACTGATTTACTGCTTATCCTGAAGTAGATTATTAACAAGAAGAAAACAATACACCCGTGTCTTGCCCTAGTTGCCACCAGTGCTCTTTTACAAAGGGTGTGCAATGGAACGGAATAATCTACTGCAAAGAAGGAAAAGCTCAAGTGAAAGAATGATTGAAGAGTTAATCCATTCATCCTATTTATAGCAAATAATTTCCTCAGTATCTGATAATACAGCCTATGAATAGGCTAAAAAAAGAGAGAAACAAAGAAGCAGCAAAGCCTCTTCTCTCCCCTCTCCCAGCATATCACAGGAATAAGCATCGAACTGCTCTTTTGCCTCAGGGAGATGATGCCCCTGCTCTTGTCAGCCCGTTCGAGAGCCAGGAACTTGGCAGGGCCAGAAAGCACACTGCAGCCATCCCCTGGGCCTCTGCTGATTTGCAGCTTCACTCAGCACCACACCGTGGGAGAAATGCAATATTGCATCTTTCCACGGGCAAACTAAACCATGCAATTATTAGTTGGTATTTCTTTCGCTTGTTTACGTCTCTTTGCTTCTTTTTTCCCTGCAAGAGGCTTCTCTCACTGCTTTTTAAACCAAAAATATATTTATTAAAAATATATTGATTCAAAACACCTCCCTGACCAATCTCTGCCTTCCAACCACAGCATCTGTTATCTGCACTATATGATTTGCAAGACCCATCATCCCCAGAAATATACCCAAACACATGGGGGGCACCTTGATTGTCTTTTTCCCCTCCATTGGCACAGCCTGTTGTGACACGCACTCCCACGTACGTGCATGCGGTGCGGACCAGGAGGCTGCTAAGCTCTCCTGTACCCCTTCCTATTGCCTTTCTACGCCAGTCAGATCAGGACATGCTGTAAAACTGTGTAAGAAGTCCTTACACACTAAGGATGTCAGTAGCACTTGGTCTGGGTATAAAAGATGCAACAGGTTACCACACCCAGAACCTGATTTATTTATTTTGGAGAGTAGGAAGTCAACGCCCACCCGAGTTCCATCATGAACTCTCCTACTCATATGCTGAGAAAATTTTAAACTCTCCCTCTCTATGATGCACTGAAATGGCACTAAAAAGATCATTTCAGTAGAAACGAAGAGTGCTACTTCTATTAAATGAAAAATTCAATAATTTGTCCACTACCCTTCACCTCTGCTTTAGTTAGCTTCCAGAAACGAAGATAAAGGAGAGTAATTTCCATCTTACAGCGAGCTCCTTAAGCAAAAAAGGATTCACTCACAGAGATGTCTATGCTGGATTCTATTGTTCATTTAGTCTTTACTAGATCAAAGGTTCACAGAAAATAGAATCACTCTGCAAGTAATTAGATTTCCCAATCTTTACTTGTATGGAAATATTCCTTCCTAGCTTCCAGAAAAATCTACCATTCATCTTCATACCTGTCTCCTCCCATAACAACTCATCTAACAAGAGAGAGTCCTGGATGCTTGGAGGAGAGGATGTGACTGGGAAATTTGAGACAGACACCAAGACTGAGAAATATGAGACAACTGAAATATTTAATGCAATAAAGTAGAAGATAGCTTAAGGCTGCTAATCAAAACCTGGCTGTTAATAATTACTATATCTAATATTTCATAACTGCGTAGTCTGTATCCTAGCTTTGAAAACTTTTTATTATTTTTTTTAAAGTAATACCTTAAAATGGGCTAGATAACAAGCAGTAAAGAGCCACAAAGCTCACATGCATGGTGAGGTTAAATAGATATGCATCTTTGTATTAAACCATAGACATCCTAATAAAACATTCTAAAGAGCAATTAAGGACTAAAATGTTTCTAAGAGATGCTGTGCTGCCATGAGGCCAGGGCACAGCCAAATATTACTCATTCTACAAATAATGGGAGATCCTGGCAGAATGCTCAATACCAATGTGCCTTGATTTTGCAGTATTTTCACTGGAGACGTTCAAAACATGTTGACCTTTGGACCATGCTTTCAAGCACATCTGTTTGCTCTGGAGTTTAGAGGGATTGGGGCATCTGGGTAAATTGCAGGGTAGAAGAAGGTCTCTATAACAGCTGAAGTAACCTTCTCACATCTGACTGGTATTCTTTTGCTCCAGGGTGGACTTTTTGCTACTGTCTAAACAGATATTAACTAACAGATAGTCTTTTTATACAGGGAAGTGGTATTCTGTATTTATACTTAACTAAAATGGACAGATTCCAATAAGAAGCCTTTTGCAAATGAAATATAACTAGCCCAAATATACACCACTCTCAAAAATGCAGTCACTGCAACAACAAAAAAGAACTAAACCACTAAAAAACTAAAGAGAAAATATTAATCTAAACATTTATTAGAGCTATACTAATGCAGCAGTTGTCAGACAAGACCGTAGATGTTAAACATTCCCAGTGCTCTTCAAGCAAATTATACCTATTTCCCACACAATTCCAGAAAACATCCCTTGCATCGGAATCACTTGGCATTGCCTCAAGTCTTGAAAACGCGTAATCCCTCATATCAGTGAGAAGCAGAAGTTGAAGCCGGGGACACCCACACCCCCCCACACCCCCACACCCCCCCCTGCCCTCAGGTGTGCCGGCGGGGCCGGTGAGCGGGTCCCGGGCCGGCCCGAGCGGCGGGGGCACCGCGGGCACCGCAGCCCAGCGCCAGCGGGTGGCAGCACCGCCCCGGCCACCGGGGACGCGGATTCAGCACGGCAAACCTTACACCCGCTCCTTCACTCGTTGTCATAATGAACACATGTTAATAATGTTCATTCTAAGCCTCCCTCCTTCCCTTTCATTGTATCTTTTTTTTTTTTTTTGAAGTTCCAAGGGGAAATGCATAACATGCATGAGTGCGCAGGGGGAATAATTGAAAGCTTTAATAATTTTTTTTTAAACTAAGAAAACTAACCTTGAAATGACCAGGCACCACTACCCAAGTCACGTTTTCAATTACAAGGCAACATCTTCTGAAGACAAGGACACAGCTCTGCAAAACGTCTTCTAATTGCATGACAGCTATCATGTCACTGTTTACTCTGCAAACACAATACAGAAGTCAGGACTTCTCCACAAGAAATGGAGCTAGATCTGCTGACAGGGCAGGCTCCAGGGAAGCCGGAGCAATATACAGATTTCTCAGGAGGTTCAGCAGATTCAGCAGCCATTATTTTCAAATTTAAAGGTATTAGTTAAATACATAGTGTATCTCATTTCAGTATAGATAATTAAAAGCACAAAATTAAGCATTTTGTTATTCAAATTCCAGGAAGCACCAATATACATATATATATATATACACACTTCTAATTTAGAATTATTTTGAAACAGACAGGAGATAAATGTCATTTGTACACATTTCTAGGAATTTATAATCCTTTAATCACTATCATCATCTCAAAACAGAAATGGGGCTCACCCACAAGCGTAAAAACCACAGTCCTTAACAGGCTTTCCCTGGCCACAGGAGTAACAAACGGGCATGACAATTAGATGCAGGGTTTGGACTTGAAACACAGAGAGGTTCCTAAATTCCAGTAATGAAATGCAGTGGGACTGTTGGGAAGAACACGAAGCCTTGACTAGATACAGCAGGGTTAGCCTACCAGGCAGGAATTTGAGAGTGGACCTAGGAGAATGCAGTGAGACACAACAGGAATGAGGAGGACAGAAAAGCTGAGCCCAGCACACATCTGGACCTTACGGCACTCATCATTTGGAGGAACAGCCTGAGAAGAAAGAGAGGGCTACCTGCTTTGGCTACCCTTTGGACACTTTGGAGACAAATGAAGAAACACTCACCCTCCACCTAAGTGCTGAGTATGTCCTGAAGTAGTTGGGTTCAGTTTCCCAGGATGCCACGCTGGGATTGCACACTTTCCTCCCAGGAATCCTAACATCAGAGGCCACAAAGAGGCTGAAGACTTGTGGCATAAGAAAAGTTACTGCTTGTGACTGTGGGCGCTTCTGTGGACACCTGTATCTCCCCCTTATTTCTCAGCTACCAGTTCTGTAGGGATGTTAAATTAGCTTCTGCCTCTAAACCTGTCTGCAGGCCTCCCCTTGCCTCCGCCATCTCTACTGCACCAAACTGATGAGATGATGACATCCTTCTGTCCCGCTGCTTGGTGCTCACTGATGACTGGCTTAGCCTCCAACACCATGAAGAGTCTGAACAGAAGCTCGGTTGCTAAAAAGAGCAGATATGTTCTCTTCAGAAGGGTTAGTTTCCCACAGGATTGCCATGGTACTCTTCAGCTGAGTGAGGATGACTCATCATAAACATATTAATCAAATGCTTACTGCTTGTAGCGGTGGTCAACCCTTCTCTACTTCCTGCAGTAAAGTTGTCTCCCTCAGCCCTGGTGGCAATGCTAGCTGGCTGGCAGAAGTTCCTGGGGAAAAGGAGCCATTCCACCATAGCTATGAATGAAAAACCTTCACTGGTCCTACTTTTCCCTGAGTCCTGGGTAAGCTCAAGCTCTGAGCTGGAAAGGGCTGATTGCATGGGACTGCTCAGATGCAGCAGTTCCAAGACATTGGAATCTCTCCACTTGTGCATTGGGCTCTCTCTCCCCCAGAGGCAGGATGTATTCAATCCACTGGCCTGGACTCTGGCTTGATCCTTATGACTGAAAGAAGTCAACAACAAGCTGGGAAACACAGACCACCACGGGCAGTGGCTACAGAAGAGCTGTCAGATGCTAGAGTGAGACTTTTGTTTTCTTAGTGATAAGAAAGGAAAAAGATAACTCTCACAGAAAAGTGAACAGAAGTAGTATTTTGTTTGAGAGCGAGAGCAAAACTGTAATGAAGCACCAAAGGATTTCCAGCGTTTGTGACCAGCAGGCAGAACTGTGGGTTCTTTCTCCTCCATGCCAATTCATTGAACAGTCACCTTTGAACCTGGCATTGCTGGACTGCCAACAGACTCTTGCAACCAGGTTCTGCTGGTGGAGGACTCACCCACAGCTTCCAGAGCACCTATGCATGTGGCAGAGGACATGGAGGGAGAGAGACCCAGGTCATACAGAACATACATTTCAGTGGAGGAAAAACATCTCTAACAGAGGAGACCAGAACCAGGATACATAATTACAACAATCATTGACACAGCTTTTAATTTTGAGAAGAAATAAAGGGCTTAAAATTTCATCAGCCTCACTAGAGCAATCCAGTGAGAAACTGATCTGATTTTTGAAGATGGACCTTTCTGTTGTATGCAGTGGAAAGTGTAGACACATTGTTATAATTATCATTAAAATAACTTGGAATTTGTGAATATTTCATTGCTAATTGCTATGAAAAATATAATTACTTCCATGCTGTAAAAGCTTAATCTGGCACTGATTTAATTATTTGTTTTTCATTAGTTTTCAACCACATGCATAACAAGGAACCATCCTCTGTGATTACACCAATTTCACCAAATCTTTTGTAGACTATTTCTCCAAATCACAAACTTGTTTAACATCCACTGTTAATCATTTGCTGATTACCCATCATATGCATTTCATAGTAAGGAAACTGCCAAATGTTCCACAAATCGCACATTAACAGTTCTGACTTGTGAACAGAGTATCTGTAGTGGGAAAAAACCCTCAGACTCATTTGCCTGTTACACCTTGAAAATAAATTGTTCCATCTTCTCCATACTTGTTGCTAAGTTATAATCTACTGCTAACTCTACAGATTCTCTGTTAACTAAGATATACCATAAATAAACCATAAACTGAAAATCAATTCAACTATTTACATTAGAAAAGCAAACCACTTTATTTGATCCTTTAGCTGCAGTACACCAAGTCTGCACAGGGCCCTACAGGTCTACAAATATCTAATTAAACAGATAGTAAACTAATTGAACACTAACAACTGAAAGAGGAGGGGGAAAAGAATCAAAAATTCATAACTGATAGAAATGAGTTCTTCTTAAATGTAGGCACAATGAAAAGGATTTGGCTGGAAGCTGATCACATCTTTTACCCTCAAGTTTTTGACACGCAAAGAAATAAAAATGTATGTGCAATGGAATGGACACTGCTGGTCCAAATATTCTGCTCTTGAGTAAACCAGAGATGTTGGTCACCATTTTTTACTATTCTTCCACAAATGCCTGAGAGATGTGACAATCTATGTGAAATATATCACTGAAGTTCAAATTCATTTTAATCAAAAGGAGTAAAAATAACTGCAGTTTGGGTGAACTGCAGCCTTGTTCGGAAACCAAGCAGACTATTGGTAAAAAGTATTTTTGAATACTAATTTCTAATTCTTACAGTTCTGGCTCCTAAGGATAAAAAAATGACTACAAAATTGTTAATTCAGAAATCTCTGTACATGCTGCTACTGGCAGATGCATTATCTTCTCACGAAGGAATTATCGACAATGTGGGGGAAAAGGACACAGCTGTATAACTATATGATATTTAAGGATAAATAGAAAATCTTCACCTTGGCCTTTCCTATTCCACTCACCACAAATTTGATGATGGTTAACCTTATCGCAATTTGGGACGAGATTTTGAAACCTCCATGAGACTGGGCCACTGCTCATTTCACATACTAATCCAGTGGTTTTGAGCAACATTTTCTAGTATTTTCACATGATAAGAGAGGGATGGGAGTATATGGAGGAAGTGCAAGAGCAAAGGGAAATAATTGGTAAGCCTCCTTTTTATCACGGGGTAATTTCAAGGACTGAGTACGAGGCAAAGATTTCATGGGCTTCTTTGCCAAGTTTGATGGCAGCTTGTTATAGCTACTGGGAAATCTTCATTCAAAGAAAACATTTTTAACTGGTTAACAATAAGTAGGCATTTTAATTTTAAAATATGTAGACTTTAAGAGGAAGAGCGCGTGTTCATAAGGTCTAACATACCTCAAATTTCTATTGCTTTCTATTTGTTGTATGCAGGACTTTGTTTGAAGCTCTTCACTGGGATTGAACAAAGAATCTCAAGCAAATCTCTGTCACAAACAATAAATATTCTTATCCACACAGTTAGCATTTCTGTCTTCTCTTCATAAAAAGCTTTCCTTCTCAGGAGTCTCTGAAAAATTTCATGGATGCCAATCCCTTTCTTCAGGGCACAGACACTAAACAAAGGAGAGCTCAGTCTTTTTATTTTGACTTCCACCCAAACAAATGTCTGTAAATGACAGTGGTATGATAATGTAGGATCAAAAAGCAGAAAGCTTGTCATCCTTTCCTGAACCATATGAGAGCATCACAGAAGTCTGCATCATAAAATTGCAAATTTATTTTGATTTTTTGCTAGTTATGATTTAAATGGAATATTTAAATATAATTTAATGTATTCTAACAATTTTTCTTGTTAAATACTACACCATGAATTCTTGAAAGAATATCTGCTAAACTATGATAAATAGAGATTAACTGTGACAATATGAGAGGATGTGAAACCTTCCAAAAAGATTTGGCAGTCCAAAAAAGTTTCTGTCAGTTTTGAAGGATCTTCACAATGCTTGGCAGAATACAGGCTCGTAAAACCCATCTGACCTCTTCCTTATGACAAGCGTTATGAAAGATGAATGTGTTTTAGGATCAACCCTGTTTGCAATATATTGTGCAGTAGTATCAGATAAAGCAGTGCGTGGCCTTAAAGCAAGCCTCATGATTCACTTTTGCACTGTAGGAGAATATTTAACCTTCCCATCCTATTGGACACAAATGGATAATGGTGGATCATTTCTAGCAAGCTCTTTAGTTGCCAATACATAAAGCCTCAGATTCTGCAGACAGCTTTGGACTAACAGTTTGCAGAAAACTGAATCTGTCTATCAAATAGCTTTTGCCACATCTATCAGCAGAACTGAACTCCTTATCACCCAAGAGTTTATTTTTCTTCTAAGCATTCTGCCACAGTGACAGACGTTCTCCATCACATCCAGAAAGTGACCCGAACCTTTGGCAGGCTTATGGAATCAGAGCATGGAATCAGTGCTGGAAACTGCTAAACAGGGATGAGGTTTGGACACTACACAGAAAGGCACATGCATCACTGGAAATGTTCTACTAAAGACACATTTATATCCCTCTGTAAGGTTCCTGAGAGCAGACCCCTTCCCAGAGGTTTGGCTGCCTGAGCTTGGGGCCAGCTTACAGACAACACCATTGAGGGAGGTCCCCCTCCTGATGGCAACCTGGGACGGAGCCCTCCAGACTGTGTCATGGGGAGGTCTTGGCCAGGGCTGACTCCCCCTTTCCCACAGAAGCTGCTATTAAGCTGAGACACTCCCACTTGTCTCCCACATGAGCTATGGATCCCGCTGCCCTGCAGCCGTCACTGCATCTGGCCATCAGCCCTCTTGATCATGCCCAGACCCTGACATGCAGGCTGACTTTCTGGCCTGGCCTCAGCTTGCCTCATCATGATGGACTTGCCTGGTGATTGCTGAGCTGTGCCTTACCCTGGGCGCCCTGACCAGACCTGCCCTGCTTGCCTTGTCTGGGAACCACAGTCCTGCTCCCTGACTAGTAAGGCACTTCCCTCTGCTTGCCTCCTAACCATCCTCGGCTTCTGGCTCACCTTCCATTGCGCAGCAGCTGGCCCTCACTGCTCTCTGACACCTGTGTTAACTGAGACCATATGACAAACTAATTGCAAAATTATGCAGGATGCCAACTTCCTCTAAAGACCTAAGCCCAGCTATGTGGCCTGGGTTTATAGCTGGGTGGACAATATGTAAAATGTCCATGTTGCTCTTATACAGCAAAACAAAATATGAAAATAGGATGTGAGTGAAGTGAAACCCAATGGGCAACTTTCCTGAGATTTGAACTGCAAACACATATTGGTGAAATAAGATATTTGTAGAAAACCAGTGATTTAGCATTTTGTAATTTGGAACACATTTCCAACTCTACAGATGAATGCGCTTCTGAGGCTGTAACACTGTGCTGAAGAAAAATTACAATAGCAGTCCACTGTGAATCCAAAATGCTTTATCCAAGCAACCTTGAAACCCTTTCCATACCTAGAAAGCCCACTTTGGCCAGCTATTTCAGCGCTGGGTTTTGTTTTCTTTTTTTCTTTGAAGACTGCAACTTTCTCCACTCTTTGGCATATTGCAGGTCAGCCCCACTGCCCTTCCCCATGCCTACAGACACCAGCCTTGTTGCTCCCATCTGAGGAATACCTCCACCCTGAGTCATGGGACAGGGGAAGAACCTCAGCAATAGAGCACAGTCAGAGGACTGCTATTACAGTCATCATCATTTTCAATCACCATCTCATTCTGTGGAAAATAAAGTATATACAGCTGCATTTTGAGAAAGAATGGAAGCTCTCAGAGATTTGTTTATTCTGACTGAGTCAGTACCAGAAGGAGACCCTACAAGATGCCATTCTTTTCTGTCTCAGAGACTCAGTGTGCTTGGGCAGGAGCAACACATCCAGTTTCTTTTATAAATGTTTCTGGGGTTATAAAGGACCAAACAAGTTCAGAGGAACAGGCAAACAATAAGACATTTAATTCTTACCAAGTAACTGTCAGAACCAGGTGTCCAGCCTGAGAACACCCAGAAGGTGCAGTTCTTTCACAGAGTTACACTGGCTGTCTTGGGAAGCAGTTATATAAATTACCTATGTGGAAATTACATTGTCCAATGAACTGAGGAGGTTTGCTGGCATAGGGCAAAGCTTTTGCAGAATGCAAATGTACCTGGTCATGTTGCAACTGGAAACTACGTCTTTTCTTTGATCAGGCCATTTTTTTAATAATTCAATTTATTTTCTGAGCTATTCTCTTAAAGTTTAATAGGACCTAAAACCGCAGGTCAAGTGAAAACATGCCCCTGATTTCCTACATAAAGCTTTCCAATTGCACCTTGGTGCGATTTTCCATATTTTAATTATTGTTAAAGAAGACCATGAAAAGTCTTCAGGGAAATTATTTTCTTTTCTGCATGTGGCAAGGAGCTGCTTAAATTCTGGCAGGAGAATTAAGCCTTCAGTTAATACTTACTCTCAAACACGTTCTTAAACTAAAAACTATCTTATTTGTTATGCTTATATGAAAAATAGATTTCTGAACATGTCATAGTTATGAGATTAGCAGGCTAAAAGAAGTCCATTTAGATGCAAAAATCCATTAAATATCTTGGCATCTCAAAAGAAGATTATGCTGTTTTAAGAACTGTTTAAAGTAAATAAAGTGGAGTGTGAAGTAGATGTTACTGACAGCTTTCCAATACATCCAAGTTTTCCTTAGTATTGAAGGGTTAATACTTTAGAGCAAGAATTTCCAAAGATTTATTCATGGTTGGGCTCTTAATGGATGGGAAGTCAGGCAGGGGGCCGCATAACAAAATTTAAAGTGGAGCATCACCATAGTCTTGGTTAACTCTAGAAGAGGCATTGCTACATTTCTTGTTGTCATAAAGACTAGTGAGAAAGTCTGGAGAAGCAGCTGAGGCCCAGAAGGTTATATATCCAATCTCAGGATGACATTTCTTGCCAGACACAGTGCTTCTGCCTCTGGCATTCACAGCTCCTGCCCTGTGAGGAACCAGACAACTAACAAAGGCCCAGCATTGTCTTGGTTCTGTCCTGACAATGACCACAGTTAAAGGTTTGAAGAAATTCTATTTCATGAGCCCCTGCTCAGTAGGTCCAGAAAAGTATCATCTTGAGATTATTATCTTTTTCAGATAAAAACCCTAAAAGGTCACCTTCTATGCCATAAAAGAGGCTACACAGCATAATTTCTCAATGACCCTGAACTGAACATTGTCATGGTATCTTCAAATGTGCTTTCTGAAGATAAAATTTCCTCTTTTACCAGATTTATAATCTAAGTTTTAGAAAACATACAACTTCCTATTAACAAGTGATAACAAGTAACAACTAAAGCCTGTTTGCATCCTTTAAAAACATTATAGAGAAAAAACATTAAACATTAATGTAATATATTCACCACAAAGCTGGTTTGAGAGTTTGACAGCAACTGTGTATCTCAAAAAAATCAAACATTTTTATCCATTAGGTGACTATGATATACACTTTTCATCTATATTAAGATTTACTTGTTGTCTCAAGTAACCAAAAAGAACTGAAGGGATAACAAATGGTGCTATTACTGTGTAAATTGTCCGTATAGCTTGAGTTTAGCTCTTTACCTCCCCCACCACCACCACTTTATTCTCTGATTCTATTAGCTAGTCAACTTTTGCACTTGTTGGTGTGTGGAAAAGATTATATGCATAAACCAATTAGAGGATTGGAAGTGCTTTCCTCTTATAAGCTAGAAAACTAGTTTACTCATGGTGAATGAGCTAATTGAGTACTAGCAAGGTGGCAAGCTTTTTATATACCACCAGGGACAACCAGAATAGTCAGGCAGAGAATCTAATCTATTACATAAGCATTACACAAGGACATTAACTGGCTCTTTCCTGCAGCAATGCCAAATTTAATTCAGATATGCTCTGGGTTTCATTATATCACATCCTGTGTGAGCAGTTAATATGCAAGACATAAGTGACACAGGTTATGTGTTAAGTGCTTATGCCAAAGAAAGCATATCTCTGAAGAAGCTGTCAAGGTACTAAAAGCTAACATTGTAGTTCGACTACACTTTGCCTGAGGTCAAGAAAAAGACTATGAATACTGGACTTCCTCCATTAAATCTTTATCAGTGTAAGTATTTACTCAAATATTTCAAAAGCTAAATACTGTTCTAGAAATTGACGAATCTCCAGACATCAAGAGATCTAGTTTTGATTGGAGCTTATTGTCAGAGATCAGCTGATGTATCAAGCCCACACTTAGCTCCTGCCCGAAGTGAATCTTCCTGTAATACGTCACTAATATATTAACAAGTAGCTCTTCTACGAATGTTCCCCCCTTAACCTCTGCTAAATCCTGCTTATCCCTGGAGCATGTCCCTGATGACAAGGTTGAGCAGCTGGACAAATTATGCATCTGTTTTTCCATTTAAATGGAAAGGTTTTCAAAGAAATAATCAAACAGTAAGGCAAACTGTACTTGCTGGGCATGTTTTTCTGAAATGTATGAGATAAAATCGTAACTTTATCAATGTCAAAGGCAGGGCTTCCTTGACAAAAAACAATAGCAATGGTCATGGCAGATTGGCAGATTCAAAGGCAGATTCAAAGGAGAGAGAGGGGAGGAGAGGGGAGGGGAGGGGAGGGGAGGAAGCAGCCTCCAAACATGGGTGTGATATCAATGAAATAGACACATTTCCCACCATCTGCATGTTGGCTTTACAAGGTTCTAGTTCCTTCAGAGTTCTACTAAGTTGTGTACTCATGCTTGAAGAGAGACAAAAAATCCAGGATGGGAGCGGGAATGGTAATTGGGCTCCATGTTTGCCTTTCGTCCTTTCTGTCACATGTGTTTTTAATCCAAGTTGTTTACCAATCAGGCTTCCAAAGAAAAAATAAATACATTACTTGTGAAGAGTGCACTGTCCAGGGTGAACTTTAGAGATCATTAATGAGGGAAAAATGCTCTGGTATTCATTCTAACTCCAGTAAATTGAGTCTCTAATCTTCATTTGGTGTTAGAAATCAGATCTGATAACTATCTAAGATCCACAAGCCTTTTCTTTCAAAAGCAAATGGGAGAAAAAACAGGCAAGCCAGAGCTCCAACTTAGCTAAAATAGCCCTAGAACTTAAACAGTGATAGAAGCACAACAAGCCTAAAAACACAAAAAGCCCAAAGAAAAAGCACCATAGTGAGTCAAGGATGCAACAAGCAGTGAGAGTAGGCATGTGGTTAAAGCCAGACTCAGCAGTAAGCGTCAGTCCAATTCCTTAAAGAGTGACACCACATTGGCCAAAGGCAGTGACAACAGAAATGCCCTTGTGTTAGCTAACCTCTCTCTTCAGTGATGATCACGCTGGATAAGCAGATCCTAGGGATTACATCTGGTTTAGATCAACAACAAGAGACAAAGGAATACCCTGGTGTATCTAATGGGGTGTGCATGAGAGGACATAATCTATTCCAGAAGGCTTACAGCTGCTTACATAAAACTATTCAATAAAAAAGTAAGTTTCATGCCATACCACAATGTGATTTTTGAGAAGGCACAATCTCACTCACACAGCAAAATAAAGGTGAATCAGCAAATAATTTCAGAACAGCCCTGTACTCTCTAATCCTGCACCGTGACTATGGGAAGACAAAAGTATTAACAGAAACAAGACAGCATATGGAGCCAAGAGATATAAAATTATTAGACAAATTCCCAAACGATCTAATATACTAGAGATAGTATAGGAACATGGTTCTCCAAAGTCACTATATAAAGAAACATGATTTTCTGAGGATGCCCAGACACAAGAGGAAAAATATTGCAGTACGTCTAGAAATAGTGTCTCCCTAAACCAGTACAAACACAAAGGCATCCAGAAAGGAGACTGTAACATGTAATGAAGAGAAGAAATAAAAGAACAAAATAATCCCAGAAGTATTACAAACAGTGACAGCTAATGGTTTTGTCCAGGAAAATGACACGCTGTACCAGAAATGCCTTTAAAAGAAAAGGTACACCACAGTCTACTTATGTAAGCGTCCCATAGAAGCAGCTTTTCAGGAACAAGTCTCAAAATATACATTAAATTTTCCTTCAGCCATGAGGGGTGATCAGCAAGAACTAACTATGTCTCTTGGGAAAATATGAACTAGATGCCAAAATAAAATTGATTGTAGAACTGTGAGATCAAATTCTTTCCACAGGAAAATAAAAGCACCAATGCTTCTGAGCCAAAGCAGATAATGAAACTGCTGACTGTATCCATTAAGTTTGAAATCACAAATCCGGATGTTCTACGGTTAGAAGAGAATGTTCTGCCCCAAGAGATCCATATATACTGTGCTCTACCTGGATGATGAACAATCAAACTAAGTGCTAAGCACTAATACAAGGAGATAATCAGCGGAGAAAACTCTTAAACCAGGAGGAGATTTCCAAAATTACTCTTAGGTCTGCGGACAACAGACAAAGAATTAAAGCAACACCTTTTGTCCTGTCATCACAATACAGTTATTTTTTCTTTTCTTTCTTCTACTGCTAGAATGAAAACAGAAACTAGCCATGTGAAACAAACATACTAAGTTTCTTAAGAAGTAAATTAAATCAGGGATATGCAAATATGGTAGTAGTCACAACAGCAAATTGTAAGATTCAGGATGGTATTGAATCAAAGATAGCTAGGCTTTCAGAAACATCATGCAATGCCTGCACATTATGCCAGTTCTGAACTTATAAAACCAAAAATAAATCCTCCAGTGCAATTTCAGCTGATTTCTCGAACTACAAACTTTGTATATTTTCTAGTTGGAGAATGACTAGTAGCATATGCCTTAACATCACTCTTCGAAACAACAGCACTGAGCACAAATAGAAAACGCAGTTAAACCAGACTTGCATGTTTCAGGTGTTTTCTGGTACACATGAATTTCATACAGGGATTGACCTTAAACTACCAGTCACTCTTCCATATTCAAAACCCTAGATGACTCATAACATGAGATAAACCATTTTCATAACAGATGAGCCTTCAGCTCTCAGTTGTTTGTCTCAAAAGAACCTCATCATGGCTGATAAACTCCCTACTTTGGTGACTGCAGTCACTTTGCAAGAGGTGGAATAGAAAAGAGTTGTTGACAGAAGATGTGATAAATGCATTACTTATTTTCATACTACAGGAAAAAGCTTACACAAAAAAATGTAAAAGCAAGACCAGATGGAATACTGAGCTAAGTCATAAACTACTGCAAAAAAAGCAGGACAAAGATAATGATCAGAATAGGATAAAGAAATTTCAGAACCAGTTCTGAAAATACATGGACCAGCTCCCTGACCAAATTCTAAACTGCAAGGAGGGACCTAAATACTAAAAAATAGAAAGAAAGAATTTGGAAGTTTGATGGTTTTGTTCTCACAAGAGTCAGTGTAATTAATTCTTACTAGCATTCTCTCAGACAGGCCATGGTAAGAAGAAAGAATTTATTTTCTAGCTATCTGGCTAGCACAGCTAATTTTCATAATTAATATTTTTTAATTGTTGCAGTAATCAGGATGTTCAACATTGTTGACAATGAGATGCTAATAATGAAACTTTTTTTTTCTAGCCTTCGATAGCAAGAGCAAAAAGCTTTTGACAGTCATCTTCAATTTTTCTCTTAGATCTTTGATTTTACATATGCCATATCCAACTATGTAAATTCTCTGAGAATATTTAGTAGATAAAAACAATAAACCAAAACAGGATTATTTATAAAGCCTCATACTTTCATTTTGCCTGGTTGCCTTTCCACCTAGATTCTTGTTTGATTTCCCCATGTCTAAAAAGAAGGAATACTGACATTTGAGGAAAGACTGGAGAAAAAACCAACAGTGTCTGAGTAGCAGGAATGACTTTGTCCTCCTTGATTAGTAAGCAAATGAAAATTAGCTATCAGAATATGCATTGCTTTGAGGCATCTTCAGACAGATTTCAAATTTCTCCCTCTGTCATGATGAGCTTGGTAGGCAACATCTCACCTGCCCACACAAAACCACCAGTATGTCCTCCAGATCCACTCCTGGTAAGGCAATATCCAACTGAAGGGAATTGGCCTCACGCATTCCTGTTGGTTTATCCACAATCTTGAAAAGACAAAGTAGAAAGAAATAATTTTGAAGTACAAAGTTTTATGCAATCTACCCAAACCTTTAAGGCCACTGGTTTTGTGTCACTCTTCAGGGTTTCATCATGCTTTCATCCAAAAAAAAAAAAAAAAAAAGCATTAACTAGGAATACTTGACATCTCTTTTTTTTTTTTTTAAATTCGGTCAATGTGATGTAGCATTGCTCTAATAGGACAAGACTCCATAAAAACAGGAAAAACAGACAGTCTTGCATTCATTGCAAACACAATGCTTTGTACACACACCCCAGACAAACTGTCCCCTCAGTCCCTCCAAGCCTCACTGCCTGCAATGCTCTACAGGATTTCTATTCCCTCCTCTTCTGTGCCTCCTCCCGTTCACTGGCTACAAGATAAACTTCCATTTAATCTCCATGAGATAATTCAGAGACATTTTGGAAAATCCAGGATCTAGAGATTTCAGAATGTAGGAGATTTCAGAATGTAGGTGTGCCTAAAATAAAATTAATGCAAAAGCTTTCCTATCAAATCTATTATCTGAGCACTGCAACCGCAGGCAAACATTATAGCAGCAATTTATAATCATGGGAAGGTGATGGAGAAAATCATCCTGGAAACCATTTCCAAACACATGAAGGGAAATAAGGTGATTGGGAGCAGTCAGCATGGGTTTGCAAAGGGCAAATCATGCTTTACCAGTCTGATAACCTTCTACAACAAGGTGACTAGCCTGTTGGATGAGAGGAGGGCAGCTGATGCTTTTTACCTCAACTTTAGTAAGGATGACCCTCATAGACAAGTGGACAAATTAAAGGCTAGATAATTACACAGTGAGATAGATTGAAAATTGACTGAATGGCCAGGCTTGAAGGGTGGTGATCAGTCCAATTGGAGGCAAGTCACAAGTGCTGTAACCCAGGTATCAGTACTGGGGCTAACACTGTTTAACAGCTTCATTTATGACCTGGAGCATGTGACAGAGTGCACCTCAGCAAGTTCACATATGATGCAAAACTGGGAGAAGTGGCTGAAACACCTCATGGTTGTGCTACCATTCAGTGGGGCCTTGACAAGCTGGAGAATTGGGTCAAGAGGAACCTCATGAAGTTTAATAAGGGGAAATGCAAAGTCCTGAAGAGGGCTCTGGGGAGTAATAAACTCAGGCACTATATAGACTGGTGGCGAACCTGCTAGAAAGCAGCTCTGCAGAGAAGGTCCTTTGGGCCCTGGGGACAAGCAGCTGACCACAAACCAGCAATGCACCTTCACAGCAAAGAAGGCCAACACCATCCTGCGTATTATGAACAGCATTGCCCACAGGTCAAAGAGCATGATCCCTCCCCTCTCCTCAGCACTGGTGAGGCGACACTTTGGAGCACTGTGTGACCAGGTCTGGGCTCCCCAGTACTAGATAGCCATGAACTTAATGGAGTGAGTACAGCACAAAGATGATTAAGGGACTGGAGCATCTCTCATATGAGGAGAGGCTGAGAGAGCTGGGGTTCTTCAGCCTGGAGAAGAGATGGTTCAGGGGGGATCTCATCAATGGGTATAATGGGTTGGGTGGGTGTATACCGTGGTGGAAGACCATCGTCCATGCTCATTGCGGGTTGGGGAGGGGGAGGTAGTGGTGGACTAGATGACCTTTAAAGGTCCTTTCCAACCCAAACTATTTTATGACTCTATAAAAACTTGATGGGAGGGAACAAGGATGAGGAAGCCAGACTTTCCAGTAGACCCCAGCAACAGGTCAAGAGGCAATGGGCACAAATTAAAACACGGGAGAGTCCATCTGAACACAAGATTACGCTTTTTTACTGTGAGGGTGGTCAAACACTGGCACAGGTTGCCCAGAGAGGCTGTGGAATCTCCATCTGTGGAGATGTTCAAAATTTGATGGCTATGGTCCTGGGCAACCAGTTCTAGCTGACCCTGCTTGAGCATGGGGATTGGTCTAGATGATCTCAAGAGTTCACTTCCAAACTAAATGATTCTGTGATTCTCTTGATATCCAGTAAGACTAGAAAGTTTTTTGCAAGTGCAAGGCAATGCAGTCCCGAGCACGAGGGGACCGGTTGCCAGAATGGACTTTTCAACCTGCATATTTGACATACAGATGTCAACGAATAAGCAAATTTGATGAGCCAAGGATATCCTAAAAGCAGACTTTGTTCTTCAGATGTATTCAGATAAACCCCAGGGCTATTGTCCCTGCTTATACAAAAAGGAGATTGGTAAGGGCATGCTTTGGAGAGTTCTATTACAGTCTTCATAGAGGATGATTATATAAGTTGTGTACTGTATTACTGCATTTTTAATAGGGAACAGACTGTCACCACCATCTTTTTAAGCAGCAGACTACAATCCCCAGGCAAGACAAAATCTGCTGTTTCCACCAAGTTTCTGCAGGCATTGTGGAGCAAGCTGACTTGAAAACTGCTGCCTAGTGCTTAGAGGAAGATAATTCTTACAGGTTACTTCACAGGTCTGGTAGGAAGACAGTTGAAACTTGGGAAGAGCCAGAAGCTGCTAATTTGCTGATTGGAGTTATCTTGTCGCTTTGCTTCATGCTTATGCCTTGTCAGCAAGGCAGCAGGGTTTAAAATCATACCCAAATTCTTTTCCAAGCCTTTGAGAACTATAACTTTGATACTGTAGTCTTTTTTGGCAAGACTGAAAAAAACAGACAAATGCTTCATAGTTTAACTCCAAAATGTTATCTCTGTGTAATCTAAAGTATGAATTTATAAAAGGTCAGCTGTTATATGTTATGCAGCTCTTACCCCATATTTAACAGAATTTAAGGAATTTTGCACCCAGAAAGGAGATATAAACTGAGACTTACCCGTACAGGCAGGCTTTACAGCAGAGCTCATACCCTAGATAAGCCCATACCCTAGATTATCACTTATAATTTAAGTAAACAAATAATTATTGCCAGAATATTGCAACACCTATCTGATCATTCATCATCTGCTGTCTTATCAACAATGATGAAAAAATTAGCCAACAATTACTTGTGGATGTTTAGGAGGAGGTTAATTTCAACCACTCAAAAGGAATTTCATAATTAATATATTTAGAGATGTGAAGGAATCCTGACACTTCAAAAATTCTAAACTTATGTGCATGGGAAAGGTAAGAGATTGTATATACAAGTGATGAGATGCTCTCTTCCTATATAAAAATGGAGCTGAAAAGCTGAAGATTATATAAGTGGATTAGGAAAGCTGTAGATTCCTCTCCCATCTGCTTTGTTTGCAGATTTTACAGTGCCTTGATGTTACAGCAATAAATCAGGATGACTGTGTTTAGCCTACTTACCTTCTCTTGCAAGGACAAATCTTTGTTAACCATCTCTACACAGGGCAGAACAGAGCAAAGGACCATTGCAGCAAAGTATCAACATAAGGGTTGGATGATTTAATACAAACTGTGTAGTCTGGCAGGAACTTCCAGTATCCAGAGCTGCATTTTTCACTTTCAGCATGGCAGAGAACATACTGCCCTGTTCTCGAACACTCATTTAACTTTATTATGGCATGCCAATATCAGAACAAGCTGTCAACCACAGTTTTAAAACCACAGCATTTACACAGTGATGTAACATGATTTCTACTTTGACTTCAGATTCCTAATATACAAAAAGTCTTCTTATATTTTCGGCTTTTAAGGCAACAAAATATTTTGGGTCATGACAGTTCTCTACGTACACAACACATGCTGGAAGAAACAGTATGGAATTTAACACATGCACTGAGTGCTCTGCAAAGCGCTACCCATTCTTTGTAACATGTTACCTACTAAGAAATAGGCTATAATGTCAAAATACGTGTTGTAAAATGGTGACAGAGAGAAGGTGACAAGAAACATAGAGTGAGAGACAGATTTTCTTTGTAATTACTTTCATTTGAAAAGGTGCACAGATATCAACAAAGTAATATTGATTGCAGTATCACTAACTCCCCCATGATTTTTACTACCAAGTCCATTCACGTTTTACCCCCCAACCCAAAGGTGATGGTAATTAAAAAAAAAAAACAAAAACCAAATCATGAGGAGGAAATCAACAGCCCCTAAGCCCACATGGCTGGGTGCTACAGAAGGGGTATAGTGGCACAAGCCAGACAGTGACAGCTCAACAAGTTTTAAAATATTATATTTGGAAAAATGTGTTATGATTTCGCTTTCTGATGATTTCTTTACCCTTAGCTTTGCTTTCAAACTAATTTGTTTAGGTTCCTAATTAAGAAACTCTGTTCAACATGGAATTTCACAATCATAAAACCTCTGGCCTTGCACATATAGGTAAGATAAGACGCTGTCAATGAGTAATCCTTCACCTTATGTAACTGCCACTACATTTAGTGCTATATATGTAACGTGCAAAGGAATGTTTATGAGTTGAACAGAAACAGTTCAGCAGAGCTAGACACCAGTGAGAAGATGAAACATTTAATTAGAAGTAATGTTTTGAAGAAAACAAATTCACCTGCCAATTACTATACCACCAAGCAAAAGGCATGCCTACCATGCAGAGAAGTGGTAGGAGCTGGGGGCATTATAGCCCACACAGGCACTGTAGTTCATCTGTACTCAGCTCAAGAAAGTTAAATTATAATGCCCAAGGATCTCTCCATACATACTGAAGGTTGTTTCTGGCAGGGTCAATTAAACTTCACGAGCACCTTTGCTGCCATAGCTGGAGCACATGAACAGTTCAGATCATGAACTGCTTTATTTCAAGCTAATTTAGGTACTACATACTACACTGCCTTCTGGTATAAGTTATAAAGCAGATAATAATAACAGTCACACACCCTCAGCCTATGCACAGCACTTAGTGGAAATGTCAGCAGTTAGTTACTATAGATACAGAAAGCAAACCATTTCCAGATGTGAAAAGTGCTCCAGTTACAATCCACAGCAGTAAGGTTGTCACCTACAACAGATACTATAGTGGCATGATTAAAACAGTGAAAATCACCCTCAGCATTAGCACAGGCTAATCCAACATAAACATATCCTCACAGCAGCACCACTGCATTCCATTCCTTCAGAGTGTCTGATGGACGTTAGTGTTGCGTGAACACTAATAACTTATCACAACTAAACACATACCCAACATTCCTTCCTTTTCTTGTGTTGGTGACTGATTCAAACTAAGGCCATCTACTAGAACCGAATGTTACACGATGACATAGCACTGCCTTGGGTTATTTCTTTGCAAAAGGTGTCTACGTCCTTGGCCACTGTACAACGGAGTGCGAGAACACTGCCCTGCCAGGAGTTCTGTTACAGTTCTGTACAGCCTCGGCTTCTTTTACAAAGTGTTTTTACATCATGTCCACTCCCTATCACCTGAGGAAAGATTTCACAGACATTGTCGCAAAATGCAAAGCTAATTTTACAGCTCTTGTGGTTTTGTACCTGATTTCCCTACACTGTTCTTCCAATGAGGGAAGCATGCCTTTTAGAAACTGAGCCAAGGAACTTTTCTTTAGAAAGAGTCCAAAGTAATTTACAGTGTATGCAAACTGTGCTGAATGTTTCTTATGCCAGGGCAAGATAGCTATATTTAAAGAATGTGACAACTGCTTAACTTTGCAGGCATCAGTACAAGCCAACCTTGACTGGAAAGCAAAGACATTCTAGATTTGTAATATTTAACTCTCTAGGTATGAGCTTAGTCAGCAGACCCAAATTTGAACATTTTAACTTAAAAAAAAAAAAAAAAGGCAAAATTTCACTGCTGAGAAGTTATCAGGTACTACATTTAAACCAGCCATGCAAATGAAAGCTATTATTATTCTTTATTAATTGTTAAGTTTCCAAGTGGTCCCAGTATCTCACTGTAAAAGACAGGAATAATGAATTCTCTCAGCTTGAAATATAAAATAAATGGGAGTATATCAGAGTATAATGTAATTTAGAATTCTTTTTTTCCCTAAATGACACAGTAACTCCTGATTTTTCACTCATCTTTCCCTCTGTAGAGTTTTATAAAGCCTCTTCAGAAATAGTTTTGTGGCTTTTTATTCTACCTGTTGAAGAAATAGTGCAGTCATTAACAAAAGGGTTTGTTGAGGTAACACTGACAACGTGACATTTGACATTAGACAATAACTGTAAATCTGAATCACACTATGAAAGAAATGGGGGTTGCAGATACAGGAAGTATGGATAGGGTGGACAAAAATTAATAATCAATTATAATAAAATTATCTTAAGTGACCCAGAGCATTTAGCTGTCAGTGAAATTCATGGTATTTATTGTATTAACAGGAATATCACTATCAATAAAATTAGCAATCATTTTTGATTAACCAGACATAGCATCAATGAACTACTGAAATAATGTGCAATGGTTCTTAAAATTTATATTAAAAAGTTATGCCAGTGCTATGCGTGCCACAATGTTCTAAGTATCTTCTGTAATAAGCAAGGAAAATTCATAGTTTAATTTAATAGTGTAGCATGCCCTGAGGGGAGAAAAATTATTTTCAACAAAGAGAAAACATCTGCAAAGATACTTATTGTAGAGGCATGTGATAAACAGACTTGTGCTCATTAAGTTAAAAAAGAATAACATTCTTTTCTGATGAATTAACAAAGCTAACACGTATCATAATTAATCTGACTTTCCAGATTTCTTATTTATAGATTTGTTCTGCTTTGGTTTACTTTTGTGTATCAGCCTTCTCAGTGCTGTAACACAATTCACTATTCTTGTTTGAAAAGTAGTCACCCACATTTTTAATTTCCAGCACAAGTAAACTAAGCTTCATTAACAGGTAGACTTTCTTCTGCGTACCACTTTTTAATCAAAGGTTGCAAAGGTTATCATGAAGATAATCTAGGCAGTCAGAGGACTGAAGATCAACAAATTGCTTTTTTTTTTTTAATTTTCTTATGTAAGTATGATGACTGAGATCCAGTTCTCCTCCTCTGAAAGCTACTCTGAGTCAACAACGCGGTAGACATTTTGGAGAAGTTACAACAAACTAAAAATATGAATTCCTATTGCTGCCTTTTATGCCTTACAAAAAGTTTCTGTTTTGAAACATTTTTGACTTGCAATACCAGAATAACTAATGAAATATGCTTTTTCCTTTGACTTTTTTGGACATCAAATATGCTGTCAGAAGGCAACTGGCTAAGCAATAACTAGCAGGGTCAAACATGTTTGCAGAGATAACATTTAGAATTGTAGGCAGGAACATAACTAGAAGAATTCAATAAAAATAAGGTAGATAATTCTAAGTCTGAAGAACAGGAAAAAGTTTCTTATGTGTTTGGACTTCTGCTAAGGGACAGTTTCTCAAGGAAACCGACTGCAACTCTCATCCTGGGACATTTAAAGCTCAAAAACTGAACTCCAAGTCAATGTAGACCGCAGCTTTGCATGGCAGAGAGAGGGACTGTGGGGCCCGAAGAAAACCCTTCTGTGGTTGTACAGCATCCAGTAACTGCATGTGAGCTCCCGCTCATCTCCCAGGTTTAACGAAGAATCAGACCCGTTACAGAATCACTAGTTCTTTTAGACACATTCCTCCTTCAAACACATTTTAGTCACACCATAGCCTTGGTGAACGCAGATCGCTCGACAGGAAAGTAAGGTAAGGTTTGCGGGACAAGTATTACCTTCCCCAAGAGCACTTGATGTAGTTGGGAAAAAAAAGACAAGTTTAGGATACACAATTATTTGTTCAGGTTTGAAAGGATAAATAAGGGTTTGAACAAATTGATCTCAGTTTATCTTATTTTTTAAAATTGGGCAATTTGAAAGAAAAACGTGATTCCCCTGTGGCAAGGCAGAGCCAATGAGGTAATTAATAGGGCAAAGAATGAGGTAGAGAAATTGTACTGCTACTGGTAATATTAGAGGTTCTTGTGAAAGACACAGAAATGATGTGGAAATTATTCAAGACCTTCAAAAAATAAAACGCATTTAAAAAATCATCATGGAATTCAAATGTCATGAGACACAAAAAATGATTACTGCTTCCAAGAAAATATCTTGAGAAATAATCTTGGTAATTCCATTCCACATGAAAGAGTGATATATTAACACTGAAGAACTGTACAGTAACTGAGTCCTGACACCACTCAGTAAATCATTTAACAGAGTTAGGCAGATAATATCATGAAATGTTTAAAAAAGTCTCTCCCCCCAAGACACAAATCACTATATTACAAGTCTCAAATAAGAAAAAAATTCTTTGTGTTAGCTTTATTTGTTATAAAGGTGAAATATTCCAAATTTGATAAAATTTCAAGTTGTTCAAACTTTTTGTACATTTTAAATTTGTATCTTGTAACTTCTTGTGTTCTTATTTATTTTTACCAGAGTTAAATAGTTGATCACATACTCAACTAAAGGACCTGGCACGTAAATCCACAGTGTGGCAGGAAGTGACATAAGTAATTTATTAGATAATCTCTGATCTTCTACTCAATCAGTGTCAGAGAGTGATATTTCTACTAATATACTATTTCAGAAAGCACCATTTTTCAGATAAGACTGAGATTCTTGTTCTAACAACTTCTGTAAGTTAAATGAGTTTTTGGGAGAGATGTCCATTCCAATGTTAAGTGAATCTCAAGTAAAGGTGTCTTTTTTGCCTCTCAAATCTTTGCACTGCAATATCAACTAGACATTGCGCTTTACTTCTTGTCCTAACAAGTCATGTTGCTGGCATACAGCAGTGCGTTCCACCCAAAAGTGGGGGCAAAAAAACCTTCAATGCTTCACAAATTATTGACTAAACATATCTTGAGATGAAAGGTACATACATAATGCAAGATAAATATGCATCTTAAACAAAGGAAAAGTGTAACTTTTGTCAACAGTTTGCAGTATGTACTGTTACAAGCATAACCAAAATCCTAGCTGTGTCTTCAAAGACTGAGGCCATACCTCATACAATTCCAGAAGGTCCTTTTGCACTACTGCCGCAAGCTGTATAATGGAGGTATTCTTCATGGTAAAGCTAACTTTTATTGCTCTGTAATGGCAGCATTTTTAAATGCTGCACTTACCAGTGTTACAAAGAGGGAATGTGCTAACACCATTCGATATCCTCTGGTTATGAAAGTACTTAGCACTGAACAGTGCTGTGTATGACAGAAGATACACCAAACAGCACCAAGACCAGGAAGGACACCTGTCAAATATCTCACATTGTTTTCCTTATATACTCATCTTATAATGTGAACTCTGACAGTATTTGTATTTTGTCACTGTAAATTATTTTCCTCTAATTGATATGAAAATTTGAGCTTTACTCAGGCAGCCATGGGTCCATTACTAACATTATTGCACTGAAACCACATTGTCATACCATAAACATGAGCTGCCAGAAATTAGAGATTTTGAGAGACTTTGGGAAATCTGTGAGTAGGATTTATTATATGGGAAAACAGATTGCACAAAGAAACACCCCTCAATGAGCCAAAATTTAAGATCTTAAAAGTTGTTACATCTGGGCTAGTGAACGCTTTCTGAGAATACAGATCTCTAGACTTTGCTAATATGAAAACCTTCTTTGAGGGATAGTTTAGCTATGATAACTATTTTATTATGGAAGAATATGTTTGTTTTATAAAGATTAGATATTGATTAAAGAGTGCTTATGACAAGTATAGAATACGTATTCATATTACTTAGACTGTAAACCGATAATGTTATTTTCCTGAGGTTAGATGTACAGTAAGGTTCCTGTAAAGCAGCAGAGAATACCTCAGCATCTTAATTCTTCTCTTTATTCTCTTCCAATTCTTCACTGAAATGCTTTTGCCTACCATCCTCCTATTTGCCATCATTGTTTTCTTTGTTACACATTTTAAGCTTGTACATCTTGCTGTAACTGAGTCAACTGGTTGCTAATTTGTACTTACTCACTAATTTGGCAGTGATGGATGCAGTTGCATTTTATGAGCTCCTGGAAAGCTGTGGGGTTTTGATGACCCAATCATTCATCACAGGCCTACATTTCTTTTGGCATTAGTTTTCTAACCAGAATTTGTTGGATAGGTTTCCAACTGGCAGACTGAATTCACGTTGCAAAGATCACCCTGAAATTTGTGCTTGGTAGTTTGCATGTAGCATGTGCTGGAGTAGACAGTATTTGTGTGGTGAAAATAGTTTACTCATTTGGCACAAAAAGATATGATAATGCCATTCATCAGTAAAACATACAGATGGCAGTTGGATTGTCTCTGCAAGGGTTCATATTCTGTATTCTCTCTCTCAAGTAAAGTCTTGTTCGGTTTTCATGATGATTCATCTGATGCTGCCTACTGGGGACAGAGAACACAGCCTAGCAGGCATCCCAGGACTTCTCTGATAGCCGAATTTGCACTTTCAGTAAAAGCTAACACATTTCCAAGTACATTCTTGCCTATTCTGACTTCCTTTCCTGAGATCTCTGTGACAGCTTTCATTCTGTTGTCATCTGGAAACGTTTTATGCTTCTGTTTGAACATAAATCTCTTTTGAAAGAAGGATCATTCCAAAGACAATTATTCAACTCACCATATCTAACTTGCTTTGTGCATGTTCAGTATGTGATCGGGAATATCTGTTACAATTGACTGATGGACAGACTGACAAATTCTACCTAATTAGTGCTCACCGGATTTAGCCAGTCACCTTCAGGATTTCGAGCAATGTTTTACCAATGCAGGATCTTGATTTTCTAATTCTAAAACCTGAAGATTTGCATGAGTCAAAGAGAGTTTTTCAATAGTATTATGTCTCTCACCAAATTTAAAGGAATTTCAAGCCTGAAGTGAAAAAGTAATGTGATATAAACTGCACAAAAACTAAGCATGAGATAAAAAAGAAGGGATGTGCAAGAAAAATAACATTATGGAACACAAGCTTCATTCTGGATGCTATCTTGGAAAAAAACAGCCTTAGAAAGACTATTACACATTAAAAAAGTCTACCAAACAATACAAATAAATGACTAATTTAAGATGGATTCACTTCAGAAACAGTTTATTACCACCAGCACTACTAGACTAAATGGGACTAAAATTTAAAAAAAACCCCAAACACTTAAAAATATTTTCTCCCAGTTAGTTCCAACTAGTTTTCCTCCATGTAACAAAACCAATAATGAACAAAATTATTTTAATACACTGCCATACAACAAATAGATAATGTACCTGCCAACCACACCCCCACCCACACACTACATTGTTTGAATATCAGAGATACACAAACACAATACATTTGCTGTGTTTAAGACAGAAATTGAGCCACAAAGATAGCATGCCCCACACAATACAGGAGATCTACAAGAAAGGCAGCAAGAAAATTCAAATCTTGCAAGCCTCTGTTTTAACCACATCATCCCCTTTAGGAATTCCCTGTAGTAAAGACATTTCTTTTGATATAGACTTTTTTTCTTTTCAAAAAAAGCTCTAACATAGGAGCAAACACTGCTCTCTGATCTTTTGGAAGTGCTTTCAGATTTATGCTGACCTAAATGTGAACAGAAGTTACTCTATAAGTTTTAGAAATACTTGGCTAGACACCAAACACTGCACTTACATAAGGCCATATAATCACCTGACACTTGTAGCTGCCTCACTGATTTTCCAAGAATTTTAATCCTCTTTTCCTGAAACTATCCCTTTAGTGAGAAAATATATTTATTCTATTACTTATATGCTCGCTTTGGAGACAAAGTTTCATTTATCAAACAGGAGAATAATATTTTCTACTCTCAAACATTAGAAATCAAGAGATTTCTTTGTACACCAAAGTACAAAGTGTGGCTTGTCATATAAAAGGGCCCATTCCTCAACTTTGTAGTCCCAGACTGTTTCTACACATTTAAAAGCCTTTCTACAGAATAATGAAGCGTCCCAGCTCTTCCTTCCTGCCAAACAGACAGATCATCATGCCAGCAAGTAACGCACATAGCTGGTACACAGCAACTACAAGACTGCGCAAAGAGCGGACCAGAGATAGCTGCTTGATGGTTGGAGGCAGAAGTAACCTGAACTTCCTATTATCATTAAGTTTTGGTTGTACAAAATGTTTAAATACGTAACTAACCTATTCACTTTGCTCTGGTTCATATTTTATGCCAGATATAAAATGTAATGGGTCAAATCCCTGGCCCCATAAAGTCAATGGAAATTTTAACTACAAACTTTAGAGAAACCAAAAGCTGTCTCATTCTTACTCAAACTGTTTCTTATTAGTGACTATACAACTGGAGCTATTCATCAACAATGACTTTGGGGTCTTGTTGCATGTGTAATTTACACTTATATCCTTTGTAATAATTAAAGGTCACTAAAGCGACAACAGAATGTATTAAGAAGTCTCTAAACCACAAATTGTGGGAAGCCAGAACAATACTCCAGGGAATTGCCACTTCACTTTAAAAAGGCTTATTGCATGCTTTTCATACAACAACAGAGGAACAGATTGGTTCAGATCGGAAGGGACTGCTGGAGGTCTTTGGTCCACCCTCTGCCCAAAGGAGGGTGAAGGGCAGCAGGTTGTTCAGGCCACATCCACTCAGTTTTTTTAGTATTTTCAAGGATGGAGACTACTACAAGCTCTCTGGGCAACCTCTTCCAGAGTTTGACCACCCTCACAGTCAAAAATATTCTTAAGTATTTCAGTTTGTGCTCATTGCCTCTTGTCCTGTCAATTCTTTGCAGTGGTGTCACCTTGTAGTTGTATGTATACTGGGGGAATATGTGGAAATATCCACTGCTGCAAAACCACCAGCATAACTCCACTTCAGCTGTACAAAAGATCACTCAAAACATCATTCACTGTCAATCACTAGTGTGTCAAAGCAAATTTAAATTCTCACCATACTCCTACATAAGCACTTCCTACTATTACTCTTGCAAGCAGTTTTTTCCCCTAAAACCTAGATCTATCTTATAACAATTCTATACCGTTTGAGGTTCCAGAAACCAGAAAGGGCTTTTCATACAAAAGGGGTTGGAGGGTGGGTGAGGAAATGAGCTGTGCTTGGAAAGCCAGAGCAAATTGTTAGAAAACAAGCTTTACTTCTGTAGCAGCATGATCCATAAATTAGGAGGAAAAAGGAGGAGAGCATGAAATTAACAGCTGGGAAGAGCCATTGACGACTCTGCAGCAACTCCTGTTCTGGGCTTTCCAACACTTTCCTCCCTTAACCTCAGCAAAGCAGGAAGAGGAAGGGGCTACAGGCTGTACAGAGCTGGCACAGATGGAACAGACAGTGACTGCTCCCAGCAGCCTAATACCTTTGGCATCTGCTTTCTTTGCCTACACCCAAAGACAGTCTTCAGTAGAAATTTCTCTAGTGCAAAACCAACTGGGAGCTTGTGGCTACCCCAGGCATTTCATTGTTTTGGCACTTGTGCAGATGCAACGGTTCAGGTAAGAGGAGAGCAAAAGGAACAAAGCAAAGCAAAATACAGACTCCTGTTGCTACCTCATCCCATCCTGCTCTGACAATACAACTGGAGGCCTCCAAAGGACAAAGTCAGTAGCTTAGAAGTAAGTACAACCGCAAGAATACTTTTCTGTGTGACATAAATGATGCTATACTCTCACCTAAGGCCTGACAAGCCCACGACCTCCAACATGAATGAAGCTTTGGTGACCCAGAACTCAGTGGCTTGCCGTGGGGATTATGCAGATCAAGTATGGAAACTGTCCTGTGGTACTCATGAAATTTAAACACTGATGACAAACCAAAAGGAATTAAAGTTGCAGCTCTTTATTAAAATTCTTGCCTAATTGAAACAGTTATGCATAAGGGAATGAAAACAGTTAAAAAATGAGCCTGTTGTTCCCTGTTACTAAAATACAGTTTTTTCTTTCTGTTGTTTTCAATAACTACACTGTTCCACTGAAAGCTTGAAAGCTGAAACTCCTCCATATACAAATGCAGTTTTTAAAACTTTACTACCAAACTTATCGTACTAAGTAATTATTTGAAAGGCTGGCAACAATCTCTATTTTTGTCTTTATCTTCACTTTCAGGAAAGCTCAGTTCTTTTACATCCAAACATGTATTGCTTCTGCGATGCATTATATATGACAGGGAGTAATCAGAAAATTGCTTAAAATCTTAGACCATCAGTTTCGTGCAAGTGGAGCTGACTTCAGTTTCTTGCTTGAAAGATTTTTTGATGAATAACGCAATTGTTAACTGCCAATTTTCTAGTGAGAAAACTAAACATAATTTCAAACTATGATTATTGTGTTTTCTCCATCTCATCTGAAAGACTGTTTCCAACTAGTTCATTAAACACCAAATGTATCTCCAACTCAGCACATTCACCAAGTAAAGCAACAATTCAAACTTCCATTCCTCCTAAGGGCCAAGGCTGCAGGAAAACAACATCTGCCTGGAGATCTGTGAATTTTCTTCTGCATCGTTACAAGTACATTCGGGCCAGAGAATCTAGCTCATACAGCAGAACAGGCACATCAAGCCCCTCTAAAACTCCCATGTGGTACTGACCTAAAATGGAAAATGCTGAGTTGAATTTACATTAAATAAACCATGTTAGGGCAGTTGTTAAAGAATAAATTAAATAAAAAGACATCCAATTTTAGGGGTGCGTGTTTGTGTGTCTGTATCTCAACTGAGTGGGCAAAAATAAATAACTTTTGTTCTACCTGGAAGAAGAAAAAGAAATTGGACACCACTTTAAAAAAACCCAAACTCTTCCTAATTTCATTCTAGTTACTACTTAACACCTCCCATGAATAACAATGCAATTTTAGATAAGTACCATGAATTTGCTTCACAATTACTTTTTAATTCCTCTTGAGCCTCTTTGAAGACCTTTTCGTCAGGCCTGCTCCTAACTCCAAGAGCCAAATAGTGGAACTACAGATAGTGTCTCTGCTGCAGGAGAAACAGCAGTGGCTGAGAAAATGTACATTTTGGAAGGGTGGTGCTGGCAGTTTGCAATATGGGCTAAAGCAGGAATACAAGCATACACAGCTAAGACTTACTAATGAAACTAAAATGCTGATTTCTTTGGAGGGAAGCTCATACACACTATAAACAGTTCAAAAGATTCTTTTCTTTCCTTTATCTGTAATATGCAGTCATGATCCTGACCAGAAAACCACAGTACATCAAGGAGCTGGTGATCCACGCAGCAGTTACCCTGAGGAGGTCCACCAGGGCTGTGCTGCACAACTAGTTTGGCCTTCAGACCTGTGTTCCGCACCACATGTCCCCTGGCCGCAGGATAAACTGAGCCAGCTCACTGCAACCGGCGGCTCCCACTTGGTACCAGTGATTCCACCACCTGCATGTCCTTCCCTTTATCCAAAAGTGCAGCAAGCTCTCATGTGAACATCCTTTCTGTTTGACAGCAGAACTGATGACTCGAGCTGTTTACTTGTAAGAAAAGACAATAATAGCTTAAATAACCAAAAGGGGGGAAGCCTTTCTAAGATAGGACCTGCACAGCATACTGCATGCTGATCACAGGGAAGACATGCTACTGAAATTTTTGGAAAAGCACACTGTACCACTTTTACAGACAGAAGTACAAACAGGGGCAAAAATTTTGGGGGTTTTTTGGTTGGGTTTTTGGTGGTTTATTTTGTTTGTTTTTTGCTGTTTGTTTTTTTTACATTTAATAGTACTTATTACTGTCTTCATTTAAAACTCAACTTAATTTTAGTTCAGAAAACATGAGGCCTTACAGAAGCTAATGCAAACTGTTTTTAAAAGGGTTGTAAATACTTTGTTCACAGGTACACACACGTATTTTCATGCATATATTTTAATTTGAATAGGATAATGACATGAGAATTGTAGGAATGAAGTATGCAGTGGAAACAATAGTGGAATCTAAGGTAAAACCCCATATTCTGAAATCCAAAATTTTAAAAAAATCAACTGACTAGAACATCTAAGCCAATGACATTGTACAAGTGCTTATTTAAAAACAAAAATCCATCATTCTATAGGCATTGTTACTTCTTATGTCAATCACCTTAAAAATGATGATTTAAAAGCAAGACTTCTTAAAACAGTCATTCTGGGGAGAAACTGTTATTTGCAGTAATAATTGGTAAAAGCATTATGGCTTTCTATTGAGATCTACAGAAAGGTAGCCATTGTCTCAAAATGAGGCAGTACCAAGACTGAAGACTTGGTTCAAGTTCACTGGCACATGTTATCATTCACATTCTTCGGTTTGGGGCAGGAAAGGAAGGATTAGAGGTTCTTTGTAGATATCATTGTGCTCCCAAAACGCTGTGGACACAGGGAAATCTGAGCTATGGTACAATCTGAACACAACCTGTATTTTGCTTTAGGTGACACCAGAAAGCAGGAAAGTAGCCACATCCATGACTTTCCAGCTTTATACCATCTGGAAAGAAGTGATTTCAGGGGGAAGCAGGTCCCACTAGTGTAAGTACAATCAAAGAGGTTTGCAGTATGTCTTTGGAAAACATAAATGGACTACCTTCCCTTTTGCTCCCACCTCCTTTCCCATAATTATTCTACTTAAATTTCCCTCTTCAAATACCTGATATTTCTCTTACAATGTAAGCCTTTTTCAATGAAAAAGCCATCTGGATAAATTAGACTACAGGCTAATGCCTTCTTTGCTCACATTTCACCATTCTTGAGATGCAGGCTCTGATACACTGTGATCTATAAGCATATAGCTTAATCAGAAACCTTTCATTCTGATGCATTACTGTTTAACCTAACCATAACAGTTTACTTAGCTACACTCTGCCTAAGATATGAATCAGACCTACAATCAGTATAACCTGCTTTTAAGCCTGGAATCAAATCCTGGTCTAACTATTAATTTTGTTAATGATGTTGCAGAACTCAGAATTCTTGAGTCTGTTAGCTCCCAGGCATTAGTACTGTAAACATCAGAGTATTCCACTCACCATTTTTATCAAGGTAACCCAGATACCAAAAAAAGAACTTGAGAAAGCAAATTTTTTTTTCAAATAAATGTTTAAATATAATAACAAAAAACATGCTGCACATTCTATTTCTACAATTAACAATAAAAATTTACATCTAGTCTACACAGTTAACTTTTGGCTTAGATTTAAGGCCAGGAATTGGGGTGTTAAAGAGTACCAGCAGGAGGATGAAATATTACAGGAGTGATGAGACTTGACACAGTGAGCCAAACATCAGATCTCCACAGCTGAGAGCCCCAGGATGCACACCAAGTACTTTGTAACAGGAAGGCTCTGCAATGTGTCACAACAGAAAACAATGACAACAGCTTGTCAAGTGTTCAGCTCTTCAGCGAGGGACAGGCATTCACTGGGTGTGGGTTGGGGCTCTCAGGTCATCTACCAACACCAGCCCAGCAAAATGCAAATGTGGAACACATCCAGCCTGCCAACAAACCCCTGAAAAGCAGCAGGATAAACTGTTCACCTAAAGCATTGTGATTTTTTTTTTTATTAGAGGTAGAAATACAAAGATAAATAGAATATATTATATGATTTAAAAAATACTCCCATAGGGATGGGCTTATGACAGTCTTTCAGCTCTTGTGAAACCCTTCCTGGGTAAGCAGGAGGTGAGGGACACAAATAATTTAAAAAGATCCCTAACCTTTAATACTTACATACAGCATGACACGGACAGAACTCAGGACAGACAGAATCCATTTGGGATGGGCTACTTACCACAGAGCCACCTGCGAGAAAGTGTGATCAGTCTAGACTCATAGGACTGAAATGCTGAACCACTGCATGGACAAATTATGTCCAATGTATGTTGTAGGGAAAAAAAAAAGTACTATTCTGTTTTTTTTCAGGAATGGAAATGAAATTAAATGAGGTGTTCTTTTGCCTCTACATAGATCAACTGTGGACAACAGCCAAAGACCAGATACTTATTTATCTTTATGTATAAACATGGTGAAGAAAAACAGGTAGGAGAAAGACTGAAACACCAAATGTTCTTTATACAGTCATGCTGATATGACGAATTTGAGAGTGCTCACTTCTTTCCTGCATGATCCCGTGCTCTGTTGAAAAAACTAATGGTCTCTAAATTCAATCCTGTCATCTGTTGTCTTTGGAAGAAGTAATATAAAGGTGTACATTTCCTGCACTATGCTTATAGGAAAGGTTGAAAAGATGCGGCTGTGATATCCTAGCCTCTCATGCTCAATGTGCTGTGTGATGCTGCTAATGATCAAGAAGCAAATACAATGGAAGTAATAGTAAATAGGTACAAGCCAAAGTAGAAAGGGGATATTGAATAGTAACATTCATCTTGCTGCTAAGAGGTAAATTATTGCCAATTAGGCCATTTAATTAAATAAATGTTTTCTGCCACCTTGATTAAGTTTAAAGTAATCACTTTTTTTCCAGTTTAGATATTCTTCACATAATATTACATTTAGTAAAGACTACTATTGAAGCAAATTCACATATTGCCTGTTGGGAAATAGTTGCGCAGTGTTCCAAAATCTCTGAAGGAAGGATGCTCATTAGATAAGGAAAAAGTAGCTATACATGCAAACTATGAATGGGAAAAACCTAAGACAAGCAGTCACTCTTTTGATCCTAAAAAGTTAATCTAAGAAGAATAAATAACTCCAAATTTTGTAACTATATTAACTCCTTTTGAATTTTTAAAGGGTGGTAACATTATCATTAACTATCCGGAAACTCAGTGATTTATTTAGTACTAGCAGCACTGATGTACACTGGTTGTAGGCAAAGGTACTTGACAATCATGGTCAATAGTAGTATACACATCTCTGCTTGAAGTCCAGTCCAGTCATCACAAATATTTTTTTTCCTCACTTACCACTACAAGTAGACTGCAAAGCATTTTCTGATTTCTATAAGTGTTTCTTAAAATGTATTTTAATTGACTGAAACTCTGAATTTAATTCCACATTGACTACCCAGAAAATAAAGGGTTTGTTGTTTGTTTGTTTTTTTCCAAGAGGCTAGGTATCAGCATAATAAGCTTTCTTCCTTCCTTTTCCCTTGGTTTAAGATTTGGTTTTACAATACAGGCATACTTTTAATGCAAATATGATATAATGACTGTAATTCTTCTCTGCTTTTTTAATTGTATAAGAACAAACAGCAATAATTATTAGAAATTAAAAGAGACCTCTCCTATTTGGCAAAATGTATTCAAACTTAAATATATGTCAATATAACTTATCTCAGAGGATGATCATAAGTAGATGCAAAACATCGAACTTGATGGCAAGGGATACATTAGAGAATATGTATCAGGGAACATATTAGAAAATATTAGTAAATATATAAACAGGTATCAAAATAAATTGTTCTTTAAATATCAAATCATAAGGCATAACATATATCCAAATCATTATCTTTTACTTTTGCTATACATTCTTTTAAAAATAACCAGCTTGTACTTTAATGTGAATCTATTAACACTCAGAAAAAAATATTTTAGCATATGCAACACAACTGTTAGCCAGCAACTTTCAGCTGAAGGAAAACATCTTATAAATTGAAAAAATGCTGACTTTTTGCACACTTAGTGAGCAATTTTTATTAAAAAAAATCCTTAATGACAATCATTTTAGTACTACTATAGCTATTATTCTGCTTTTTGTTCATTATTCAGTTAAAGTCTTGCACTAAAAGCTTTAACTTCAAGAACCAATAACTGATTATTCAAAGCTCTGTATCTCTTTAAATTTAGTATTTCCCACTGTAAGTGCATTACTATTTGAATTACAACATATATTAACAGGAGCAAATATTCCACTGAATATTTAGCTATTTTATAAATCTGTTGATTATATGCGACTCTCCTACCGGGCAACGATGGCAGAAGGAAGGAGTCCAATCAGTCCAAGGATTCTCTTCCTAAAGAAAAGACAAATATGACTCATGTCACATCTGGAGCTAAATTACTTTTTTAAATTGGAGAAATTTTAAATAAAACCTCCTTGATCACATTTTTGAGTTTGTTGTCCTGCACGTGTAGAAACATTCAGCTATCTTTTGGAATGTACAACCACATTGCATCATGGATGGGAAAAGAAAAAATACAGTGAACATGAAAACAGAGAAATGAGTGACTCCACTTATTAGTGTTTTCAGGATAGTCAATGTATTTCCAGAATTTCAAAGATAAATTGTCAGACTTACCGAACCCCACTCGTTAATGGCAGTTGTTATTAATATCATCCAAACATATTCATACACATGCGAACATGCTAACATTAAGTGTGACAAATGTGAAGCATTTTAGAAGGGGATACATTCAGTCCTGGTACAAGCAAAGGAACCAGTTAACTGGACACTTAAAATTACATGATTGGAAACTGTTTTTTCAGTTTTCTGTTTTTCCTTTCCTGTCAAAAAATCTGTAACATCACATGAAATAGCTGCATATACTATGCAGTATGTAGGATGAAGTTCGGTACCGTCCTGAGGCATCACAGCTGTCTAACACTAGTCTGCAAGAAACACAGCAGTGTTATTGCAGCTCCTTAGAAACTTAACTCAGGCCACGACACAGACAGTGTGCTCACCATTCACAGCCTGGAGTCCTCTCTTAACTGTAGGATCCAATTACCATTCTGTTAAAAAAAAAAAAAAAAGGAGCAGGGCTTGCTGTATTCTGTTACATCACAGCCAGGACAACAGGAGGAAGTGAGAAAACAAATGCCTCCCATATAGCAACCTATTGTTGCTGTGTATCCTCGTTAAACAAAAAAGATTCAAGTCAATATATGGCAGAAAAGATCCTACCCAGCAAGAGACAGGTATATTGAAAAGAAAGACGAATCTGCTCTGTTCCTGTTCAAGTTGTGCCACTGTGAAGCAAAGAATTCTGCAGAAATAGAAACGATGTGTGAGATTGATCCCAAGGAACAGGGCATTTAGCTGGGAGTGACACATCCTCATCTCTAATTCATGCTCCCAAGACAATTTAAATTCGTGCAGTCACTCTTTAAGATCGATTACTTGGAGGGAAGAGATGGGTTTGAACACTCTCAGACAGAACCAAGCTGAATCTTCCAACTCTTGTATCGGTAATCTAACAGGTTATTAAATAAAAGGTTATTCAATCTCCCCATCCTTCATGTTTAAAGCAAGCAGCTACACCAAACTAAGCAGCTCGGAATATGAACATGTGCTTGGCGTAGCCTGAGAATACTGATAAAACAGAGCCCCTTGGACACTGAAGCTGAGGATGGTAAATGGCTGAATGGCAAACAGGCACTAAACTGCTCCAGCTGCTGCAGGCTGAATGTGCACAGAAGTAAAATCCTAGACACCCTAGAGACATAAATTAAAATCAAGGAAGAGCCTTCTGATTTTAGGCATCTCCTGGGTTAGACAGCAGCTGCGTGAGATTTCTCAGATCACATTTTTGGACTTAGGCACCTGAATTCTCCCTAAATCCTGCTTTAGGTGCTTAAGTCCTTTATTGGATCTAGCCAATAAACTCTCTCTCTCTGTCTTTACTCTACCTGGTTAAGTATTTTAGATCCTATTATGTTTTGCCTCCCTTTTTATTTTTAATGAGATCCTTATCTTTCTAACATGTAGTTAACTGTTTATCCTATGTGTAGTTGGGTTTTTTTAATACTCACTAGTGCATACATAATTACTAAGTATACTTAAAGAATTTACTAAGGGCCTTATTTCTGAAGAATTAAAAACCCACAGCTCCAATTTTCTCAAAGGGCATTAAGATCCCTTGGAAAACCCACACTGTACAGAAACATACAGAAATGGCAGAGATACCGGTAGCAGTCTAGCCCTGTTCAGCTCATTTTGAGACCAAGCTGCAAATGCAGCTTTGGGACTCTCATACCTAAAAAAAAAAATTACTCAAAGCCAACTTCTGCCCAACACTGTGTTGCACAAAGGTTAGCATTTGTTTCACTGCAGTGATGCTGAGCATTTTTTCCATTTAAAAGTCTGCCTGCTGGAAATATCTCACTAAAGCCCCACAAGTCTACTAAGCAACAAAGAACAAACTGAAACAAAACAAAAACACATTGGTTCTGAGGATTTATTACTTCTTAGCCAGGGCTGAAGTGACTTCGAAGCTATGCCACTCAAGAATTGGTTTTTTTAATATGGTTTGAGATTTTCTTTTTTACATTTAAAAATGTCTTTTCTAGAAGAAAAGGTGTTAGTAGTTTCCTGGTAGAACAATTAGTTCTCAGGAACATTATGTTTTTGTTTTGTTTTTTTTTAAGAGTATGACTCTTATTTGCCTAATCTAATCTTTCTCTAATTAATTTTATTTTGCCTTTGCTACACGTATCTTGGCAAAAAGTTACAACAGTTGGATAGCTAGCTACCTTTAAAGAAATAGAGGGAAAACAGCCAGAAAGCCATTACCATGTTTCTCTTAGAATATAACTACTTTCTTTGGGTTAACTACTTTTTCTTGGGATATATGCCAAGAGAGACTGTAAAAATGGGGCTCGGCTCCAGACTTCCAGTGGGCAGGTATTAATTTTTACGTCTGCTGCCTGCCTTAGCCTGGGTTGGTTTTGCTTCATTTTGTTTCTGTTGCTGTCAATTTCTGAAGATCTTCAATCAGAATAGTTGTCTATAATCTACATAAAACAGGATCAAAATCAATTTAAAACACTTAATTATGTCATGCTTAATCAGGTTGCATGCGCTATTTGTACAAGGAATTGCTTATAGAAACATCCAATCAATGACTTAAAAAGCATAAGGAACATACATCTACCTCACTGTATGGAAAGCATAGTACTTTAGTACTTTGTAAGTACCCTCTGAACAAGGACAACCAAGCCTTACATAAGCAGTTGTAAAATACTGTTCTACGGTAGGAAGGGGAAGAACAATTCCTGAAATCTGAACTCCACAACGGCATCATTTTGTAGGGGTTTTTTACGGTTGGGTTTGTTTGCCTTTTTTTTTTTTTTTTTGAAGTATCACTTATCTGACCCTACAAGACGAAAAAAAACAAATAGATTTTTGTGTGTGCTATTTTTAATGGAGTGGTGGTGGAGCTATGTGTGTTATCTAATCTAGCAAAAAGTTGCATGTCTTTTTTTTTTTCCTCTCTTATATAACTACCACATCTTGATGATAACACAGTGAAAGATTAGAAAATTGGAGGGTTTTTTCTTGTTGAGTTAAATATGCCAAAAGTGAAATAATTCACAAAAACCCAAACTTAAAGAATCAATTGTAGGGCAAAGATATAGGAATGAACACACTGGGTAATACTAAGGTCCAACTAGGCCCAGTACCCTGCTTCCAACAGTGATCAAAATGTACGTCTAGAGAATAAGGATGAGGTGAACATACAGTAAGACTTCTCCCCAAATAATCTCCCAGATTCTAGAGATAGGTATCTCAGGGATTTCCTGACACAGAAGTGATTATTTTTATGTAATGGATTCTTTTCTATGAACTTCTCTGCACTCTTCTTGAATCCAGCTGTAGTATGCCAGGCTCCAAGATTACTTGATATCCAGAGGATTCCCTCTATTCTTGCAGCATACTGTTGACACGTTATTTAAGAACAAATTTGAAGTCTGTATCTTTAATCTAATGAATTTCCACAACTTTCTACAACACAGAACACTTAAGCAAAAAATCAATCTTCTGTCTGTCTGAACCTAGACAATTTTTTTTCTTCATGCATGGAAGCCCTGAGTTTCCAGGACAGACCTAAGACAATACGAGCAACTGAATGTAGAGAACAGCATGTATCACAAACATTAGCAGACAGTGAGGGGTTACAGCGACAGTGAGTACTGCCAGCACAAAGAGCCAGCTCTGAAGAAAAGTCCTAACTAAAGATAGATTTCTAAAACTGGAGGAAGCAGTGTCAAATGACAGGCTCCCTATCTCATCTATGCATCCATCCTACCCCAACTCCCATCTTTCACTGTTTTTGAAGTGAAAGATGATGGGGAAAACCTCAACTCTTCTGTTGCAAGACCCCACAAGTATTTTGTTCCTGTACATTGGGAATTATGAAAAATAGCTGATTCTAGCTGACAATACTGCTTGAATCATCAGTATGAATGCTAACATATGAATTTTTATAAGAATCATTAGAAATGGTAATGGTGAAAAGAAAGGATTTCATTTCTACTTGGTTTTAATTGGTCTTGCAGAGGACAACCTTACTATATAACTCCAGCTTTTCAAGGACGTTCTACAACCTCCAGAACTTCGTCCTGGATTATTCTTCTCTTCAATTTTCATAGGTAATCTCATCTGAAATGCAAAATAAACTACTGTTCTCTTTAATAATGGCCCACAGTGGTACTTTCAGTTTTACTTCTGTCCAAATTCTGTGCTTATCCCCCTGACACTTTGTGAAGGGTCAGTTCATACTTGCCATGTCTAAACCAGAATCCATAATCCATTCAAACCATCCATAATTCAAAGCGTTTTACCTCATCCCACCACTATTCAAGTTCACACTACAGGCATCTCTTTTACTTTGATCTTTCCTTAGACTGTCACTTCCTAACTAATTTTTAATGAATAAAAGACTATCTTTCCTATCTCTTCATATTTAAAATATACCCACATTCTCCTCATATTTCAATACCACAACATCTTGTTTTCTTTGACTTTAGGAACTTGAAAGACACTATAAAGGCAAAGGATGTGTTTTAGAGTGGATGAATTCAGACAAAGCATCTCGATGTAAATCCAGATGTCTAGTTATTTCTAGTCACGACATCTTTGCCTATAGCCCTCTTAAACACTATCTTCAGTATCATCCTCCAACCTGTCATACATAAAATACAGCTGAAGACAAATATAGCTTTGCTTCTTTCATAAGGCCATAAATTAATTCTCCCAATTTGTAAGTCTTGCCTGGAAGGTTTTAGAGGAACTGTTATATTTATCTGAGACTTCTGGATTTCTGACATCCTTACAACTTAAAAAAGGCACCATAGCAACTGTAAACACACAGCACTTATGCAATAGACTTTAAGCTTTCACTAGAGGCTGACATACATCCGGAAACCCTAAACATTTCCCCATGAAAATGCACTGTGACTACTACTTAGCTAAGGTAGAGTAGATCAGGTACTTCCCCAAAAGCATTCGACTGACTATTTTACACTCAGGGAAAACAAAGTTTACTGCACCAACCGGCTGTTCTGGCATGCACAGCAGGTCTAAACAACGCAAGCATCGGCCCCCGTCCCACGGGCACGCTGCACCAAGTGCTGGAAACGTTCGAGAAAAGAGGGAGAAACACATAAACGCTAAGGACAAAGAGCTTTTTCTTAACCTTGTAACTTTTATCGTGCTCTCCATTAAAAAAAACACTAACGCAGAAGGAAAATGGGCCAGTCCGAGGGGCTGGAGACGAGCGTGAGCACCAGCCGCCGGGAGGACGGCCGTGCGCGGGCTACCCGGAGCGCAGCCGACAGGCGAAGCCCGGGCCCCCCCCGAGCCGCTGGGACACCGGCTAGAGACCCCTCTCCCCGCCCCGGCTGCTCTATCCCTTCGCGCTGGGCCGCTTCCCCCACCTCCCACCCAACACCCACCGGCGCTGCTACCGCCCGACCCCCGGGGCCGNCAATGGCCAACCCGCCCGGCGGTCAGCTGACGTAGCGTTTTATGTAAGCCGGCGGGGTGAGGGCGCGCGACGGAGCGGTTTGAAAGGGGGGCAGCGCTGGGTGCGCGCTGCCGCCTCCTCCTCCTTTTTCTCCTCCTCACAGGGCGGGGGGACCGTGGCCCCGGGTCGCGCGCCGGGGCGCGCCGGTG
>VXBL01003188.1:1468277-1501269 GCA_013400195.1 Aramus guarauna
AGCACGGGGCAGGCCCGGGGGTCTGGCAGCGTGGCGGGGTAGGGGGGTGTGCGTGCGTTCCCTTCCTGGCCTTCAGCCCCTCTCCCCTACTGCTGAGGCCGTCAGTGGCCGAAACGGACAGGCAGAGAACACCCAAAGTTTTCTCCAGTTTCGCTGAGAGGATTCAAGGAACCTCCCTGTCGCCTGGTGGAGTGGAGGGACCGATTGCGGGACGCGTAGCTGTTTGGACCTCAGTTGAGCGTCAAGGCTGGTAGTGGGATACGCCGAAGAGGCATGGAGGAGCGTCCAGCGTGGGCTGCTTCATGTCTTCCCCCTCACATGCTTTCGTGGGACTTGCTTACAGAAGAGTTTGCGGGCTTTGTTTGGTTTCGTGTTTAGCAATGGCTCTGCATGGACGAGAGAAATTCTTTTGCTGTATTTAACCTTGTTTCCTGAGAGAGACCTATTTTCACAGTCTTAAGTGTCACCAAGACAATTCCCAGCAGGCCGGGCCCAGTTGCATAAGCAGACAGGCATGGAGGGGGACAGGTTGTGTAATGGCAGTGACATCATAGGTGGGTGTGGTTGAAGTTTTATAATATACTGTTGAGAGAGGGTGCAAAGACGGGAGGTAGGGGCATGGTTTTAGACTATCCTATATTGATCACATGCAGTATGACTGGTACCACGAACGCTTGAGATACAGTCAGTTTTTCAGAGTTCAGTCTTTGTAGAGGGAGTCAAATTTGTGTGATTGATATGCCTAAATGGATCCACTGACAAATTCCTTGGATGTTTTTATTTGACTATGGATTTTAACACCTGGTGACTTGTAGGGTTCCATTTTCATTTGTGCCATTTTATTTCTATTCAGAAATTTAGGAATTAATATTTTTATAGATTAAGTGTATTACGTTTGTACAGTTGTCTGCAGCGGAGGAAAAAAACTCAAAGCTTGCATAAGTCTAATCCTTCCAATCTGTTCTGGGGAGATAGGTTAGATTTAGTTCCAGAATAAACTGTTTTCAATGTAGATGGGATTAAATCTCAGATATATTTTATATACCTTTTAGAATCTAATTTAAATAGGTTCAGTTGTGGCCTTCAATTCTTTGGTATTTGCTCAGGTGTTTCCAAAATGTGGGATATGGGATAGATGTGACCTGAGAAATTGGCTGATCTATTTTAAATCTTGGAACTGTAAGAAACAGACTTTTTCTTTGTGTGTTCTGAATGACAGCATTGGCTCATACAAGTCACAAAGAAATGGAGTCAAAACTCAGTGGCCTTAAGGGTACAAACTGATGGATCCATTATTGATCACAAATGTTTACAGGAGTTCTGTTTCATGTTTCAAGATTGTTTTGAAAGGATAAAAGAGAAAGTTATTTCTATAGACCCTAGTTAATCTTTCTTTTATGGATTCAGCAATACCATTTAGATATCTATGGAGGAAGAATTTTGATTCCTTTTATTGTGAAGCTACATCTTAATTATTCTCAAATTTTAAAGCCAAAATTTATCAGATGTGATACTTATCCACAGTTTTATTATTCCAATTTAGTACATGTGCTAGATTTAAGTGCTAGAAGCTCAGTTTGAGATCCTTTGTACAGCTATTTCCTGTGTCTCCAGTCCTGAGAACTATCAATATTTCAATTATGTTCCAAGCATTCTGGTGAAGATACTAAAGAACTTCATGAATCAGAATGCAGACGTACATAAGTATCAGTTTAGAGCTGTGGGCTCACACCTACAAATTGAGGATGATTTCAGGCTGCTAGAGAACTAATTAGGAGCTGCTGGTACACTTTCTGTCTTCCTCCAGAACATGAGTTCTTGAAAACACTTAGAGGTGGAAAAGACATAGTATAACAAATGCATTCATGTTTAAAATCATTCATGCTCTGTTTCAGTGTTTCCTCACTGCTAGTTCATCTCTGTTTATTTTTAATGCAGATAGAGAGTTAAAAAAAAATATGATAAATGTAACTTATGTCCTAAATAGGGCATTAGCACTAAACCATTATTCATTTAGCATCTTTTCATAACTTTCTTACATTGCTTGAAACATCTGAAAGAGAAATATTTGCCATGGTGCTAAAGTGACTTTTGAAAAACATAAGGAATGTTAACATTCATATGGTTAATATAGTCCTTGCATGGGTTGAAATTAAATAGTTTAGTTAAAGGAAGTCTACTGGATTAAAATCCAAGTGCAGCTTGTCTTTAATCAAGTATCCTGAAACACACAGCTAATAGGCTTGAGTTTGGTCTGAATCACAGGGTGTTCCTGCTGGAGTGGGCCTCAGGAGGTCTGTTGACCAATCAATCTCCCCTTCAAAGCAGAATAAACAGAGTTCAGAGCATTTTGTTTAAGGTTTTGTCCAGCTGGATCACTAAAACCTACAAGGATGAAGATTCCACAGCCTCCTGGGCAACCTGCTCAAAGGTTAATTAGCCTCTTAGTGACAAATTTTCTCCTTATTTCAAGTCAGAACTGCCCTTGTTTCAGTTTATAACCATTGTCTCTTGTTCCCATGCACTTCAGTAAAGAGTCTTCTAGGTAGCCTCCTCTTGGATTCTGGAAGGCTATTGGGTTCTCCCAAGGCCTTCAGGAATTCTTTTCCACTAAACAAGGCCATTTCTTTCAGCCTCTTCTCGTGGCTTGTGTGTTCCAACCCCTGATGACTGGGGTGACATTATAGTACTATATTAGTAAATACTGTGTCCTGAAATTTGTCTTTATAGTGGTTGTAATGTGCATATCTCTTCTTTTGAAGAATTTGGTATCTTTTTAAGAACTATACAAAAAGCACGCAGGATCAGACCGGAGATGGTCCATTGATTGGTATGCTTATGCTGACAGTAGCCAGGAGCAGGTGCCTTGGCAGTAGTATAAAAAAAGAGCTCGAAATGAGTGGGGTTTTGTTTACACCTCTGTATACTTTCCTATTAATATAATAATAACTGGTATGCACAGTTCTGCACTGAAAGTACTTGATATCTTTTTTTTTTGTTGTTAAAATGATTTGCCTTTGCGTATGCTAGAAGTGAGTGATTTCTTTATTTACAATATATAGGGTTACTGAAATTGAAAATTCAACCACAAGCGTTACTGCTCTGTTTAGTCTTTGGTCTAAGGATTTGAAATAGTTTTGCATCCTCCCTTTATGTGACAAACATTAAAATATATACTGAAACATTGCAAAATGATGTTTTCATAATTACAAAGCCTAGAAATTAAATTATGTTGCAAAATCAGACATACAAATTTAGATCTTTTGATCTCGCAAATGTTTAGACTCAATTTGTTTTATTATTGATCATTCATTGGCAGTGTTTGTGTGTGTTCAGCAGCAGAGTTGGGGTTCTGGTTCCTTGTTTTAGCTCTTTGTTTTGTACTAGTTCTATTGGGACCACGCTTTTCTCTTTGAAAAAGGAATAGAAAAAATGTCCACCTGCTGTAGACTTGAACTCACATTTTTATCTTGGAGCTACCCCTCACCCTCTCTCCAGAAAGGAAAGCTGGGGAGTTCCTCAGGTCATCTTCTATGCTTAAAAGTCTGAAAAAGATGAGCTCCCTCTGATGATGTGCAAATAGGTAGCTTATCAGAAAAGAAAGACCTGCATTTACTGCTACCTCAGAAGAAAAGAATTTGGTTTAATACTAACTCTGGACACCAAGGAGTCAAATACAACAGAATAAATGGTCTAAACAGTTTGATCTGAGCTCCCCCTTACTAGGCTATAACAGTCACAGAACATAAAGCCACAGGCAAGCAGGCTTCAGAGTTGTTCAGCTTGCAGAATTACCTGTTTAAGTTAGGCAATTTCCCAGACTTCTGTTAATACAAACATTTTATTATGTCTACAATAAAATAAAAAACAAACCAACCAGGTTTGGGAATATTTGTATTTGAAGGGAAACAGTTTCAGCTGCGCAACCTTGTATCAATTTTTATTTTCTTAACCCTTTCTTTTCCATTAAGGTCTTTTTACATGTAGCATTGTGGATTCAAATACAAAGCAAAATGTTGGAATACATGGGAACATTGACCATCTGGCTTTTAAATGTAACACAAGCTAATGTTAGAAATTATGAAAATTTAAACCAGACATTTCAAATGGACTAAGATAGAATATGAAATTGAAATTATCCCCCCCCCAAAATCTTGTTGAAACAAACAATACTAAAATTAAATAGTTCTTCACAGTAGACCAATGTTTGACATATTCAATAAAAAACACAGATATATTTAAAAAAAGTCAAGAGCAAAGCAATGTGCTGACATTTTTTTCGAGCAACAGCTACAGCTAGTTGTGTTACGAAAACAGAGATGGGTGTGCTTCCCATTTACAGGTTGCTTTACTAAAAGTGCAAAATGCTGTGTGTTGGACATGAGAACTTATCTTGACTGAACACACTCTAATGTTTCCCCATTGCAGAATTTCCATTAGCGTAACTCCTTACAACAGGGCTGCCAGCTGGTGTTAAAGGCTTTCTGGTATTGGCTATCTCTTTTCAGACCACATAGTAATAAAGCCTACTTCTGGTACTTACCAGATGGATACCATTGTGAAAGTGGCATCTGTATCTCCAGCCATAGTTGGAAGAGGTTGGATGTTATAAAAACAAATGACAGTGTAAAGAAAAACTTGAACGTTTGAAACCAAACTTAATAATGCTTAGACTTTTTAATAAAAGTGCAGTGAATTCCCTGATTTCTGCAGTTTTGAATGGATGTACTGTAAAGCTAAAGTCTCTTTAGTCCTCAATTTTTTTCTTGTCACAGCAGTACTGAACAACACTTTATTCTGTCAGCCTCTATGTTAGATTTTTGTGAAATATATTTTCTTGTTGCTGCAAGATACAATAGAGGGTACAAAATTTGATCTTTAGACTTGAGGCTGGAACTACTGCTACTTGTGTTACCCAAACACTGTGGGGGGTGGAGAATGTACTCCAATAATTTTGAAAGTATGGTACAAAAAAGTGTAGTTATGACATATCACTGTGAAAGCATATCTAATTAAAAATTACAGATTTCTGAATTAAGAATGTTACTTAATTTTTGTCTTCAGATTCCAGTGACTTGATGCTACGAATTTACAGAGCTGAGTCATATGTTGGCCTCCAAGAATATAAAACAGCCATAGAAGATCTAAATTTTGTCATTTCTAAAATGCCAAATTGGCCAGAGGTAAGTTAATATGAACTCTTCATTTTTTCAAAATCTGTGTTTGTTTATAAAACTAATGAATTCTAAATTATACTTGCATCAAGTTAAGAACCTAGGTCAGCTACCTTAAACGTTATCTTGTAAGACATGCAGAATGCTAAAAGGTATCTTAAAATAGTTAGTTATGTGAGACAGGCTACTGATGAGTATAGGAGGTTAGAGTGGATTGACAAATCCACTTGGAACTGTTAATTTAGCTGTCATCAAAAACTTCAGGTATTTTTATTTCATATCACAAGAGAAATGAAATAACCCTTCATCTTTGGACAAAGGGTTAAGTGTAGTAGAACTGACTTCTTGGGAAGTATTATGAAGTACTTTTATGCTGTCTTTAGTTATTGATTATTTCTTTATAAGAACACACTTATGTGTTCTCTTAGAAAAGTTATTAAATATTTACAAACTTAACTTCAGCTTAATGTTATTTGACTCGATGGTTGGCTGAAATTGTGCAGCCAGCTTTAATTGCTTGAAAGCAGAACTTCTGAGGCCCATACATTTGGTTGATGTAATTGAGTATTAAAATTTCTTATGCTATGTACAAGTTGGTCCTTTTAAAGCTCTGTACTTCCCTGAAGTGTTTATACTTTGATTGTATTTCCCAAAGTCAGAGCATTTTAAGCATTATCTTTTCCTTGAGAATATCACATGAAATGAGTGAGCACTCTTGCCAGTCAGGACCAGAATTCTTGGCTCTATGTTAAATCAACATTTCTCTCATAGTTTTTGAGTTTTATTGGTAAAACAGTTTGCTATATAAATAGGACAACACAGTTTTCTTTTCCAAATGCTACCAAAGAGTCAAAAAATATTTAGTGCAAGCAGTAAATTATTTTGCAATATAATTGGCTAAAAAAATGTAAGCATGTGTTTTGGGCCTTTTTTCGTGGCTCCAGTACTTGGAGTTGGGATAGTTTATGGTGATGTAACCTGTAACAGCTGGAGTTTGGGGTTTTTGTTTATTTGTTAATTTTTACTACGATAAGGACACTTCACTGTTTTAGTTTTGAAAGTTTTTCTTCAAAAAGCCTGAAAAACTCAGTGGGAACTGAGCTTTACAAATAGTGCAGGCAGCTGGGGAGTCACTGGCCTTCAGATCTGTATGATACTGCATATTGCAAGGCTGTCTAAACTCTGAGCACAGCAGGAGCAGCAAGATCTTGCCACACAAGGGGAATAACTGCTGCTGTCTTGATCTCTCCTGTGTTCAGTTCCATGGCTACTGTAAATTCAGAGAGCATCCTACTTTTCACCTCTCAGCATTGGTAGTACTGTCTACTTTTTTCTGTATGCTTGGAAAGAAACCTCACTTCACTTAACTGATCTTGGTTTGATGGATTCCTCTAACAATTCTTATCTCTGTAAGAAAGTAAACTGTCTGTAAGAGGAAGATTAGCATACTTTCCTTCTTCAGGAAACACCTAAATGAAATTGCTCAAATCCATCAAAGGTGATGCATGCCCTCATCTGACAGCCTTGTTTAACAGACTCTGCTGTTACTGGCAGTCATTCCATAGAATCGTCACTCTGGGTTTTGAGATTTTTGTTGGGTGGGTTTGTGTTTTGAGGTTTTTTGTTGGTTTTGGTTTGGTTTTTTTTAAATTCAGTTTTCTGGCCCATTAGCCAAAATCTTATATACAGCTAGATGTTGTTGTTTTATCTAACTTTTGTTAGATAACTTATTTTTCTAACTTGTATTTATATTACTGCAAATGCAACTTTTAAAAATTGAGATGTCTGATAAGGGACTTCTTAGTGCCAACATCATATAGTTATAGGCAGGTTCAGCAACATTCAGTAGTCTTTTCTCCCCTTTTTTACAGTAAACAAATACTTTTTTTTCCTACCTGCTGTCTAGTGTTCAAGAACAAAATATAGTTGGAGGAAGCAACTGCAAAAAGGCATTGTTTTGTGTTAAGAATATAGATTAAGATGTGTGTAAAGGATGCATGGTTGTGTGGATTGTTTTCTTGGTAGTTACCCTTCTCCTGCAGGCTGGAACCATAAAGCTTTTTAATGAAACAGAGGGCAAAAAGGGTATCCTGTAAGCTGTTGTATGAGGTTATGTAATAATTTGCATTTCATGTCCCTCTTCCCCTCTAAAGGCTGGCAGAAAGGGAAAAATTAAAGCTTTTTGTGAATTCAGCACTAGTCAGATTTTTAACCCTTCATGTAAGCCAAAACAAATTAACTGGAAGGAGACTAATGCCAGCCTATGTCATGATTCTTTTCAAACACTGTACGGGATGTACATTAGACAAGGCATATAGATCATCCATGCTGTGCACAGCTGAAACTTGTTGAAGAGCTACATTCTTTTTGTCATTGAGAGTTCTGTTTCTAACTCTGATGTAATGCCTGTAAGCTGAATACTGCAGTTCTATATACTCTCTAGAAATGTCTTGATGGTATCTGTTTTTCAGGTCTACTTCCAGAAAGGAAAAGTGCTGCAAGACTCTGGCTTTGTAGGTGATGCCTTACAACTGTTTCTACAGTGCTTAGCCCTTGATGAGGACTTTCTTCCAGCCAAGCTAGAAGTAGAAAGGGTAATTTTATTTATGAAACTGGATTACTATCTCTGACTTGGTTCCTTTATAAAGTTCCCATTACAGTTGACTTTGAGCATCTAAAAATCTTCAATACATACAGAGAAGGTTTAGGTGGCAGATTAGCTCCTTTCAAGATATATCATACTATGTTGAAGAAGTAATGCTAACATACAAGTTCTAAGTACACCTTTCAAAGTACCTGTGCTTCTGAAGTTTCTAAATGAAAATCTAGAAAACTGGAAAGCAGGCAGCAAATTAAATATTCTATGTTGAACTCTCATGCCCAGAGCATGTTTTTTCTTTGTTAATAAAAATTCACATTGAAAAACTGAATGATAATGAATTGTAATGTCTAACTCTGTTTGAAGAGCTCACTCACTTGTAGGAGAAAAGGTTTCTAGATAAATTTCTTTTTAGTAAAACAGATATGTAGGTTTATACTTGTTCTCAACTGCTCTTTCTGAGTTACTGCTTAGATAAAGCTCTATTTATGAGGATAACTTTATATAGATGAAATTGTTATTTTTAGTATGTAGTTTTATGGTGAAGGATCTAGACATAGCTTTATTATTGTTATGAACATTTAACTGTTTGTTTTCTAGACATTGTGTGATGTGCTGTCACCAGAGAAGTTAGGAGAGAGTCTGAAGGAATCTACTTGGAATTCACCACATATTCGAAATAAACCTTTTATGCTTGGTTCTGAGGTGACTGAATCTTACTGCAATTTACAGCTTTGTCCTGAGCAGGTAATAAAAGCTATAGAATAACTTTTCTCTTTTGCTGATATGCAAACATCAGATGTTCCGACATCTTTCTTTATCATACTTACTTTCCAGCCTAAATGCTGACTTTCTGTAATTGGCTAAATTAGAGGAAAAGAACTGTGGTTTTGGGAGTAATGTATTTTCATTTGGAGTGTTAAGAGTCCTCATTCCAGTGAACAACTTACTAGAAGGTACTGAGATTTCATATTAGTGACTTCAAAATAGAGAGAAATACAGTTTTTCTTCTCTCTGAAGCAGGTGAAGATTTTTAAATTGTTAATGCTAAGCAAATTTGAATACTGTCTTGATATATCCAATTCCTCTAGTTAATTAATGAACTAACTGTGGGTGTGTCCTGGTTTCAGCTGAGATAAAGTTAATTTTCTTCCTAGCAGCTGGTATAGTGCTGTGTTTGGGATTTAGGATGAGAATAATGTTGATAACACGCTGATGTTTTAGTTGTTGTCAAGCAATCAGGGACTTCTCAGCTTCTCATGCTGCCCTGCCAGTGAGAAGGCAGAGGCACCCAAGAAGCTGGGAGGGGACACAGCCAGGGCAGCTGACTGAAACTGACCAAAGGGATATTCCATACCATGTGTGATCTTCCATATATAACTGGGGGGTGGGCCAGGAGGCTGTTCAGCTCGAGAACTAGCTGAGCATTGGTTTCAGGTGGTAAGCAATTGTGCTGTGCATCACTTGTTTTGTATGTCTTTTCATCATTATTATTAGTAGTCTCTTCCTTTTCTGTCCTATTAAACTGTCTTTATCTCAACGCACAATTTTTACCTTTTTTTTTTTCCTTTTTGGTTCTCTCCCCTATACCAATGGGAAGAGAGGTGTGGTTGTTTTAACTACCTGCCTGATTAAATCACAACAGGGTATCAGTTTGACTTATATATCTTTGCATGTTCACATCTTACATGCTTAGATTTGTGTTACTTTTTAAGTACAGTTCAGTTCATCTTATTATTATAGAGTTTAGGAGGATCAGAGGTACTGGGACCTGTCAGTGGAAGCTTAAATCGTGCACAGTCTGCCCATGCTATTAACTCAACAAAAGACCTTGCCAAGGAAGATGGCTTAAAGAGAGTGTCTTCTGAACCCCTTCTCTCTGGCCAAGAAAAAGGTGCTTTGTTGAAAAGAAAGCTCTCCTTTTCAGAACAGGATATGGTTGTATGTGAAGATGGAAGAAACAAACACAAAAAGCAAGGAGGTAAAGAGTCGCTTACTTTGAAATGTAAAGCATATACAGTCTTGTGCCTTTCTTTGAAGGAGTATTTTGTCTTGCTTTTCCTTAGAAAGTACAAAAAGGGACATGACACTGGCTTTTGGAACAATTCCAGGGGATTTGATTGATGTATCAGATTTTGAGTGCTCTCTATGTATGAGGTAAGATTTCCTCCTCGATTCAATATTTCAGTGTTAGATGCTTGGCCCCATATGTTACACATATAAGTACCTCAGTTTATAGGTTGTGATGAGTTCTGATACAAGTCAGTAATTTTCAGCCTTCTTCTGTCCCTGCAGTTAAATGCTTATTTAAATGTGTCGCTTGCTATAGTGCTATATAAACACAGCATTATTTTAATCAAGCTGCCTTTTAAATTAAACTTTTTAACTAGTAACCTAAAAATGACAGGCTCTTTTGAGGTTAAGTATTACAGGGTTTTTTTTCAGTCAATAAAACTATTTAGCTTTTCTAAGCATTAGCCTTCCCAAAATAAGTATCGCCTGTGAACCTCGTTATTTGTCTAGGAGATACAGATACTTCAGAATGTTAGCCTACTTAAATGTAGCTGATGTATTAAAAATCTCTAATTGAGTCATCTTGGTTTTCAAAATAAATACCTTAAAACATATGGTGTATACTAAACTGTCCGTAGTTATGTTTACTAGTATGTAATACTGCTATTAAAACAACTTAGCTCCTCAAAGAATCACTTAATTTTGCGTGTTCTGAATCTCTATGTAGTGAGACCAAAATCTGTATACATTGGGATAAATGTTTAGATATTTAGAGCGTTGAAATGTGTCTAGATTCATCAGAAAACTCAAAAAAATGAGTAATGCAGTGGGAAGTGGAAACAAACTCTGGTATGGGGGAAAAAGTAGAATAAGGAAACATAGGATTAATTTTCTCTGCCTTGTTACACATGCTTGCCATGGTATCTAACTTTTAATAACTTTGTTTCAGACTATTCTTTGAGCCAGTGACAACCCCTTGTGGACATACTTTTTGCAAAGGTTGCTTGGAACGGTGTTTAGACCATGCTCCTCAGTGTCCACTCTGTAAGGAGAGTTTGAAAGAGGTACTGTTTCTCAGTAGAGCTCACAAATACAAATATTGTATTGTTTTAAAGACTATTTCACTTAAATGCAACAACTTGGATTCATTTGGGTTGTGGATTTCTGCTAGAAAGGAAAAACTTGAGACAAACTTTGTCAATACAAGTTGATTAAGTTTCCCTCAAGGTCTTAGAAGATTTATGTTTCTTTGACCATCTACTTTATTGGTGTAATTAAATCTTGGGTAAACTTTGGTAACTATTCAGTAAAACCTCTCTGTGATTTCTATACACTTTCCTTATTTGTATGGCTGTATAACCTGGGAAATCAATGCTGTCTCTGTTAAGCATAGCAATACAGAGTTAGACACTCCAGTTGTCAGACACTAAGAACTAAAATAGAGAATATATTTTCAAATATTAGAGTAACATTAGGTGTTAAGTACTGAAACATAAGAACTTCAGCACTAAGTTTTCATGGGTTTAAATCGAATTTATGACACATTTCGTATATCATGGCTTTAAATAAAAGCTGCATTTTCTCAAGTCTTTTGTTAATATGTATGAAAAGAAATATTAACATATTTTTTAAATTGCTTACAGTACCTTGCAAGCAGAAAATACAGCATCACAGAACTGTTGGAGGAATTAATAATGAAATATTTGGCTGATGAATTACATGAGAGAAAAAGAATTCATGCTGAAGAAACAGCTGAACACTCAAAGTAAGTTTGCTGTCTTATCTAGAAAACTTGAGAGATGAGTATGGAAAACCTTTTTAGAAATGTTTTATCATTTTTGTGGTTATTAATAATGGCACATTATGGATGCAAGAAGGAGTATATGGACGTTAATTTGGTGTCTTAAATGTGTATTTCATAAAATTAACTTTTTTAACTACTCTGGAAATAAAAAAAAATCACACTTTGATAGTAGTAGTGTGAGGCTCTTAAATCCTCTACAAAATTCATTTGCCTTTCTGTTTCTGTGTGCACTGTTACGGAGCTTCAGTTTTAGCTTTGCTGCTGTTAATGGAATTGTCCTCCTGAGTTGGTTGCAGAGTCTCAGATACTTTCTTTCAAAGCAATTCATGTTAGACATTAATTGTATGAAGGTAGACGTTGGGATTTCTTTTGTAATCTTGATGTTTATCTCTAGTAGTATCTTCAGATAGATAAAGCATCAGGTACTTGTAGATAGGAATGTTGGAAAACTATTTAAAACTATAGCTCATGCAACTTACATAACAGAATGCATACATTACAATTATGTTTTGTAGTCTGAAAGGTATTAAAATTAAATACCTGGTAATGTTTTAATGCTAACTTGTTTGTATCAACTTTACATACTTGATAAAATAGCATGTTTTCCAGTTAGGCCTGCTGAGGCATACTGCGAGGTAAAAATTATACTCTGGTTTGCATCTTGTCATCTGGAGTCTGTCATTGAAAATAAGCTAAATAGTGACCTAGCTACTATGTAGTTACAGCTACATCTTTCCAGTTCCAGGAAAACTGTGGCTCTGCAGGCATAATGGTTTGTATGTCTCAAGCTAAAACAAAAAGGAAAAAAATAACTAAACCTTTGTCCTCAAAACAAAACCCTTCATTTACTGACTAGATACTAACTAGATAAATATGTTTACTGTCCACTATGTATTCAAATCTTTACATAGGTATTCAGTCACTGTTATTAGTATGTATGTTTGTTGATGAAAGTTATTGTGATGTGCTTATTATTAAACTTTGAAAAGAGTGCTTTATGACCTTAAATATAGCAGACATACTGAAAAAAATGTATTGTCTCGGATAGTTCAGTGCCTGATTTTTAAGCCACGTATTTCTTTTGATGTTCTCTTGAAGCTTGACCAAGAATGTTCCAATGTTTGTTTGCACTATGGCATATCCTACTGTGCCTTGCCCTCTACATGTGTTTGAGCCAAGATACAGACTAATGATTCGCAGAAGTATGGAAACTGGGACTAAACAGTTTGGGATGTGTATAAGTGATTCTCAAAATGGGTAGGTTTACATCCTAATTTTAAGCTTCTCATCTCTCATGTCTTTTTTAATTATAAAAAAGTGTCCTTTCTGAATTGTGTAATTGGGTTACTGACAAGGTCTCTTTTCTAGCTTTGCAGATTATGGATGCATGCTGCAAATTAGGAACGTTCATTTTCTACCTGATGGACGATCTGTTGTTGATACAGTTGGTGGAAAGAGATTTAGAGTTTTACGGAGAGGGATGAAAGATGGTTATTGCACTGCAGACATCGAATATTTGGAAGATGTTAAGGTATCCAGAATGCTGTATAAATACTCACTAGTATATATCTCAAGATTTTTGCTTGATTGTTCTTGAGAGCTCTGTTTCAGATTTTTAGGTCCCTAGACAACTGGAAGATTCAGTGCCAGCACAGGGAAGAAATGGAAGTTAGCTTAATTTTTTAAATTATTGTTATCGTAAAGCAACAAAGAAAAACTATGGGGTTTGTTTGAACAATAGATTGAAGCTGTAACTTTTTAAAATATCATGGGACTTCAAGGTTTAGGAGAATGCAAGAAATGTATCTAAATATAGTTGAAATTGATTTTTTTTTTGTTTTTGTTTTTTTTTAAATTTTAGCTTAAACACCTTAAATGTTTCTCTGTCTTTAATGATACTTTCATAACATTCCTCCTATAGGTTGCTGATGAAGAGCAACTAAAGAAACTGAGAGAACTTCACAATTTTGTTTACAACCAGGCCTGCAGTTGGTTCCAAAATTTAAGAAACAAATTTCGCACTCAAATTCTTCAGCACTTTGGGCCAATGCCTGACAGGGAGGAAAATATACAGGTGAGACATCATTTAATATCAATTATTAGCTGCTTATTTCTAAAAATAAACCCCCTGTTAACTACTGCTAAACATTAAAAGAAGAAAAAAACACTTTTTTTTCCCAACTTTGAAGGCATAAGGCTTGCATCTTGTTTCTCTTATGATAAGCAACAAAAGGCAATTCTGTCACTGTTTAACAGTTTTTGCAGGAAAGGATGATATGCTGCTGTGGAGATAAAAATAGTAAACTGAGAACACAAGTTCTCAGTTCCAGTAGCATTTTAAACTGTTGGTTTGTGTAAAGCTGTTAGAATTAAAATGGGAAATAGTGTATTTTCTTCCCTGTGACACGTGCAGGTAGTACTCTTTGGCAAAGAGGTAATCGCAAATAACACTTTCTTCCTTTCTGAGCTAGTGCCATAAGCTGCTGCAGCTGCTAGTATTTGGCAAATGTTGCTTAAGAAACTAACTGCGGCAATCTATTTTAATGGTTATTATAAACAATTAGTGAAGGTTGGTGAGATCCTGAGAGAGTGAAGCCTGGAGAAAAGTAACGTTTAAAAACATGTAAAATTTGGCTTTCAAAGTGGAATTACATATGAAATGGGATCTTATGAGAGCCTGTCCCTCACCCCTCTGCTACTGACTTCTATGAGATTATATTAACGGATCTGGGAGGACTGTAGTTGCTGTGGAGGCCAGTGCATGAATTCAGAAATGATTTTAGAACAAATTACAAAAAAAACAGATTTAAAACAACATGCTAGGAAAGAGGAGTAAGTTTGCAAACCCAGGATAACTAGCAGGGCAGCGATACTGTGGGTATGTACCTGAGACTTATAATAGAACGCAAATGCGTCAGCTGTGTGATACAAATGCAAGGGAGGAGATGTCACCCTGGAGTGTACCACTACCAGTAATATTTTTGCAAGTCATTTGAGGTAATTAATCGTCTCTGCAGTGATAGGACCTCTGCTGAGGAGTGTTATGTCCAGTTCCCGACATGACATCTAAGGCTTGGTGTACAGAACTGAATAACGTACAGGAAAAAGTTATAGAGTATGTTTTATCAACTTAGAAGATGCTGATTAAGTAGTCCTGCTCTGTCTAAGAGGTAATGAGAAGGGTGTGGAATTGGGAGGTGATAGAGGAGTCCTTCAAATATGACAAAGACAATGAAATGAAAGCATTAGGCATCCAGAATATTCAAGCCTCAAGAATAGCATGATAGGTAATGGATTTAGTTTTTATCGGGGATGTTTGTTATTAGGTGACTGTCCTACACTTCGCCATCTTTTCCCAAGGGAGCTATGAGCTTCCTTTGTTGTCTTAAAAGTAACTGCTTTATCAAGCTTATTTTAAGTGCACTTTGACTGCTCAGTTGAGATCCTTCAGAACCCTTCCAATCTCATGGATCTGGAATTCTGTAGTTAGTATCAAACTTTAAACTAGTCTTTGTCATTGACAACTTTGTCTTTTGATGTCTTCGTGTTAGTCAACTATACATTGGTTATGGGTAACCAACTTATCTTTTATTTTTAGGCAATGCCCAATGGTCCTGCTTGGTGTTGGTGGCTTCTAGCTGTTCTCCCAGTAGACCCCAGATATCAGCTGTCAGTTCTCTCCATGATGTCTTTAAAAGACCGTCTGATAAAAATCCAACATATACTCACATATTTTTCTAGAGACCAGTCCAAGTGACTAACCGCCTGGGTCTTCCTGAAAAGTTACTCTGTTCTGGTTGTAGTAGCAGCTGGAATTTTTGCTGCCTTTGCACATCTAGCGCTGGTTTGAGAAGTGTGATGGAACTGCTTTTTCTCTCTCCTCCCCACCCTTCTGACTTCCTGAACCATGTGGTTCTTTGAATGCACACTCTCCTCAACTATGAGAGAAGACCACTGATGATTGCACAAAGTCAACCCAGCTAGATATGTTTTTCACGTTACCTACGTTACGATTTGCACTATGTAGAAGAGAACCTTTTTGAGACTTGATCATTTTAGCCACTGACTTTTTAAAGCTGTGGGAAGTAGATGACTTAAGGCTGACAGTCCAAGTTTACAACATTGGGGAGGTATTAATGGTTTTGCAAATGTTTGCCTCATACAACTGTTCTTTTGCTGTTTGCACAAATATTTGAAATATAGTATTGAATGTCACTGCTGGATATTACTACTCTTGTTGAATTATCTTGACCATGAATATGGCAGAGATTTTTAAGTTATCTTGTAAATGTATGCATCACAAAGCAGGTGACATTATGAACTGTATGCTGAACTGAGAGCCAGTTTTAAGGAACAAATGCAAAAAAAGGTACTTCTGTCTAAAAATACTTAAACTGTGAATATGGTTTACATACCTAGGCCTGTACATGTTAAAGAGGAAGCTGAAAACTAAATGCTAGTACTGGGCTTTTCAGGCTGGCTGTTCTTCCAGAGCACGCACCTAGCTTTATATAGCTTAGAAGAAGAAATCTTAGAGTGTGCGTGTGTGTATTGGGGATTGTGCATCCAGGATTTAAAAGCTTAAAGTTTTATTTGAACTTTTTAAGTTGGTGCAAATGTGAGTTCTATGCCTTATAACGATAGTAGAGCACACTGCAGTGGCAAGGTTAGCATCATGCTGCCAATAGGTACTTTTTGTAATTAAAGGTTTGCATATTTGTGAATATGTCTGATACTGGCTTTCTTGTATGTAAATCATTTGTAAAATATTTCTTAAATCTTGCTTTTGCTAATATATTTAATTTTCAATAAAAGCTAAAAGTTTGTATTATTTTTAACTTTATCAAAACCTACAAATCACTTTCATTTTCCATGTGCTTCCATTCTGGGATCTTAAGTAAATCCAGAAGCAGCTGTTTAACTGCATCAAGGTTGTGGGCACTTCATGACGTAATTAGTACGTACCTAATCTGTTTCGGACTATAGTACCTGTCTCTGATTATTGGTCGGACACGTGTTCTGCTGGTGTCCTGCTTTTGTATCTACTTTGTTTAAATTAAGGTGGTTTCAGGTATGATGTTTGCATTTCACAAAACTTAAATGTTGTGGGGAAACTGTTCTAGCAGAAAAGTTAGCTATTTCAGACTTGCTAATCAGATGCTCTGGCCACCTTCTCTTCTGGAGTTTAAGGCTTGAGATATTACAGGAACCTAAAATCTGCTGGATCATTTTTAATGTGGGCTTCTATCTAGCAAAATTTCCCCTTTCTTGTATGAATAAAGTCCTGAATTAATATTTGGAAAGCTTTATTTGTGTAATAAAAAAAAAAAAGGAGATCCCCTATTTCTCTACTTCAGTATCTTCTAACCTTAGAAACTTAATGTTTGTATCACCATGATCTTAAGAATGCAGGAGACAGGATTTTTTTTCTTTTTTCTTGACAGCAAAAGTCCCTATAGCCAGGCTTGAAATATCCAAATAATCTAGTGGTAAATTTTTTTCTTGCTAAGATCTTCAGTTTTGAAATTGAGTATTCCCTAGTGTACTGGAAGATTTAGCTTCTAGGTGTTTTTATACATTCCCATGGCTTGTTAATAAAACAAAAATTCAGATAAAGTGTCAGTTGGCTTGCACTGTCCTGTGCATGTGTTGGTTCTACTTCTGGGATTGTAAACCACGTAAGAGAAACCTTTATTAAAAAGAAACAGCAACAGCAAAGTTACTATGATTAATACATGCTGCATGAAGACTGATCGTAAGTACTACTCTTCAGTAACTCTTCCACGCACATGATCATTGTAGGTGCTGTTGGGAATGATATGAAATTGAGAATGGGGAGGAAAGATTTTCAAGAGGATTTTTAAGTCAGAATTTTTTTCAAGTGGCTGTTTTGTGGACCAGCTTTTGTCGCTTTGGGGCAGAACAAGCTCACCTGAATGTTGTCATAGACCTTTCAGTAACTACCTTGAAGAAGGATGCCAACGCTGTACTTTGTACATAGTGGTTTGAATTTGGGGAGTACTTCCTTATTCTTTTGATTATTTTTTTATTTTTTTTTATCTCCCCCCCCCCCCCCCTCCTGNTCCCCCCCCCCCCCCCCCCCTTGTAACACAGCAAATGTTCTTTATCAAATGATAAAGCAGCAACAGACTAAGGATCAAGTTTGATCAACTTAGATTATTACCATAAAGTTTGCAATTGATGTAATTAAGCCTGAGCAGAATGCAAGCAAGGGAAAAGGGGAAAGCTTCCCTTGCTGTGTAGGCAGCGTACAACACCGATAATGATTAGTCTTATCTGATAATGAGCAACAGTCAGGGAAATTGTCACCTCTCATGTCCTCTGTCACAACAGAAGGATGTCTCCTTTGCTGGGCAGCCCCCAGGGACCAGCCATCGAGAGCTCCCCCAAGTCAGTGTTGGGGCACCTTATTTACGGGATTGGGTCTTCCCATCATACGACTGTATGATGGACAAGTTGATGCAGATGGGTTCTTTATGTAAGAAAACTAGATGTGTCCCATAACATTGCTGATCTGTAAACAGCTTTGCAATAAATGGGGGGGTTGTGTGTATATTAATATGAGAAAGAGTCAAACTTCACCACAAGGGACTGGAGTCACTGCTGAGAAGCATCTGCCCAGAACTGATGTGTATTTTTCAAATCTTTCTGGCAAGGACCTCTTTTCAGTTTTGCTAAATTGTGGCCAGAGTTCTCACTGAAATTCTTAATTCATGGTTAATACTCACCTCGAGTGTCTTTACCCTAAATTACTCTTATCGAATGTCATTTCTTGTAACAACTTGGTGCCCTTGGGTGAGAAAGTATCTTTAAGGACAATATGCAAGAATGGCTGCAAGATATGCTGGTGGGAGTGGCTATGAAACTTGAAGTGATGCTAGAACATGAGTAGGGAGAAATGTTTGCTCTGAACCCCATGAAAGATTAGGCCAGATTCAAACACTGCTAGAGGCTTTACAAGACTTGGAAGAAGAGTGTGCTCATCCTTTTGTGTTTCTAAGTCATCTAACCCATGCATTTGACAGTTCCCAGAGAGAATGGATGAAACTTTGGCTTCGAGCAGGTCTCTAGGAGGAGTAGACAAACCACAACTGTCTGGTCTGTACCTGACCAAGTCTGAGATGTTGCTCTTTCAGAGCTGTCTGACTGCAGAAACCTGGCTATCTGCAAGTCGATCTCTAATGGGAAGAAGGTTCTTCCAGTTAGTGAGTAGATGTGAGAAACCTGTTTAAGGATTATTGTATCTATGCCACTCAGTAGAACACTGAAATCTGTCCATTGCGCTCTCATTTATGGGCTTTTCTACAATTTAAAAAAAAAAAAAAAAGCTGTAAAATGTTTAAGGCTAGGATGTAACTTATTCTAAAGTTATTGTTTACCAAAAGAAAGCAAACTGAAGAGTCCACTGAGTTTTAAGCCTTGATTCTGGTGAAGTTGTATTTTCCTGGATGCTCATGACTGCGACTGCTTTTACAAGCAAAGGCCAATAGCAGGATTTCACTGTGGATTTAAAACTGTAATTGCACTAGTGATAGTACAATGCACAAATGCAGTCAGGAGTGCCTATGAGGATGTGGCAGGCTCTCTGGGACAAAAAGGTGTGAATGTCAGAGAGAAAAGGTGGTAAAGAAGTCTTTATACATCTAGTTGAGAGGATTTGGTTTGTTTGGAAGAATGTCCTATACTGGAAATACCTTTTAAAGCAGACAGATTATGAACCTGTACTAGCTAGGAAGCTGGCCAGTTACTAGATGTTTTTGTGTGTTAGAAAAGGGAAATGATGTAATTGGAAACTGTGGACAGGGAGCTGTGCTATCTTAGGACAAATATAGTCACTTTCCAATCCAAATAGAAATTCTCTGGAGCTTGGCATCTTAAACTACTTAATTATATCATCTCTTTGTGTGAGTGTTGGTTCCTTGCATTCAAGACCTTTCTGGTCTGGCAGCTAGGAACGTTTTTCTCAGCATAAAAAGCTGTACAAAGTGCTTGGCAAAGTGGGCTAGCTGCTCCCCAATGCTGCTTCGTGATGGTTGTCTGGGGGTTTCTTTTGTTCCTTGTTCTTCCTGTCTTTTTCCCTCCTCTTGGATCAGATCTTACCTGGCTCTGACTGCGGGCTACTTGTGGCGGCTGCCACAGCCCATCCTCTTCCCGTGCTGGTTTACCGGCTCTGTTTACCTGACGTTTCAGCCCACTGCTGGATGAAATCCCGGTATGGCAGAAGAGCCGAGTTCCCCTAAGACAGCCTGTTCTCTCTGGAAAGCTCTGTCCTTGCAAAGAGTTGAACTTGATGCTTGATATTCTCAAGCATCTGTTGAGCTTTTGGTGACTTGTTTGCTGTACGATATTTCTATCAAGACGTCGAAGGGGAAATGAAGATCTCTAACATCAGGAGGGTAGAGAGAGACAAAAGCTGTGAGAGTTAATTCTTTTACCAAGTTCCAGGCAAATACATCTTGATTACTTCTTCCAGAAGTTTTGAATTTTACCTTCTGGGGGAACAACAAATCTTCTGTCTTCTCCAAGTCTAAGGTCTTGTTTACACTCAGGCCACAGTCACTCCTTCAGAAAGCTCCCAGTCTGGTTGAACTGATATTTCAGAGTCATCATCGTTTCCATACTGAGGACAGGTAGTTACTTAAGGATCTGCCAAAGGCCTGCTACAAGACTCCTGCAGCAGAAACCCAGAGCTGAAGAGGCAGCTGCAGCATTGCTGTGGTCCAGCCCCTCTTGCAGTTACTTAAGGAAACAAATTGAAACGGGGGATGGGGGGGAAGGGGAAATGAAGATCTTCCCCTCCTGTAGCTCTCTGCAGGCCTGTGGTGGTTAAAGGACTCTCCTAAGAACTAAGGGAAAAGTTTTTATCCCTTTCCCCCAGTAGAGAGAGGATTAAATTGCTTAGAACCTGGGTGACTTGTAGCCTGTAGAGTGCAGATTGTTTTAAGTGAACAGGCATGCTTGGAGCTCCTGGCTGGAACGCTAACTTTGTGTATCCTGATGAGGCTTCAATGAGTAAGAGGCTGTTCTGCCCTGTCAGGATCTAAACTGCTTCTGCAAAAGCAAAACAGCAGATGCTCAAGTGGGTTTAGGTCCCTCTTGCTCAAGTAGCCATTGCACAGCAGCTCTGAGGAGTTGTGGATGCAAACCCTTACATCTGACATGGAACAGGAATTTGGGAACTGGGACTGCAACCCGGTTTTAGAGGTACTGAAGCTCTGCAGGAAATTTAGGGTTGGTGTTTGGTTTTGTTTTCTTTAAAATCAACCTTCTATGAAACTTGAAGGTTCTCTTCCTGTACAAATCTTGAAACAAGTCTTGATTGTTCAAACAACCTTTACACCTTATTTTTGCGTGAGTCCAGAAATTGAGCATTCTCATGCGTAAACTTTTTGAAGTTTGGGAGAGGGAAGCGTGCTCTGGAAACACATCACATGCCTACTGCAATGTGATCTACATGCAGTGCAACAGGCACCTCTGATTTGATTTTAAAACATGGCTCCAGATTTCCAATGCCATTTCACAATTACGTTGCATTGCTAAAGAATTCACCAGGGCTGTGAGAAAAGGTTCAAATGCCCACTTTAGTGAGGGAACAGTCATGATTTTTCTTTGAGTGTGAATTACTTTCATAGCTTTTAAAACAAAAGGCTTCAAAACCAAGGAGTGCCTTAATGCCGCCCCCAAGAAGTCTAGATCACATCCTCTGAGGCCTCCAATCCATTTTTACAACTCCCCTTGGGCAGGGGATATTAAACCCATGCCTTCAGGGTCCTGTATAGCTGCTTCAACCTTTGAACTGTGCATGGAGGACAACTCAGCGGGACCCGTGACTGGTTTTCCCCTTATTTTTAAAGAATAGTTTTTTTTGGAAGTGAAACATTATAGAGGCTGAACACCAGGTAGCACTCACCTGTACCTAAAGCAGTGTCGGATGTAAAACAAGTCCTGCCCTCAGCACTTCCCTCTACTAAGTCTAAACAGCTCCTGGCAGATATCTTTAAAGAACAGATACTGTTAAGCAGATAACTGCTAATTAGGACATGACCTAATCCAGGGTCCCAGGTTCTTAAACTTTAGATTTTCATTACAAGTATTCCAACTCAATTTAAAAAATGCAAATAAATTTCAGTAACCCCTCTATGCAATAGTTTTTGTGAAGATAAAAGCACTTTTTATTTAAGAATTTGTTTTTAAAATTGGACAAAAAAAGCAAATGCTACAGAAGCAATTTCTGGCTGAAGAAATTCTCAGGTTATTGGATCAATGTAGCAGTTGGAAAGCTGAACCAAGGGGAGGTATCTTCATTTGGCAGCAAAAGCTTTGTGAAGGACTTCCAGCTAAACAACTAAACAGCCACAAGGCTGGCACTTCAGCCTTTAGGACAACTACATAAAGCCCTTGCAGGTACAACAGACGTCACAGGCTTCCTCCACTGATCACAGAAACATAGAATTAATGCTAGCTGCTGTGTCATAGTCCTTTGCAGGGCAACTGCTCAAGCAAGGGTTTGCTTCTCAGCGCTCAGTACCAACTGCACAAACACACCCCACCCTATCCAAAAGCTGAAGAATGACCATCTCTATGGCAACTAAAGCATTCGGCACGCCCCTACCCAACATAAACTGGCATGAATTTACAACTGAAGTTAGTATAATCAGGGTGCAAGTAATTTGAGAAAAGTAACTTGAGATAATACAGGATATTCCAGCTGTAGCACTCAAACCATCGTCTATTAGCAATTTTTATTGCATGGCAGAAGACCGTACAGAGGCAGCAACACAGGTAGAAAGAGACACACCAATGGCTGGCTGCAGTTGTCTGGCTCACCATGGTGCTAGCGTAGTCAGGTGACTAACAGGCTCATCAGGCTGATGACCCATCAGAGCTAACACTCAGGGCGGTGTCGGGTAGGGAGAGGAAGAATAGGAAATAACACCTTCACCTCTTGTGTAACTGCACCCTCAGGTTATGTATCGTTACACAGCTGAGCTCGCAGGCTGCTGCCACCAGGAGAAAGAAGTGCTGCACTGGCCTTTATAGGTGTTGGCTCTGGCTCTCGTCTGATTACAATCCAATTCACTCACCCAAGCAAACAGAGAGCGTGCACTTTTTCACCCATTAATTTCTCTGCTAGTTGAAGTTAATACCACTGTCCTGTTCAGAGCTAGCTGACAGCACGCTTTCAGCTATGCTAGCATAAGCATGCAGGCGAGTACAGTCTGGGTAAATAGCTTGCTTGCTACAAAACGCTGTCTTTAAGTTCTTCGCTTTTATGTCAGTGCTTCCACAGAGATGGTATGCTACCAAAGAGTTTCAACCTCTTCATCATCACTAGCCCTCACTATTACTGAGGTTTCATTTAGAAATTCATTAGTAAAGCAACAACCCTCAAGACTAAGAAGAGAGTTCTAGTTATTTTGCTTTAAAGTAAGCTTTGACCAATTAAAAGACCCCTACACTTAACTCCAGAAGACCAAACTGTTTAGAGCTCTTCTATACAACTACTCGCAAGATGTGGTCCCTTCCTGTGAAGAAGGCCAGCAGCAAGCAGCATTTCACCCAGTTATTCACACTAAGGGGTAAGCCTGACCTCCCACACAATCATAAAGCAGTACATTAGGAACAAAGGAACACAGCTTCCTCCTGTAACAGTGAGACACTTTAGCTGTAGAGTACCTTCCAAAAGACCGTCACCAAATACCATTCTATGCAGGTTTTGGTACATAAGCTTTTTACAAGATTATTACCTAACTTAAGGTCCTGAAGTTATGTACCATAGCTGATAGCTCGTTTTTGAGTGTACTTATTCAATGAATGTCCATGAAGAAGTTTTGAATTCAATAGTTTATTTGTAATTGTAAAAGCATAAGTGTTACATACATTGAGTAATTGCATATTTGTTAGAATTGTACCTACTCAGAAGATTGGTATGTGCAGAGACAAGACAATCATGCTCAGATTTCCCCCCAGTAGTTTGTTGCTTTACGATTTATTCCCTCTCGGTTCAGTAAAATTTCCATAGGAACAAGGTGAGGAAATACAGAAACGTATAATAGCTACTGAAGTGTATGAGGACAATTTGACAACATCACATAGGCCCTTTAGAACTACTGAAGGCAGAGATCTGCCTAGTATTTAAAAAGGCAAAAAACTGGACTAGGCCATAGTTCCAGCAAATGCAACAAGCCTAGTTACAGTTCACTTAAACCATTTGTAGTTACAGCTTGTTACAAACAAGAGAATTGGTGTCAGCTTTATCACGTCATTCCGGAAGATATCAGTGGGGTATGTATACACACACATTAAAAAACCAGCCAACATGTATGTATATACATTTTTTAAATAAGGCAAGTATTTATTTCAGGCTCTTAAAACATTTTCCCAGCCTCTTTTCCTATTAATACAGTATATGTTGCCATTTTATTGCTAAAGAAAGCATACCATCATTGCAAGCAGAACAGAATCAGCACTGACTTTAGTTAGCAGTCTGGTTGAGTTAGTAAGATTTGAGACATACATTATTACTATGGCAGAATGTTACTGTTACAGAAATAAAGATGACTAATTGAATTCTATTTAGATCGCACCAAATCATTCTCTTGACATAGTCTGAGTTAACAGTTTACAATAAAAAGCAGAACAGCACCGTTGTGGAGCAACAGAAAGAGATACCTAAAATACTACTTCCCCATCTTTTACCAATTTGTTTACATTAAAAAAATACACAAGGGAAGGATGAGGACACAACAGACTTCATCTGCTGCTCTAACAATGCTTTCTTCTGTAAGAAAGGATGCAGGACTTTGAGCTCATCCAAGTGTAAGTTCTAGTATGACTGAATAAGCACGCCATTATCTTTGCATAACTAATAAAAGTTACGTGTTAGTATGACTTACAAGGTGCACTCTCGAAGCTTCTTGTCAGCCTGCTTCAAGGAGATCCAGGTGTTTAACATGTTTGATCGCAGTTTGGCCCACACCAAATGGTTGTTTAACCCAAATATCTGGGCGGCAAACTGGGCAGCTCCTTCAGGTGACAGAGTAGTAGGACAGCCAAGACCTGCAGAGGAGAGAGTACCACTTACCAAAGCATAGTTTATAGTCATACAAAACACTGCATCCGCAGAACAATTTATTACGATGTTTGTTTCGGTCTCCAGGAACCACATGATCTAGTTCTAAAGCTACTGAAGCGGCACGCGTTCCACTACTTCGAACATCACTGCTTCATGGCATTTTAAACCAAAAGCCAGTGTACCAAGTGACTCTCCTCATGCAGACGTTATCAGACTTCTGGGCCTCATAGTTGCCAAGCACCCATTCAAGTCACTAACAAAAGTTATAAAAAAATAAATTATACAGGTAGCAATGCCCTGAAATAAGAGTTAAGCTCTTAACTACACTGATTGTGGAGAAATATGTTTTGATCTTTGATCACATGTAAAAATGCAACTCTAACTGTGAACAGAATTCAATTATTTAAATCCCCATTAATACCAATTCCAAACTGGAGTGTTTAGCAAAGATTAGCCAAGGTTTATACATTTTGAAAGTTATTTATCCTGATGTAATCTTTGCTCTGTTTATTAGGCTTTTTACCATTAAAAAAAAAAAAAAAAAAATCAAGGACTGTATGCAAGATATTTTTAGGACTTTCTTAATACTGATCCAGCTGCTTTTCCAGTGTTTTGCCATGCGTTTTTGTATACGTATGTGCACTAGAACAACAACAAGAAAATAGAGTTAGGTCAGTACAAGAGTGTAGGTTGAAGATCATCTTACCACTGGGTAGTCTGAGAGAGGACCACACATCCTGAGTGCCCCAGTCAGCTGAGAGTGGGGGACAGTTGACAACTGGGTAAGCAGTGTTACCAGACATTACTGGCCCCAAACCATTGCTTCTGCCAGCTACTGCAACAAACACTGTTGGGATTCCATCTCCTGGGGGAAGAAGACATTCAGAAATAAGCAGTCCACCTTGTTCTCTACCACTTGCTTTTGTGGGAACTTTCTCCAAGTCCACGTATCTGTTTGCAACTGTTTTGTCAATTCCATTACATAGCACTAGAATTTTGTGTCTAACTTCCACCTTCATAGAAATAACTTCTAAATCTTGCAGCCTTCTAAATCCCAGCTGCTGTTTGGCACAACTGAAGTTAGCATGTCTTACTCTGCCTCTGAGGGGAAGTCTCAGCATCAGAGGAATAGGTGCTGCTTAGCTTTGTAGAAAATATAGCCATTAAACCTCTGGCATCTTTAAGCATTCCTCTCCTCAAATCTTTTCCCCTGTAGAAAGTATGCTCCCACAAAAATAAATAGTTCTCTCTCTCCTCTGCGAGGCTATAAACACTTTTGAAGAGATGTCAAGTTTTCTTGATAAGACAATTTAAATTAAGTATCTTTTTCCTCATGGCATCTAAAACAACAAGCAAGAATATTTTCATGAAACAGGCAGGAAAACACGATGGGAGCAACATCTGCCTTGTAAGTAACACGTAAGAATATTCAGAGTCAGCTAGAGAAACTACCGCTCCTCCTTGTCTCAAGAAGGCCAGCATCCCCAGCAAGACACTACCGTAAGTGTATTAACAGGATCAAGGCTTGGGCAAAGTAATTCCGGTTGTGGGATAAAGCAGAGGTTAGACTGAGTAATGGAAGTTGTGGCTGGGCAGTAGGACAATACATTACTCTCTCTAATAGCTTAGTGCATTCTATACCCTGTCATTATGTAATTAGCAAGTGTAGAACAGCATTGTAACAGCTTGGTATTCTGTTCAACAAAAAATTGGAAAAACCCCACACAAATCCTTAAGTTGCCAAGTCATTCTTGAACATGATACTTTTCAATCCAAATCAGTAATTCTTTGACATTTACCTTCATATTCTGCTTTGATCCTCAGGGTTTCGTCTGGCCCTTTGTGAGCAGAGGTCACTCTTAACTCACAAGGAATTCCAAAGGCTGCACATGCCTTTTTTATTTTTTCACAGTGACTGAGGTCAGAAGGAGATCCCATCAACACCACAACTCTACCCTGGCTCTTTGTTTTCAGAAGCAACTAGGGAAAGAGTGAAGCAGAGCAAGAGAAAGTAAAAGAAGTCAACAGGATTGAAGACATGCAGTTATTAATGTTGAGATATGTGTTCATAAAAAACAGATACCTCCACTCTTTCTGCAACCCATTCGAAGTTTCTCTTAACCATTTGCAGTGCTTCGGGAGTCACTTCTTTCAGGTCCCGGTAGGACTGAAAAGGGGAAGAGAAATAAATACCTTTTACCCAAAACATGTTAGCTTCAAACCATTTATTTTGCTACCACAATTGATAAGAACACCCCCAACTGAAATATTTATGCGGTTTCTAGCCATTTTGCAGGAAAGAGAACAGAGATTAGTACAGATATAGGAGAAAGTGGATATGGAAGCAAGGAAGAGCTCTTTAATGAAGAACCATCTCAGTAGGTGTAAACAACCTTCTACGTTACAATTCATGGCCATGTGCAATATGAAAGGCATTTAGCCACAAGAGTATCAAGGTTTTGGAAGCTTCCCAGAGGGTAAATTTAAGGAAAGGCATACAACTTTTTTAAAATTGGATTTGTAATGACATGGTTGCCTGCAGTAGCACTGCATTAGCCAACCTAGGTTCTGCATGACGTTATTGTGTGCCTTATTTTAGGGAGATGAGACAAAACACCGTTAGAGCAATTCACTCAAGCACGCTACTACAGAATTCAGTTAAAGTAAACACTAGAGCAATTCTGCTTCCTAATTTAAAAGCAATACCCCTCCTCTCACACACACTTTGAAACCTTCCCCTGTGTGTCACAGGGCCTGTGTTCCTAGTCTCAACGACTGATACAGAAGCTCCATGGCAGCCGCATTCCCAAAACGGTTCTTTCGTAACTACTTATCTGGTAATTCAGAGATACTTGACAAGCGTAATTGCTACAAGTTTAAATATAGGACAAGTTTTATTTCAAACTTATGTTTGCAGGCCTCACGTGGACACAGTCAGTTAGTAACACTTAGACAAGCTTCAGTTCAAGCTTAGCCAAAATAATGCAGAAAACCATCCTCCCTGCAGATCCGTCTTATGTATGACCAGATCTCTATTAGTAGAGGATACCATTCTGAATAAACAGAGAAACTTGAAGGCAGACCTGTGATCTAAAGCTTCTATTCTTCCTACTGATTTATTGTCCAACTATGTTATTATCTGCGCATCGAGTCAGAAAAATCTTATTACCCCAGAAGCTCCATGTTTCATTGCACTAGCTCCGGTCAGCAGTGCTGTTAGGCATTCTTATTGAAGATATACAGGCACAGGATTTTTTCCTACCAATAACCAGATAGTTAACTGTTTAATGAGAACAGGATTGGGCATTAGGTACCCTGTGGGCTACTCTGTAATAAGATAAGACTACCTAGAAAAAGCCACTCTGAAACCAGATGTTTAACCATAGGGTTTACATTTTTCATTCCCCTTCCCAACTGACTTAGAAGGTAAAGATTAAAACCTACCTGTTTGTCCTTCTGCTGGCTTCTGTCTCCTGATGGCCACAGTCTCCATGAATCATTATCAATAACATCAGCAAGAAGAATTTCTTTTGTCAGAATATTAACACCAAATTCAATCTAAAAAGACAGTAAGAATCCTATTTTAGGAACTATACAGTGATATATTTCCTGTGAGAACCAGCAGCATGAGAAAGCACATTCTTATACCTTCAGGTCTACCAGAGTGCAGTTTTGGGGCTGCCATGATTTTTCCAGGATCTCAAAAATAGCTTGAGTGGAACGAGCCATAATATCCACTTCAGTCTGGCCGATAGTAAGTCCAGCAAAACAGAATTTTGCTTCAATTAGCTGCTCCTCAGACCATTGTGGATCATTATTAGCATCATCCTGTTAAGAAAAAGTTACATGAGGTATATGTTCTGGTTAAGCTTGCTACAAGAGGAAAATAACCATTAGCAGATACTACTAGGTTTTGTTAATTTTTCAAAAACAAATACAGGCTTCAAACTAGTATTTTGTGATTAGCATTAATAAAGTGACAGCAACATTGAAAACACTTGCTGTAACACCTGAGCACCTTTAAAAGCACTTGAAGTTTGGACAGTGCACCAAGAGTGACAGGGTACAAGACCCACTTTAGGTCAGTTCACAAGACACTTCTTTCAGCATGTGTTCCTGAAGAAGATCGGAATCCTAACTGACTAGCTAGCTACTTAACCTCAGTGTGCAAGTACTGTTTATTTTAATTTCTGAAAATATATCAACACATCCATTTAAACTGATGCATGAGGCTTATGCCTAAAAAAAGTCCTTATAAGAAAAACCATTTTCCTACTTTATATACAGTTTGGCTTCTTATTCTTTGATGGCCCAAAGAATACTGGCCCAGCCAGTATTACATTATATGCACTTTAGACAAAACAGCTGTTGGACAAGAACGCAAGACAACGTTAGGATAGCAAAACTAGCAATACTAAGAGGATTGGTCAGCCACTAGTGCTACTAGCTTTATTTGTCAGCATTTTAAAGTGAGATAAACAGAGCTAGAACTCTGTATTAAGTTCAATTAACATCCCAGTAAAGGAAACTTACCTTGTAAAACATCTCAATTTTGGGTGGGTAAAACTTATATCCTTCTTTGACACCAGGGTTTCTTTTGAGGAAGGAGCCAGTAGCAATTCTTCTGCACACCCATTCAATTGGGATCATTTCACAGTGAGCTGCTATGAATGCTGTGTCACTCTGTTTCCTGACAAAAGCTGTTTTGATTCCTAAATATAAAGATGGCAGCTTAATTCAATTACTAGGCACACTCCTCAGTTGAAACTAGTCACAATCCTGTTTAAGTACAACTGAATCTTGTTATTCTCTGGACTTAAGGGACACGTTGAATCCCTTCAAGGTATTTTAAGCCCCCTTTTGCCTTGCAAAAGGCTACCACTGCCATTATCTTCCACAAGTCATTAGCCTTGCTAGGTTTATCATACAATGCTTGCTTGTAGCTCAGAACCTTACGCTCTTTGTCAGAAATCCTATTCTTGCAAATAATTTTGTTCACAGACCTTTTTAAAAATCCATCCCTCACAATTGTTTGTTTTTAAGCAAAAAAAGTTAGCAGCAACCAAGTACCCAACCATGCTCCCTGGTGGAAGATCCATCATACATGGAACAGTAATAGGAGGCTTTCAGAGTTAGGTAAAGGCAGCAAAATATAGAAGCATGGTAGTTTTTGCTACTTTGTTTAATAAAGGAGAAAGGGGCAGGGAAGAGAATGACTTAGACCTCCCTTCCATTACAAACTAGCCTTTATTCAGTGTACTACAGCATAGTGATTTGTTGGGCAAGAGACATTAAGACTCAGAAGCACATGCACACACACAAACCTGCTGCTGCAAGTCAACCTTCTTACATAACTCTAAGATGACCTCATATTAAACAGGGACAGTCAACACATGCAGACAGCCACTGCAAGTGCAAAATAGCTCTTTTTTCATTTTCCTCTTCAGAAAAGTCCCACCTTTCCCCTTCAGGGCAAGACAACTGCCAAACTGCATCCAGTCAAACCAAGAAGTAGCTGTATACCATCCTACTTCCAGAGCCGTGGAGGAAGAATTAAAGCCTTAACATATAGTATTACCATTGGCTCTTCAGATTTTATTGCATTGCCCTCAAGGGCAGAATGATTTAAACAATTGACTGCATATTAAGTCACTTCTATCCAGGCATTACGGTCCCCCACATGGTTTACTACTACATTTTTCATCTGTGCAGATGAGTGCTTTAGAAAGGCTGACATTAGCTCTATTATACAAGAGAGAGAAACTTTAACAGAACTTCGTAAATCAACACCTTTGAAAGATCAGGTTAAGAAGAATTGCGCAAAGCAAACAACTACTTCTACAATAAGGCATTCGCGTTATCTACAATTGATGCCAGTTAAATAACAAATCTGGAGAAGAGCCCTGAAAGTTCTTTTGTTGCTTTAAAATGCAGCTGCTGTTAATTCTGCATATTTTCCCAGAGCATCTGAAGTTACTGAGTACAAGTCATTTAAAGATCTTTGAGATGTCTACAGCATGGCTTCTTCACATTTAAAATTCATACCTGTATGATATTTAGTATTTTGATTGTTAGCTTAACTATTGCCCGTTTAAGAACTTGGCAGAACATCTAATTAATCGCTCCTAAATGAAAACTGGTAGTTTTAAATTAACCACAAATAAAATCAGGAAGACCTTGGAGGCTATTGTGCACACAATAGGCTTCCTAAGAAAGCCAGTGACTGAGGATTATTAGACTGAATGACTATCACACTTTCTTCTTTTCCCACTGATCCATTTGCAAAGTATCTTTATCGTGTCAGCCCATATTTTAAGAACTACTTGCACAGAAATATAGGTAGATACAGCTCTACAGAAACCACCTTTCTCTTCCCCACACATGAAACACTTACTTTTGAAGACACTTACTTTTTGAAGATTTTACTGTTTCACCAAGATCTATTACTAAAAATTGTATTATCTATTATAAAGCATAGAGTAACTGGTACTCAGCTGTGACTCGAAGAAGTCTTTGTACGAGTGCTTCAAAGTGGACCAAGCATGCAGCTATGAAGAGTCACAACCAAGTTTACTGGTGCCTGTATTATAGTACTGTTAGCAGACCCAGGTTAGAAACCCACCAGCTCAAATTCCTCTTTGCAAGGGTCTCAAAGACACTTCGAAATGCTTTCTCAAAGCAGATAGTGGCTTAATTTTTGGAAGTGTGGTGCAAAATTTACTCAAGCAACTCAAATTTTTAGTCTCTTAAAGTAAACATTAAGTTATCAATACATTCAATTGTGATCGAGTCCTCGTTAAGTGTTTAAGTACAAAGCATACAGACACTTTACAATGATATAGTACACACAACTGAGAGGGGAAAATAAAAAACCCCACATATGAAAGGGTACTCCAATTTTATCCTTTAACACTCATCCACAGATTTCACACAGCGTAGACATAGCCTGGTAGTGCCACTAGGTAGCGGTGACTTCTGTGCAGGCAGATGGTAGTAAGAAGGGCAAGATGCACACAGTCCAGTAGCACAGGCAAGGGGGGCATGGGGTAGGGAAGAACTGACAAAAGCAGAGGGGAGGATTAGAGGTGTGTCCAAACAAGCAGGAAAACCTATTGCAGTGTTATCTGTGATTAGATTACTTTAGAGCGTCTCATGTTCCAAATGAACAAGTCACCCACCCAGCTTTGTAGTACCAGAGGGAAACATGTAACTAAAAACTGATAGAAAAGATACTCGAAAAAACCCCATCAGGGCCTCAAGGCAGGATAAATAAATACATAGAAACAATACTGTTTTGTAACAGTTTCTGTAACACACAGGCATGTATTCTACCTTTTAAATACTTACCAGCTTCTTGAAGCAACTGAAACACACAGCTAGTTGTGGCATTGGAAATGGCAGCCTTCCCTTCCATTCGGTCCTTCCTGGCTGCGTTTCCCGCTGTTATTTGGTCTTTTGATTGCATGAGAACACATCCTGGGATATCCGGCAGCTCGTATACTTCTTTTGTTTTACCTTCATTAACTTTTTTACCAAGTTTCAGGTCTAGAGAAAGAAAGAAAAAAAAACCCCACCCCACCCAGTTCTAGACTGGAAGAAACTCTTTACTTCCGCATGTAAGCCCACCAAGTTCGCACACGTGCGAAGTGAGACCCAGCAGCACCCCACGTCGCGGTCAGTGACGACCAAGAGCACGCTAAGTTGCCACCTACAGCGCAATTCGGCCAGGTTTCCCTCCGAGCGGTGAGAGCGAAAGCAATCGCTCAGAACGCTGCCCACGCGGCTCAGGCGCCACGAGGGATGCGCCAGTGGAAGGCGGGCGGCTCCTGGCTGGAGGCAGCGGAGCGTTCCCTCGGCCGCGCTCACCCACCCCCACGGGACTTCACTCGCCGACGGGGCTCGGGTGCCGCCCGAGGCGGTGACGGCAGAAGCCGCGTCGCTTTTACCGATTGTTTTTAAACTTGGGGACAAACCTTGACGCTCACAAAAAGCGAACGGCGCGGGTCGGCAGCGGGACCCCCCCCGCCCGGAGCCGGCGAGGCGTGAAGCTTCGGCTCGAAGCGTTCGCCTGCCCCTCCTGAGAGGCGGAGGACCGGCCCTGAGCCCCTCAGGCTGGGACGCGGCCACCCATTAAATAAGTTAATAAATTTAAAACTTCGCAGGGAAAAAGTTCACTTCCAAGCACCTACACCCCGACCCCGGCTGAGCGGACACTGGCCCCTCGGGAGCGGCACCCCTCGATCCCACACACCCCACACCTCCCCCCTCGACCGTTACCGGCCCCCTACGGCGTTCGGCGGCCGCGG
>VXBL01003188.1:1502266-1518308 GCA_013400195.1 Aramus guarauna
GGCTGCCGCGCCCGCGCCCCGTCCCGGGCACCCGGCCACGCGGCGGCGGTGTCACAAGGGCGCTGACCGCCCGTCGGCGTCGCCGCGAGCCCTGGGCCGTCATTCACAGCGTGACTCGAGACGCTTACGTTAAAGTGGAACTCACACGGATCGAGGCTACCGAGACGGACTGGTTCTTAAGCATTTTTAGGCTCCTGCTAGCCACAGTTGTTTAGATTCATCACCATGATGTAATAAAACTAATCCTGTACCTGACACGCCTATGGCGATGCAAAACAGACTAGATTCACTGTGGTCCGTGTGGATGTGCAGCTGCAAAGTGAAGTTATAGTTCTGCTCCCATTTGGTATTCAAAGCACCGACATAAACTAACCATGTTTTCAGTGGTGCCGGAAAGGTGTATCTGCCTGGTGGGAACGTGCGCAGCCGCACACGCACGTGCGCAGTCTGTAGTACGTGCGAGGCGTCCGTAGCACAAACATCTATATGCTATGCTGAACTTTCCTTTTGCAAACAGCCGGCTAAATAATCGCATTCCTGACAGTCCGGGGAGGTGGGCTTCTCTAAGTACACAGGCACTGAACAGATAAAATGGTAAGTTCTTTGTAATTTTGAGGTCACGGATATATAAAGGTTGCTTTAAAGTTGCTTTGGGCTAACAATAGAAAATTGTTTACATTGAGATTTTCTGTTTATTACTACTGAGCTTCATGTGCTTTTATGGGTAAAATGCTGCATCCCTGCATGACTCATATACTAATAATTTTCTTTGGATTGCAGTGTATCATTCATAAACTTATATATATTTGCCAGTGTCCATCAAAAACGTTTTTACTGGGAGTGATAGAGCTGCAGAATCCAAGGAATAAAACCATATAAACAATAGTCTCGTTTTAGGTTGCTCAATTTTTCTGCGAAGAGGCCGGAAAAAATCTTACCTCATTTGTGCTTACACAGTTACTCTGGTGGACCTGGAGTTTCTTAATTGGAAATAAAATTACTGATGTATTTTCATCATTTTGCAGCTTACTATCTCAGTTTTCATTGCAACCTTATTTCATGATTTTTCGGTACACCTTTTTTTTTTTTTTCCCCTCCCTCTCTGATGGGCACATGACAAGTATATTTGATTTCCATGAGCTCTTTAATATCAAATATCCCCTGTGGAGGACACACCTGTCGACAGTAATACTAATGTTGTGACTGAAACGTTAAGCAAGTCACAACTACAAAATTACAGGAAGATAATATGCACTAAAGACACATATACACTACCTCTGATTCTGATCTTCTAGCAATAATGGTTAAAAAAAAGATAATTAAGGGATGCTTTCTTAGAGGCATAAACATTATTGCATCTGTAAAGTGAAACTTGTTTACTTTCACTGTGAAGTGAAACAGTCTGTTCAATTAGGTATGCCTTTGCAAGCACCCAATAAAATTTTGTTAAATAGCTGAGATGTTAATGTTCCCATTTCCTTCTTTAATGTTTCTCTCTAACCTCTTTGTGTTTTTCCTACTCTGAGGTGTAGAAGAGGTGGCATCCCTCTCAGGGGGTAATAGGATAGCAGCTATTTTTCTTCCTTCTTTTTGGATTGAAAACCGGAATTAAGATTTAGCATTAATTTTGTCAGTAAATTTCATTAAGCCCATCCTTTTAAACTTAAAAACTAAGAAGTGTCTCTTAACTGTATGCCTTTAAAACCAAGTAAGTACGAGAGAGAGGTATGGTAAATATTAATGGGCAGTCCCAGTCAGACCTAAGTGACTAACAGAAATTGGATTGGCTATTAGAACACACAGTCCTCAGACCTCACCTTCAAATTCAAAAGGATGCTCAGGTAATGATTACTGGTCTTAGATGGTCATAGGCATGTTCTTTTATATGCAAATTAGTCCTGTGCAATAAATCAAATTACAGAATTTGACCCTTAATTCATCTTACATTTTAAAAATCAGAATATTCAAGCATGGTGCTGTATCAAACTGCATTTTTGAGACGAGTGATCTACAAAGAAGAGGCAGCTGTTGGGAACATGTTATACTTTCTAATCTTCGAAATCTTATCTGTATACATAAAAATCCAGAATATTTGTTACATGCCAAAAAAAAAAAGACGTGGCATGAATTCTTTGTGCTTTATGTTCTGATAAAGCTGGTTGCAGCAACGTGAAGGACTTTGCTGTTTCTGATAAATGGCTTAATATGACTTGATAGTTTGTATTACAGTATTAAAAAGAAATTATGGCACTGGAGACATTTACTTCAGTGAGGATGTTTGTAACTGAAAACTTGAAACTCTGTAGGCTGGATCGAGCCACCAAAATATTGAAGCATGTGTTCAAGGGCATGTGTTTGAGTGGTGCTCATTGTTACACTGAACTGTTCTGCCTGAAAAACTCCTGTGTATTTGTAAGGGAGGTTCTGGAGCAGGCCCACAAATAGGCACTTCGTGAAAGATAAAAGATAGTCTTGGAATTTCACTATCTTGACATAAGCAACAACTTTAAAAGCTCCTTTATTTTATTTTATTTTATTTTATTTTTTTTTAATTAAAAAGCAGCTGCTAGATTGTTGAGGCTTAAAATAAAGGGTTTTCTTGGGGGTGGAGTGGGAGGGAGGGAGGAGGAGTACTTAAACGTCACTTGAGTCCTTGACCAGGACAAAATTGCAAAGTTAATCTTGGAACAAGTGTGATTTCTGATAACTTTTTGCAAAATTCCGTGGAAAATATTTTTGGCAGAAATACTGTGTACTGAAACCTGAGTGTATCCAGGTTTGTACGACTTTTTAGAAAGGTTTTTAAAAGGCCTTTTCTGTGCAGGTGGAAGTCCTGTTAGGTCAGGGAATAGTTCTTGTCCCAACTCAGCTGAGTCTGTGTATGGAATTTGTTATGTGAATCAAAGTAAATGGAGAGTGGAGGCTGGGCCAGCATGCTTTTTTGATACCTTCCCTGTTACTGTCCACTATTAAACCCCACACAACAGAACCCAAATAATCACCCATGTAAGTTAAGAATTTTTACTTCTCTTGCAGTCTAGCAAAATTACTGGTTGTTTCCCATTAGCCATCCTTCCAAATATCTACACTCAACCTAGCATAATGAAAGTGTTTGTCTCCGTTTTATATACAACCTCTTGGCTACAAGACAGGTTTGTTTAAAAGGCTATTTAGCGAGCTGTCAGTATCCTGTCTTACACTGTGAGTCTTTTAAGCAAAAAGCTTGAAAGTGCAATAGTATTTGCATGGTAATTTTCTGAGGAGCATGGATATGCTACAGGTAACAATCCTGATAATTTGGTACGTTAGATATTTACCTCTTCATTTCATCTCAAGAACACATTATCAGTTCAGCAGATCCCCCATCCCCAGATGCAATAACTGCAGTGTTAAATGTTTTAATTGTCTAAATGCTGAGATGTTTGTCTAGCTAGTGATTGAGTCTGTATGCTCTTTTACCATACAGCTGGTACCTGCTGGTAAAACACTGCTGAGTACTTTCAGAGACACTTAGTGAATGTGGATATAGTAACACTTTATCTTTTAATTCTACCTTGCTTTATGTTTACAGGCTATTCTGTGCTGCTAGGTGCTGACAGCCCAGTCAAATTTACAAGCCACAAAGCTTAGTTCTCCAGGAGGAGAGGAGGAGCGAGACCTTTTTGCTGTGGTGAGCTGTTACATCTGCTCGCTCGGCTGTTATACACAACTTTCTGCAGGGCTCAGGTTCCTGCATGCTCGTTTTCGGAAGGTGAAGATAAGCCAGATTTCCATTCTAGCCAAGTTCAAATCTCTTAGATGTGTATCTCACAAAATGCAGTTTGGTCTGGGCTCTTACCTCTGGATGCAGAGTAACCAGCGGGAATAAGATAACGTAAGGAGGAGTGGAAAAACGAAGAGAGAAGTGGTGCCAAAATGTACATACACAAGGACGTTTCAGAGACAGCCATTATATTTATTTTGGCCAACAGACTTTCCATTACAGTAACCTAGCCTTAGAGGTGGGTGAGACTGTTCATTTTTCTTCACATTGACTTTAGTTAAGTAATCCATGTAGGCATGATGGAGCTGTCCAGTAATTTTCACAGGATTGTTCTGTTGGCTTTTCTGCCCATACCTTAAATTTGAGCCTAATACATGGAGGGAGGGTTGTACACAGCATGGGAGGTTCATGCTGTGTAGTTCCGTTCAAATAATCTGTCCTGGCTGGTCTTTCTGCTGTGTCTTACACTACTTTCCTTGAACTTGAAAAAAACAGGGTTGTTTGGAGAGGCTTTTTATTAGGTTAGTTTTAATTGAAATCAGTTTGGTTAACCACTTGGCCACATGAGTGCTTGTGCCAACACCAAGACCTTGCTGCAGGAGAAGGAACAAAGGCGAGAGTCTGGAGTGAGAGTCTTTTAAGCCAGACAGTGATGCTGATAGTGCTTGTGGATCCACCAACAATGCAAGCATTTCTGGTCCCTGAAGCTCATTCTCTAGGCACGTGGCCCAAATATAGTTTGGTCTACCCGGAAATAATCCAAATGGGGCATTCAAGAGGACTTTCCTATCAAAGAAGTGTAAAGTGACCCATTCATCTCAGTGAATGAGTGTGCTTCAGAGAAGAATGGAACTTTTTAATCTACGTCAGAGTGGTGATTTCTCCATTTATCTGCCACACCTCAAAAATCTCAGTATTGCCATTTGCAAACTGGAGAGGAGACAGATTTGCCCTCACAGCAATCTGAATGGCCCCCTGGTAATAGTGCAGGTATTTGAGGAGGGAGAAGAGCAAAGATCTCTGTTTTTTTATAGGATTGCTGCTCTTGCCATTATTAGTTAGTGTTGGTTTTGATTTTTAAGCTGGATCATTTTAATGATGTAATATATATTGGTATTCCCAGGAGCAGTTACATGGAAACAACTTGGTCTGGCCTTTCTGCTAAAAAGGAACCACGTTGTGGACCTGTGTCTAAGAAAGCCTCTCCTCCCAAACCCTTTCAGTCCTGGGGGAGTGCTCTCGCACATAACCATTTAGCGTGTGTCAGGTGGTGTCCCAAGTTCCGTTTAACTAGCCCATCAGCGTGCCTAGACTAAGTGCTGTGTGACTGTAATAAATGTAAAGCTGGGATCAGAGCAGAGCCACAGCACACGTTCAAGTGCATATAAAAATACACCGGTAGGATGAGTTGGATTAACTAAGGCTGGTTTTGAAGGGACATTTTTTGAGAAATCCTTCACTCTAGTGACATTCTATTTAGCCCATTGTCACTACCCTGGGAGATGCGGTCAAAAGGAGTCAGACCATAGCTCTAGACAACCGGGATTCTAAATGTGCAACGTTCATGTTGTTTTGTCTCTAAGCAAAAAGTGATATGGAATCATAACTACAACTGCAGCAAAGAACGGTTGTCTTGATGCCACTTTGATTTATCTATCTCAGCATCCCACATACTCGAGTAAATTGTTATCTGTATAAATGAGAGTAGCACATAAACATTAGATGATGCCAAATGCCCCATGCACTTGACATGTCTTACCATCTTTGACCAAAAATAAATGTGAAGAGCAGGAAAGAAGGAGATAGCTTTCTGATGAAGCAAGTGCAAAAAAGCAAGCTATGCTTTGCAGCCACAAAGCAGAAGTGGAATCCCATCCAGAGGGAAGTCCACCTTCTTTGGACATTTGTTAGTCAGGTAAATCCCGCTCTCTGGAAAGTTTTCTGATAAAAAAACCCCACTTTTACTTGGAAAGCCACTTGTGTTCTTTTTTTTCTGTCAGTTCTTGCTTCATGTCTACCCTCTAGCATTGATAAGAACAGTTTCCAAGTAGAGACTGCAAACGTGCTCTGCAGTTCTCTGCTCTGACCTACTAGGAATTTAGGTAGTTCTTTGCCTCAGTGCTTCTGTGCAGTTCTCACCTGAACAACAGCATTTAAAAACAGATACATTTTTCTTGAAGGATCTGCTTATTTTAATAAATAAAATAAGTCTTTATTTTTTATTTTCCGAAAGAAGAGAAGGATTCATTACTGAATGACAGCAAAGTTTTGGAAAGATTGGGATCCTTGTGCATCACTCAGAAATTTAAGTGCAGCTTGTCATCTTTGCAGTGCTAACTGCCTCCCTCAGGTCAGCTTTTCTTCTGCAAAGGCAGTCACACTGCAACAAAAACCACCATTGAGTTGCTCAAAGTTAGGGCCAGCACAGCTGAGAACTTGCTGGGCTGCTTCAACACACAGAAAACCATTTGCTTATTTTTTCCCAACTGGGGTAGTGCTGTGTGAGGTTAGCGAGCTGAACTGGTTTATAGGGGATCCAGCTAGCATCAGATTGCTGAGAGTAGCATGGAGAAAAGGGGATCTTCTTGTTGCAGTGAGTTATCAAGTCAGCTTCAGCTGCTTTATGCAACTTCAGCCTTGCACTCATGGAACAGAGCGGGTAGAGCAGAACATGTAAGTGATCCATATTATTTTCAGTACAGTTACTTTGAAAACTTAATTTAAATCTAAATTGGACTAAACTGCTTAAATGTATTAGAGTGAATTAGGGTTGGATCACACATTTTTCTGGTTCACATGTGGAAGGAGTAACCTGTGATTTTAGTACTGCTAGGAATGGCAAGGTCTTCAGCTGACTCAGCACGTTCCAGAAGGATACCGGACTGCTGGGATGGCAGGGACAGATCCCTTGTTCTCCTACCAAAGACAGCAGTTCTGTATGCAAGTAATATGATGCAAGTTCAAGGATGTATCTTTGAATCAACTCATTGCAAAGAGAGAACAAAGATTTTTAAACCAATGATGATACTAGTATTACAAGCCCAAGGTTTATACTGAGAAACCAGTGTAAAATGTGAAAAGTGTTAGAAAACCATACACTGGAACAACTCTGTGTCATGTCACTGCATAAATGAATATGATCAAAAACCTATGATTTTCTAGGGATCTTCCTCTGACTTCTCAGAATTGTTTTTAAAATGCTAGTCAAATGGCAAATAAGATCTACCTTTGTGGAAATTATTTACCTTCGTAATGTCTCTCATAAAAGAATTAACAAGAAAATAATGAACCATAGAGCGCTATATCCAGAGCACTAATAAACCATAAAGCACTATAACCAAAGCACTATATCCAGTAATATTTTTGTGTAAGATTTTGTGAAGAGGGACTTGCATGGAATTTAGGCCTCTAGGTATAAAAAAAACTGGTGGTTGTTGCTGCTGCAGTAAGGACTTGGCAGTTTGACTTCAGTTGTGCCCTTGTGCATGCCCAGAACGGACCCAGCTTTGGCAGGGCACTGTATCTCTATGCCCAAACATGACTGAGATCCAGAAATTAATTGTTCTGCTTGTATATACTGGAAGGAAAACCCTGGAAATGCATGCCTTTCAGGCAGTTCAGGCTGTAGAGTACTTACAAACTCACAAAATGAATTAGTGCCCAGCAGGATTTTGCAGAGTAACAGTTAGTTATGGCATGGCATTTGTCACCTACCAGGTCATTGTCTCCTGCACTGTTTCTATGTTTTCTGTACTTCATTTGGTTACTGGTCAAGGCAGACCCCTTGCCCAGTACAGAACATGGACCAGAACCCATGCCTGCCCCTTCTAGGTGGGCATCAACTTTGTGTGCTTGCTTTCTGGCTCATTGAATTCTCCAGTTCATTGCTCCACAGCACCAGACCTTCAGCGGGCAGATGGGGATGGTCCACCACCCCAGCGCAGGCAGGTGGCGAGGCTGGGAGAAGGGCAAATGCTGATAAAGGAATTAAGTGGTGTGTTTTCCCCACCAGCCTTGCCTAACCAAAAAGTTCTCTTATGGCTTCAACTGTTTGGTTGATTGCAGAGGACTAACTTGCTAAGAAGGTCATAGAGATGGTAATTGGAAATGATGGGATGAAATTTTAACTGTACATGTTTTCGTTTATCAAAGTCTTATTTTCTTTCAATTAAGCCTGTTAATTGTGGCCTGTAGGTGAGCCAAGGCATGTAGGCAGAGGTTATACCTTTTATTAGACTAACTGACGTCACTGATAAAAGCTCATAGTTAAGGATTATGATGGGAACTCGTACCTTGTTTTAGTTTAAATGACTGAAGGTGAATATATTAAAGGGGAGCAAGCATGTACTCATGTGGGTAACCTACACTCATAAATAAATCTATTTAATTTCTCACTATCTGAGAGAATCTCTTTGCATGCTAATTTTGTAGAAAGTTCATTTAACCAACCTGTTGTATGGCTGATGGATCTGCATACAGCTGTGTTCTGCTGAGGTCTTGCATTTCTTCCTGCTTACAAAGCCTTTCTAACAGTAACTTTTTGCCTTCTGTTACTGTGTGCACTCTCTCTGTTAATAGTTTTTGGAAGTGGAGTATGGTGTTTTCAGAAGCACTTTTCTTAAGCGGAACAGGTGATACCTCTGTGGACAAAAGCAAAGTATGTAGTTAGAGTGCACAAGTCAATGAACTGCTGACACTGAAGTTTAGCACACGCTAGATTTTCCTAATGCGCTCTTGGCAGCTGTGTTGCATAAGGGGTCGTTGTGTAACAGCCAGCAGGAATAAAGCAGACCTTGTAAAAATCACTCATATTTGAAACTTTCAGCTTTGCCTAGCTACTGCCTTCTGCAAGATGTGCTTATCTAATAGTCAATAAATGAAAGTGTATTTAATCACATAGTCCTGTTAGTACAGTTTGTGATGGTGAACTGAGCAGTTGAATTCAGAAATGCAGTGTTCCAATCTGCTTGTGTTCATCTATCTGTAGACAAGACATCATTTTAGTATTAAAAATAGGGACAAGCCTTCTAAAAACTAAATTTGTCATTCCTCATTGTTGGACTTTTTGATTATTTAAGTCCTGACAATTCTGCCAGGAAAAAAACCAAGCTCCTGGCTTTTCCTATATCTGATTGCATGCTGCATATTTATATCCATCCCTTCATTTTTCTCTCTCAGTGATTCTATACCATATCTTCTCTTTGGAATACGTGTCTTAACTTGTTTTCTCTTGTACATGTTAGACATTATATGTCTAAACATGTAATTTCTCCTCTCATTTACTAACACATAATATGAGGAAACGGCAAACATGACTATGATATTGTCTGTAATTTCCTCTGAGCAACATAGGCAATTAAAACATCTTCTTTTAAAAATATTTTTATCGTTTCATTGTACTTCTTATAAATCAAAGAAGTATTTCCTGATGTTTACGTCATTTATACCAGGGATCAGGAATGAAATAAGTAAATTGCAGTTTTCCTTTGGCCCATATTTTTATCAGGACTCTTCTTTTGCAGATTGTTGAGGGTGAGAGAAGAATGTTGGTTTGGAGCTTGGTGTTAAGTTCTAGGATTTTTTTCTTAAACTGTTTGAGTACTGGAAACTAGAATCTGGCATCCAATTCAACAGCAGTGTATAGATGCTTTAAAAAGTCAGGGGCTCTTACCATCATTCCATGTTTTTCTCTTGATACTCAAGGATCCTGTGTTTGCTGTAACATCTCCCACTGAAACTTAGAAGAGAAAAGCAACGTAACTAAATATTTTGCAGATTCTCAAAGCACAGTCACGCACCAAAAACCTTTATCCTACAAAAGCATTGGGATAAGTGACCTGGAGCAATGAGAATCTTCTAGAAAAGTTAGGTGCTGAGTTGGCACACAAAATCAGGCTACAGTCATTTGGCAGATGCCTCGAACAGTGTAATAACTACAGCTTCTTTTCTGAAAGGTTATTGTTTTACTGTCTCCTGCATCAGCATTCACAGCGCAAATTACACAGTCCTTTTCCAGCATGATAAAATGTAAAACAGCCAGGTTGGCTCAAATATTCACAGAGAGCAGAAATGAGCAGTAATATCTTCAGTTTCTGGATTTGGAAGAAAATGTCCCTGATTCATGGCTGAGGACAGCTGGCTTAAGGATAGCTCCAGCGGTTTCTGTTCAAGCTGTCCATCTGGCCTCAGCTGCAGAAATGCTTCAAATCCTTAACTAACATTTGTGACACTGCATATTATTAGCTAACATATTCTGAAAAAAATCAGAATTAGTTCTGGTTTACCGTAACTCGCTGAGCTTAAGTTGCTTCTACAAGAGCACGTGGTCTGCCTGGAGCAGGGGCAGGTGCCCCTGCAAGCTGGAGCAGTTTGCCAGTCATGAGAACCCTTACAGCAGCCACAAGGCTATCTGTGTGGTTCCTAGATCAGAGGCCTTTTGAGACTAAAATAGAAGCAAACTCTATTTAGAAAACTGATTCTGCTTTAGCAAAATTAATATAATAATTATGAGTGCTCAGACAGACATCGCTGCCCTGGATTTTTCTCTCTCTTGACTGTGGTGTGAATTGAATTAATGAAGTTTGCTTTTTTGGACTCCTTGCACTTGGCTTGATTGTTACGGATTTCTGCAGCTCTAAACGATATGAGCTTGCAGCTCTCCATCTGTAAGACTTTACATGCCTGCTAGATCACCTCTAAAACCTGCCACGATTTCTAGCACCATTTCACTGTGCCTCACTTAGGCTTCCAAAAGCAAAAAGATTCTCCAATAACATTGGACGCTTCAGGTGCTTTCACTCTTTGTTAAAGTTCTCACTTCTAAACTCCAAACACCATTTCTGTTCACCGAGTATTGCCTACGTGACCATGCAGATACAGGTTCTTCAGTTATTTTCCCTCCCCATTCTGGCCATGTATTTCACCCCTACAGCATGGGTCAACAGGCAATTTTAAGTTTCATTTTAAGCACTTTATCTCATCACTGAAGTTTTTAGTACCTGATAGGAGACTTGAACTTTCACATCCCCAGCTCGAGGGACCCAGAGGCTGTCTTCTTAAGATACAGTCAACTTCATCATAAAATCTCATTTTTCTCCTGGGATTACCAAGATGCTCATTTTCCTTCTGCAGTGCACGATATTCATATTTTAAGTTCTTGTACTTTGTGCGACATTGTTTCCAGTCTCTGTCTATACCACGTTTCATTAACCTTCTGGCAATTTCCTCAAATATTTCTTTATTTCTTGTGGCCCCTTCAAGCATTTGTTGTATCTTTTCATCTGACCATATGTTTATCAGAGCTCTGACTTCATTATCACTCCAGTGTTTTCCTGCTCCAGTATCATTAACTGTAATAACTTTAAAGTGATTTTGTGCTTCTTCCAAGGGAATGTGATTGTCTGAAAATATAAATGAAATGACAACTGAGTATTGCTGCATATACATACATTAAAGTGTAACTGTAGCTAATGATTTCGTAAGAAGCTGAAGGATTAATTAATGTTTATAGTAATCTCTTGTTACGAAAATCTTTAAACTTTACAATGTTAATATTCATACATGATTAAATTTAAGTATGCAAAATATGTAGCAAGTGAAATCTCTTGTTTCTCCAAGGCATCTAAAATTCCACATTTTATCAGTGCAATTTTGTTGCTATTGTCAAAGTAAAGACAGATATATCCAAGTGCTACATGCAGGAAACCAATAGGCCTTAAAATTTAAAGCAACAAGATACCAACATTGCTAAGAAAATGACTTTCCAGTGTGGTTTCAAATTAGAATGGCAAGGCAAAATATCATGCAAATGAAAATACTGTTGGGGATTCAATAGAAGAAAAAACTCTTACCTACATATTCAGCAATAGGCAGATGCTGCTCATCAGATAAGTAAAGAATGCAAAATTGAACTATAGTGTTAATGGTAGTTTTGCTCATGACAGGGAATAGAGCTATGAAACTAATTTTCAAGTTTAGTGATAAAGCTAGACTGGAGTCAGATGTAGAAAAGTAGAGCTGTGTTTACAGTAGAGATCTTTTTGCTCCAGCTTTGGCACTGAAATGACAATGCATAGAAATTAATACTCACCTGTCCCGACCATCCGTTTTGCTACTGGTGTACAAGATCTGTCTTCTGAGGTAGTGCTTATAGAATCATCATCTATAGAAACACACAGTTTAAATAAAGTTGACTTGGACTTAGACAAATAAATTGCTAATATTACTGTCATCCTCTGCAGGTAACACCTATCTTCAATTAAAAATGTCATAGCCCATTAGTCTAACCTATTAGTTATAACAAGTCTTCTGCCCCATGCCTCCCTAAAGCAAATTATGTAGTGACATTTCTTGTAAGCCCTGTCTTTCTTTCAGCCCCTGGATTCCCCAAAAGGTATCTGTGGATGCAACACAGATTTAAAATACTCGATTAAACACGTAGGCATACATGGATGGTTTGTATCTTACATATAAGTTGATTTGCATGACATGCTTGTACACATGGATTAGCACCAGGTTTTTTCTGAAGCGATGTGGATAGGGCGGGCTTGGCGGGGCTTTGGTGCCATTCGTAAGGGCACGCGCCTGTGGATTCACTCACACCTAAGAGGGCTTGGACTGCACCCTTTCCCTTTGTGGGGTCATGCGTGCTCCCCCACGGCTGTCACGAAATGACATGCTTTTCTGAGATCTTTGTGAGTTTCCCTGGTATGGCAGAAACTGAAGAGACCTTTGCTCCTTATTCCTACTTGTTCTCCTCTATCCAGGACTCCTTTTTACCACCAAAAAATAAAAGTGGTTTAATGTCCATTTTAGTAAGCTGCCTTGGTGGGTTTCAAAGCTGGGCTTTGAGAAGTGCCTTCCCCTGATTCTGGGAGGGAGTCTAGGGAAGGATGTTAGGTTTTGTAGGGAAGGTTGTGTACTTTTGCCTTGGTTGAGGAGACAGTCATGTTTGTTTACTTTTGGGTGAAAGGCTAGTTTCTGATACAGAGCTTTTGTGATGGAGATAACATAAGCAGAAGAAAAATTGGAAAATAAACAATTCATTAATGCTTTTGTGGAAATCTTTAGTCTCAGCTTAAATTGCACTTTATGTAGGGATAGCTCTACGTCAAACTATTCTATGAGCCTTAAATGACAAAACAGGCAAGACAGAAGAACTATTTTTTATTCTACCAGCAACTGAGTTCAAAATTCCATCTCTTAACTGGATAGAAACATCATTATATTATTTTTCTGTATGTCTACATGCCAGGTTTTTTTCCCTCTGCAGAGCTGAGGTTATAATAGCTTTGCACTCTTTCCCAACATAAAAACGATTCCCTTCGGAAGCCCTCGGAATTCTTGAAATCATCTATGAGCATTAAAGCCCAGCTGTGCTGTCTCTGGGCTCATTTCCTCATGCTTGGACTTCTCTGATGCTGAAAGTACACTTCTGTGTGGAATTACTTTCTGGGTTGTGAGGGAGAGAAAGGGTAGTTCTCTCATTTTGGTACGGGATGTCATAGTCCAGTGTTCGTCAATACAGTTTTCAGTAAAGGGTAAAAGTAAATATTCCTTTTATGTTTTGAAGAACTGAGTATGTGGTTTAGACTCTTAGAAGTAAGAGATTGTTAGTAAATAAGCGTGGTTCATTTGAGCTTTCCATAATGGTACTTGTTAACATAGGCACAGAGTAGTACTTGGAATTCATGTTTGCTTTATAACTTGCTTTCTCTTAAGTGATTTGGCAAATACTTGTTTTCATAAGTCATATGCAGGAATAAATTTTGCACTTAATGAAAACTTAGAAATTATACTGTCATAAGCATGTATGTGTGATTTACTTGGGGTACTATAAAAAAGTTTTTTTCATAGGCTACCCTAAAACTTAAGAAAATTCCTGCATCTTCCTTTAACACTTACAGCTATTGGAAGTACAACTTTGGGCCAAAATGGAGCAGCAGGTCTACTGTCCGGCTCTTGAGTTATTTATTTAACTATTACCAAAAACCCCCATGGCTTTCATTTATGTGCTCATTCTCTCGGCCACGCTGGCTCTCTAATCTCTTCCTGCCTTTGGCAGTGGCACAGTTTTGTGTACTGCCGACTTGTGTGAGTGCTGTCCTCCATTGGAAATTACATGACAGGAACAGGGAATGTGTGTGTATAAGGCAGTCAGTTGATTTCCATGACATTTTATTCCGTGTCATTGTGTATGAACTCTTTGCATTACTGTGACCTTGCTATGTCTCTGAACTTTCAGGGACACAGCTTTACTTTATCCTCAGCGTAACCTGTGTTTCTGTGTATCGTTGCTGTGATAGCATTGCACTGATGATGTCCTCAGTGTCATACTCCCAGTGTCTCAACACTCAAACTCCAGACAAAGATAACATAATTGCTGAGAAGGAAGCCCTTGCCTGGATCACAGAAATACTGATGCATACAACAGAAGTATTCTTCTGATAGAAACTTTCTGTGTAAAAGGGCAAAGAATTGTTGTTCACAGAATCATTATAATAGATTTTTTTATTCTTTCCATTAACTTCTGGGTGTAAACAGCACTATTGTAAAGTATATTTTAATCCAAGATGTCAGGTCAATAGATTCCAATGTCATCGTTATTTCCTCTGATGCCTTTTTTTTCATGACCTTCCATGGTTTCTATGTTCATTTATTCCAGAAGATTAATATCCCTACTGTATTTTAATGTTAACTTTCAACATTTTTAATAAAACAATTCTTCTCCTGAATACTTGCTATTGAATGTATGATATCTATATATTGCTGAGGCTCTGATTTCAGTTCTACTTGTAAAATAATTCAGAATATTTATGGCAATTGTTTGATAGTGAATAGTCTAAAAGTAAATGCACTGTCATGAAGTAGTTTGAAAAGACAAGGCATAAAATGCTCTCTAGCAACTGTGTATAAAAAAGAACAGTATTTGTCACAATCAGATGCAGACTTATCACATCTAGCATAATAAGGAGTATGTTGTGTGGGAAAGTAAGATCTTGTTATTAATTGGGGGAAGGAGAAATAAGTGTTTATGCATTTTTGCACTATGAAGTCAAACAGAAAACAGATTTTATCATAATCTAGAAGTAGAATGAATATAATGTGTGGGAATAATATACAAACCTTAGAAATCTGCAGTTCCTAGTAAAGTAGAATGTGCTGTTACAATCATCAAGACACAGTCTTGACCTACCTATGTCAATTGTCTCCTTCTTGACTTGTGTAGCTTCCAGAGCTGCCAGGGTGGAGTTGGCAAAGTCCCCCTCATCTTCAATGATTTCTGAAAAAAAAAATTTAGAGTTCTTATTAACTAAGCAGGTCTTGAGTTATGTCTTGAGGATCACTGATTTCGGGTTGCCATTAATGATAACTGTTGCTAAAGATTTCATCTCTTAACACATTAAAGCTGCCATTTCTCTGCAGCAGTGGACTTAAGAGCAGAGCATGTGCACTTACATATTAAAATAATTCCAGAACACCATGTAACAGTTGCATAATTTAAGTTTATGGATTAAATGTACAAACTCAGTTATTTCAACCTCGATCAGAATTTGTTGACTAGTTTGCTGATTGTGGTTCTAAGACATGTTGTAACTGGTGAACCTCTATGCAGCAGAACAGGCAAGATGGCAACTTTCATAAGAGGTGCTTCAATACGTACTGAAATTATTGAAAGACTTCCAAGTGACCAATGCCAAAAGTCACTGAATTAGCCCCAAAAGGGGCAAGGGTCCTGACATTGCATCAGGGTGCTGTGCCTGGATGATTGATCTGCAAGGCTGCCTGCCTGCATGATAAAGACAAAGTACTGAATGCCTGTCCTGAGAGCATCCCCCCTGCTGTGGCTTGCGGAAGGGTTGACATCACACAGCTGGGCAGGGTGACAGAGGTGTCCCTGGGCTCCCCTCCACGGGGAGGAGATCTCCACGCCTCTGCCATTGGCCCTCTGGTGCTAAGGGACAACTCCACCCCTCCACCCTGGGACAGATGGATGGACAGGTGGATGATGCAAGTGGTCTTTCCGATCCTCCTTTCCAGGTGAGGACACTGCTGTGCAAAGATTAAATGGTGAAGGCCACACTGCGGATCGATGACAGCTGTTTCTGGCTCCCAGACTCTTCTCAGTCCATTCAAGAATATTGCCCCTAAACATTGAGCAATAGAGCATAATCTAGAGCCATTTTATTAAAAATTACCCCCCAAGTCAATAAGGCCTTGTTTGCATCAAACGTTCTTTACGATGTGACCAGCATCATGTGCCTTTTTTTTTTTTTTTTT
>VXBL01003188.1:1518326-1549362 GCA_013400195.1 Aramus guarauna
ACTTTCCTTTTTTTTTTTTTTTTTTTTTCTTTGGGCGAGCCAAGAATGTGGGTAGGGAGCCTGGCTTTTTTTCTAAGCCACCGTTGAGAGTTTTTGGAGGGAGGGCACGAGGAGAGCAAGACTGAGCCAAACAGAACAAACCATCAACAGTTTCTGGATAAAACACAGTGGCTCTGTCCACATTATTTAGTGAAGCCATAGACAGATGCCAGCAAATATGCTTAATCTCTACTTTGTGTTTGAAGCATTGCTCACGAGGCCACCAGAGCAATGCTGTCACAGTCTTTCCTTTTATCCACTCAGACTGATACAAGCTCTGTTCTCGTTTGGCACTCTGTCACTGTCACTATTTATCCTGTTTTCTGGCTCATGAGGCAAGATTAGTAATTTGTCTCCTAATCCTTACTCTCATGTGTGTCTTGTACAGTATAAAAGGGGAGCAGGAAATGTCAAACCTAGGGAAAATTTTCAGTCTGTGGCCTATGTTTACTCTCCAACAGCTTGCAAAGTTGCTGCAGCCTCTGTCATGCAGATGGATGAGACTGGATGCAGACAACTTCGATGCAGTTAGGAGTTTGTGACTGCAGCCCAAGGATGCCTTGGGCTAAGCCAGTGAATAATCAAGAACTTCTGGGTTTGCGCTTTTCTGAAACACTCTTCTTCACACCAGCCTGAGGCATACATACTCAAACATTATCTTCTGACTTTATGTCTGTACATTTTAAAATTCCAAGCATACAGCAGTAAACATTCAAAAGAAGCCAACAATAGTGCCCAAGTATGTACTGGCTTAAGATCTTGACTTTAAACAACCAATTTTAAAAAAGCCCTTGCTTTGGAATCTGCCTTGGCAGGGTCATGACTTACTCCAAATTTGTCATGAGAGGGTCACGCAGGGCACCAAAAATCCTAATAATGACAAGAAAAGTCATTTGTTTGAAGCAAAATACTTGCTGTAGGTATTTTTTAAGAACACCAGGCTACTGGCATTCCTTAGAATCTTGTTTTCATCTCCACTGTTGTTTCCCATGGCACTTCGGCTTTAATCAAACACCTGTATACAGTCTGTGGTTGTACTGCAAAGTCTGACACACGTGGAAGGTACATGTACACAGAGTTTGAATTGACTGACTGCTGCCTGTGCAAACTGAAGCAACTGGCTCTTCCGAACAGATTTCTGGAATTAACTGTCCTTAAAAGTCATCCCATGAAATAGAAAACATCAGTCAAAATTATTAAATCAGGTTTGATTTCCAGATTGATTTAGTATGAGTATCTTTTATCACAAAAGAGAAAAATACACAGTGGCCGTAGCCTTTCCTCGGCTGCTTTTGCAAAACCCCAAGTGGGTCTGGGGTTGCTGTGATGCTCACGCACCCTCTGCTGGCCCAGCTGCTGGGAAAGCTGCTCCAGTGCGGAGCTGCGACAGACATTTCCGCCAGCTGGTAACAGCCTGCAGAAGAACGTGTAAGGATTTATGTACCTGCCAGCTCCTTCTCAGGTGGGCACTTGCTGCTCTTTGACTAGAAAGTTCGTTTGGGCAGAGGGAAAAAAACAATACAAGGAAATGTCAAATAACTAGGTATTTTCCTGAAACTGGTGCATTTGTCTTTTGACTAAGACTATCATAATTTTTTTCCTTACTTAGAGGATGGCAAACCTGATTGGACTGGTTATAAAGATTGGCAGTGGCGACAGTGTTACTGTGCTTAATAACTCATTTCCACATGTAAGATGGGGAGAAGTACATGCACTTCCAAGGGAGCTTGAGCATCTCTGTGCATCTATGCAGCAGCGGTTGCCAGAAAGCAGTTGTGTGCCAAGGCTAGCTAACATATATCTAGACAAGTGTATGTATAACTCTGACTGCAAAGTACATTAACTTGGTGTACTGATTAGGAAGATGCCCTGACATGAGGTTAACTGAATTTCTATATTCTGATTTATGTCAGATTATTGTTTTTAAATTTGAACTTTCTTAAAAAGGCACAGGTATGTATAAATTATAATTGCCTGCTTGTTGACAAAGTCTTCTGTGAAAGTTGTGTTGAATGTGGTGTAGTCTTTAAGCAGTCACATCCTAAAGGCCATCGTCAGACATCGACTGATATCAAAGAACCAATGTGATATGATATCCCTGCCTGATTGTCTTTTTCACTATTTATCAGCAAGTAAATTTATGAATATAGGGATGCATAGAATCTCTTTACTTACCAGTTCCTCACTTCAAATTAATTTGAACTAAGAAAGGCATGTACCATAGTTAGAGAGTAAAGGATCTCCGTGATATTGTAGTGGAAAAAGTGTGCATCTTTTCTCTGCTTTATAGCATACCTAATTATGTTGCCATAAATAACATTAAAAGTCTAAGTGATTTTTTTACCACCTGTGATAAAATAATTTGAGTCTGTATTCTTCATTTGGAAGCGAGGGAAAGAATTTTGGAAACTGAAACTGCATCTCATCACTATGGAGTGCTGTGGTTTTACCATTTTTTTCCCCACAGAATTTTGATTAGTATTCTTCTGAGTGAATAGGCTGAACCACATATGCTTCTGAAACATTTGCTGTTTTAACCTTTGCCAACCAAATCAGATTGCAATTACAATTACCCAGAAACAAAATATGCAATTAAAATACATATATTTGAGAAAGGAAATTGTAAACAAGGCAAGCTATAGATGTCTAGCACACATATCCTAAAGGAAAGTTGGTGTCAGAAATGAGGTTTTAGAACTTTATTTTGGTTTTCAGTTAACTTTATCTTAAATAACCGGTTTGGAAGATTGTAGTCCAAAAAGTTACAATATTACCTAGCTGCAGGTAGTTGAAAACTATGTCAGATGACAGTTTAGTGGCACTGCTGAATCTATGTGTAATTACAGTGTCTTAGTACTGTTCATATATATGTAGAAATTTTACTTGTTGATGGGGGGAAAATGGAATTTGATGCATTTTACAAATAGTCTTAACTGGATCCAACAAAGTACTATTTATGATTTCTTACATATTTTTGTCTCTTCTAAAATGAGGTCTCTATAGGTAATGCACTTTCCATGACAGCCTATTTTTCCCCAATGAATGCCTCAAGTGCCATGATTATCTAGTGAAAGGCCAGTTATATATTTGTTTGTTAATAAATTTAAATCAATAAATGTAATTGCTCTTGAATGCTAAACCAAGAATACTACTGTCCAGTGTACCTCAAATTACCTCTCATGATCAACCATTGCTTTACTTACTTGTCACAGCTGTTTCTTTCATTATATGCAGAGCTGCCAGAGTCTCTGGAGTAGTATTTACAGTAACATCATCTGTCAGAAGATTTTTGACATTAAAATCTTTCGAGTTCATGTTAGACCATTTAAAATTCTGTAAGACTACTCCTTAATGCCTAATTTAAACCATATTCTGCCTTATGCTACTGAAAGAGGTCCTCTGTTGGGGAGAGTCAAATCTGTCAGCCTTCGAGACTTCCATGTGTGTCTCTAGCTGAATGCTAAACTCTCCCTTCCCCTGAAAGTTATGCTTTATGTAAAGAAACATGACGTAAACCATAATGTTTCTTTGTAAAGAGCATATGATCTTCATATTCAGTGCTAGTACTGATACTCTTAAATTAAGTTTTCATCCCCTGACATGAGCATTTACACAATTATATGAAATACTGATCACATTATGTTGTGAAAAAGAGAAGGCATTAGTAGTTTATGCACAGGCAACGGAACAATTCTAATCCTTGGGAAGAAGTAAAAGTAAATGCAGTAATACTTTGTACTCAACCTGCTTAAGCAAGTAGTTCCTTCTTTGTTCCTTCTTCTTTACACCTTGGATAATGAATCTCTGAAAAGATTACTTACTAGACTGTTTTTATCAAACTTAGCAGAGCACTGTAAATGTGCACATACACCTGTATTTATTGAAAGTATGGTTATCACTATGACGTTATCCCCTGCTTAAAAGTTTTTTAGGTCTCTGCATTTTCTAACCATCATTACAATGTGGACTTATTTTAGAAATCCATCTTAAATTACTAAATCTATGGATTTATATAAAATAGAAAGACTTTTCAGTTTACCTGAGTCAGAAACTTTCTTTATATCTGCAACCCGTAGGTCTTCTGACATATTACTAACAGAGTCCTCTTCACCTGTGTCTCCAGGCATTTCTGTAAATAATGCCATGTTAATTAGGGCACTGCATTTGTGTATGATATAAGAACAGCTGTGCTGTGTCAACTCAAAAGATCCGTCCATCCTAGGATGCTCTTTATGCCAGCAGGCAGTAGTAGATGCATTAGCAAAGAGCCTAGAAACAGCAACTGAAGAGTGAGTCTTCCCCCAAAACGCTCTCATAGTTTTCAGCCAGAGACTGTCTTTGTGTTATATTTTTCTTGACTCCTTCCATTACTTTACTAACTTCTAGTCTTGTATTTGGCCACCATCATACTATCTCCCATGTAGGATTCTTACTGTGTAATAAAGAGTTTTATGTTTGAGTCTGTTCTTAAACAACAGGCCTGGTTTTGGTTGTACGTACCAATAAGAAATGCTTTAACTCCTGGGTAGTGTAGGTTCCTCAGTCTACTCTAATTCAGCATTAATCCGTCCATTCCCAAGTTATTCATCAATAACCTCACAGAAATAAAGGCAAGCTCTGCCAGCATTCTTGGTGCTATTTTCACAATAGTTGTTTCACTAATTTGAGAGTCTTGCTCCAAAGGCCAGTAAAACTGGGCTACTAGGAACCACAGGAGAAACACAGTTTAAATGTTATTTTTTTAACCAAAGTCTAAAACTACTGTTTTGCTCAGTGTCTTCATTTTTCCAGTAATTCAGTCTGACCATCTTTCTCATCTATTTTTTTTTTATCTAAGCTGGTCTCTTCTGCCATGATTTTTAAGGCAATGGTCTCTGCATTATTTTACATCTTCATCTTTTTCCCTCTTTTTGTTTCTCAAATCTATTGCAAAAAGAATCAATCTGAAAGATTACCTTATAATGTAAAGTGAACAGCTGGACAAAACAGAAAATTTCCGTTCAGGGTCCCCCCCCGCCCAGCAAATTGTTTAATCTGGCTGGTTGCACTTTTTTTTGTTGCTATTGTTCTTTTAAGGTCTCTCTAGTGCTGGAAAACTAAAAAATTTAAATGATATATGGGTATGAAGTACTTACCTATGCAGTCCTTTTCTGATTTTGCTTCTGTCCATTCTGGAGGCCTCTCACTTTCATCATTATCTGATTTACTTGCATGTTCCATGGTGCTGTGCCCCAGAATAGCATCCAGTTCATTAAAAAATTTCATACTTCTACTTGTACTCCCTGAGTCTTGGGCACTTTTTACACTCTTGTATTCATGTTTCAGATTTTTATATTTTGTCCTGCACTGCTTCCAGTCCCTGTCAATTCCGAACTTTTGAAGTCTAGCAGCAACCTGTTCAAATATTCTTTTATTTCTCACTGTCCCCTCCAGTTGTTGCTGGATATTTTTGTCTGACCATATGCGTATCAAAGCTCTGACTTCATTAACAGTCCAGTGTTTTCCTCCTTCATTTGCTACTGTTGGAATAAAAGCCGGTGTTTTGGAAGCCTCTATTGCTGACGTTGGATTACCTGCATCGTGTAGGGTAGGGGAGAGACACAGATACGGGTTACCTGCATTGGGTGGTTGGGGTGGGGAAAGGACAGAGAGAATGAGAATGAAGTATGCTGGTTCCTCATGACTAGTCTCTCCAGAGAAAGACGGAGCAGAGGTGACATTAAAATCAAGCTACTGATTAGTGATTTGTCAGCATTTTTCTTAATTCTGACATAATTTTTGCCTTCTCTCGAAAACCGATATCAAGATAGCAGATGCACATTTAACTAATCTGAGAGGAACACTGCTTTCTTCTGTTCCCTAATATATTGAACTTTTACTTGTAACACCTTTGAGAATAACTGGTGAGCCGTTTTGTCGTTCAGATATTAAAGAGGAGTGCTGTTTGGAAGATAGAAAGTGCTGTATCGGCACAATAATAGATTGGGCCTTGAGTCACTGACACTAGCTAGCATCAAGACTCAGCTTTCTGCATTCATGTCATACTTTTGGTTTTGCACACATGCAGAGCTTTAAACTGGGTAAGGATCTGAAAAATCCGATCCTTAAGTCTTAACAAAGCTCCCTTTTGTGGGGAGCTGAGGAATGGAAACTTTTGCCTTAAGTCACACACAAATATTTGTGAGACAACAAAGCCAATTCTCATTATATAGAACCTCCCCCTTTCTCAGTGCAGGGCAATCAAAAATATTTGGGACTTTTTAGTAAAAATTAAAGTTTGAGTTATCTTACTCTGCAGGACTAATGTATTTTTAAATTTTTTCCATTCTTCAACTTTAATTTTTAATATTAGGAGGTAAAGGATGCCATGCAATTAAAACACTGAAATATGATATCTTGCAGTTTTTTTATGTTTCCTTGTTTCTAATTATTTATTTGCTCTAAGACTTCATTTTGTTTATCAAATTAATTTGGAAAGTGGTTTCTCATGCAATTTTCTAATTCTTTGCAAAAATAGTTATTTAAAAAAACCCCCATAATTCCATTGCTTCATCAAAGAGAGCAACCATGAAAGCACACAGTAACTGACACAGCTTTCTCCAATCATACTGAAGTGATAAATGCCTTTGCAAGTGTCCTATTCTAAAAGGGCAAGCCAGGTTACGGGGGTTGGATACTTAATAGTCACCGAGTTTTGTCTGATGGCAAAAATATCTGACCTTTGCTTGCACATACAGCTTCAGTGGAGCATACTTGTGTATCATAACCTGTCTGGGGACAAATTTGTCCTAGATAGAGGCAATCTTTGCTAGTATCCATAATTCGTTCTAGTTGTGAAAAAGCTGTACTAACAGAGAGCAATTTCTTCCCTGTTAGTCCTGTGTTAATCGGACCTCTGCAGCAGCCAGCTCACTGATATATTGTTGAGGAGGGTAATTTTCAGCTGACATTATCAATTACGCTTTCTTTATTTCTTCCTGAGGGAGTGAAAGAAAATGTTTGTTTATAGGTGAACGCAACCGTAGGAATTGCCACAGTTGACAACTGCCGACATCAGATAGGTCTGATGTAGTCTGCTCAGTCTTACCGGGAGTATTTCATCTAGCTGTATTTCCAAAGTGGTTCATTCTTCACTACCAGAGAGCAGCAGGGAGACCCGAGAGAAAAGGCCCTAGGATGGTTTCCAGATGAGTTGTATGTCTGATTGGACTAAAGCATTGCTCACCACCCCTTGCTTGGAGAGGGGATACAGCTGCTTTGAAGACCACTGCACATCTGGATTGCTCAGTGGGACAGGTCTCACCTCTGCCTATCTCTCCTGGCTCAGGCTATTCGCTCGTGCTGCTTTAAGCAGAAATTACACGAGTTGGAGAAGATCCACAAGTTGACGTAGATATCACAGACTACCATTTGGCATACTTTCCACTAGCATTTAACAAAATCAATGTGGCTAATGTGGTTAATATGATTAAGCCATAGCATGGGATGTGTTCTGAATGTGAATGGTGGTCATGCAGGAGTTACCTCATAGACAGTGGGCAGCATCGAGCGATGCATGAGACTGCGGAGTGCTAAAACTGGGAAGGAGATGGTGTAAGAGTGGCTATTTTAAAGCTATGTTGATCAGAAACAGAATGATGGTGTATTCAAGCTATCAGCAAGTGCTCTGACAGCGATGCTGTTTTTTAGTTTTTGATCTCTGCACCATCATACTATACCTAGTTGAACTGGTCTGACATGTGACATAAAAAGTAGTGGATCTCCTGGAGCATCCTCATCATCTTCTAAAGAAACTGATACTTCACCTGGGAAGGAAAGAGTTTTTAGATGAAAAATAGGTATGGACTAAATTAGCTTAAATTAGTTTAAGTGAGAATGTCCATACACAATGAGAAGATCATTAATTTTGTAATCTCCTCACTTAATTTGTGTTTAAATTAAATTTAAAATTCATTTGGCCTGTTCGCATAAGGGGACATGAGTTACAAGAGGTAAATTAAATTATTTTATACCTTGCATGTGAAGCTTGTTTGAAATATAATTTTAAATTCTTGTAGAAACTGACTTGATTCTAGTGACTTGCATGCTTTTCTGGCTCTCAGTATTTGGGGTGGATAGCACGTTAAAAGTATACTTTGAACGTAGATAATAGGAAATAAGAAACATACAGATAAAAGTGAACTTTGCACATGGTTTTAGATATCCACAAATCTATTTACATAACAAAAAAAAAAATCCGAGAAGAGTATTTAGAGAAGAGAATGAAGAAAACAAGAATGTTCTGCAGAGTTCTGGGTATCTATGGAATTCATTAATGGCACAGGGAGAGCGGGAAAATATTGTGACTAGAGAACAGATGTATTTGTAGCCAACAGAATTCAGTCTAGCTTTTTACAGGATAGTGTTCCTACATGTGTTTAAAAAGCTGTATTATAGCCATTGCTACGTAAGTTTGGAAAGTAGCATATGTCAGTCAGATTCTGCACCAGCCTAACTTTCACAGGGGACAGACTTTCAAGTTGTTCTATGGCCATACGCTGTATTCAACATACCATGTTGGTGGGAGGTGTGAAGTGTTGATTGTCGGGGGACTGAGGCACTGCCAGCTCCAGCCGCGCAGGTCAGAGGGAGCAAAGCTGTCCCTGCAAAGGTTCTGCACGGGTTCCTGGCGAGGAACAGTAACGTGGTGCGGTCAGGATGCAACCTGCTATCCCTGACGTGGGTGATACTGAAAACTGCATTGGAAAACATTATCCTAAATCCTCCTGACTTTCAGCAAGGCTCGGGATGACTCACAGATGCAGTAGCCTGGTCTCTGACTGCTCTTGCTTCTCTGCCAGGAGCTGCCATCCCTGCGGCCGGGCTGGCGGAGGGAAAGGTGCGCTCGTGCCTCCACCTCCAGCCTCAGGACTGGCGTTTTAGCTGCGCAAGAGCCGCAAAGCAAACTACGGACAGGGGAAATAAATTCTCTCCTGGAAGGCTGCTGAGTGTGCCGTGGGAACTAGGATGAGCAAGTTTAATTACATGGTAACATTAAAAAGAAACTTTTTATTATTTTAACTAAATAAGAACAGTTAGCACAAAAAGATGTCAGAATATTTGATGGGGGGGGGGAAGCATCTGATGAACAAAAAAGTTACTAAGCATACTGCACAACTTATTAAAAAAAAAAAGGATATAGAATACTTGTCAATGACATGTTTAATGTTAAAATCCAGACATGGAAAACTATGTATGAGTGGCATTTTCAAGTCGGCATGTCTGAAGGATCTGTTTGCATTTCTAGTAGCTGTCTGAGTTTTATACATATTATAATATTCTCATGGCTGATGCATTTCTGCTCAGACTTGGTAATTTTTCTGCATTTGCTGTGGTAAAGTGAAGGGCAAGGAAAGTGGCCAGTGCATTAATATTTAAACATAGAGAGCAATATAAAAGAGCGTAAGTAACTTCACATGAATTACCAGGTGAGCTTTACTTTTGTAAATCAAGTACTCAATTATTAATACTTGATTTAACTTGAAACAATCAAAACTAGTCAACAAAATGGGAAGGTCATTCATTTAAGCTCTAATGAATGGTACCATTTGTCATAGCGCACCGTCAGTCACTACAGGGATTTTCTTGGTTGTTGATTGCTGGGATAATAAACTACATTTTAAGAGGAGTGAACATGTTGAGTTGTATCTTTTTAAATGGCTAAGCTACGGCTCTGTGTTTGCCTCTGAAAACATGTATTTGGGGAGGGCAAGATGGACATTGCTGGCTTGCGCTGCTGTATGTGCTCATGCAAAAAGTGTCATCCTTCCATGAATGAGCTGGGAACTGGTGTGAGTGTTCCTACCAAGTTTGTCCTGAGACACCTCTCTCTTAGATCTGATTGTGATTTTCAGTATTCATTTCTTCAATTACACTTTCAAAAGAAAACTGATTTTACAAGATATGGGAAAAAAACTCAGGGAAACATTATAGAAATACCATCCGGTCCCATAAAACCAGTCTGTTTTTTCCTTTGTTTCCCTCCCCAGCAATCTCCCAGTAGTTGAGATAATCAAGCAAATCAAACACAAAGGCATGCTTTGTAGCTTTACATTAAGGATGGGTATGAATATTTAGACTGAGGCTAAGCAGAATGGTAAAAGTACAGTAATTTCTTTGGGAGCATGCCCTGTTCCTTGTCATGCTTTTTAAACAAAACAAATTAGTATAGCTACTAGGTTCTTGAAATAAAGACATGCATGGCAGACAGTGTTTGTTGGCACAGTTTGGAGTTTGTTGCTGGCATTTTGTTCTTACTACCCAAATCACAAGCCTAGACATCCTTGGTTCCTCCAGCTCCTCCAGGCTTTTCGGCCTCTTTAAAGGGAAGGACACACCATTTTCCCCTCCTCTCCTGTAACGCACTGTGGTCGAGAAGGAGAAACCCGGGAGGAGACCTGCAGAGACGCAGCTCTGCTTTGGTCCGTCTCCCTTGTGGGGGACGATGCCCACATTACAGCAGTCCCGGGCAGGGGGGAACCCGCCAAGATGACTGCTGGGGCAGGGGCAGCGGGCCGCCTTCGCCTCCGCGGGAATCGCGATTCCTTGCGTGGGAGAGACACCTTCAGATCTGCCCCCACAAAAGAGGTGGTGAGCATCAGCTGCGGAGCCAGAAATGCCATTTCAGCCTTGCAGGTGCCCCTCCAAGGACTGGGCTGGGCAGAGGCTGCAGCTCTGCCGGCCCTGGGGAAAGCACTGGGCCTCTAGCACAGCGTTACTCGCTGGACTGGGAGTCTTACAGGCAGAAAGTTGATGTTCTCACAGCTCTTCTCCCTGCCCCTTGTTAGGGATGTGTGTATCCCGCATAGCTGCAGGACACATTTCTGTCTTACTGTGTTTTCTTCGTGGCTGAATTATGGTTGTTGTGGGAATCTTTGCCTTTAAAGTCTTACCATTAGCGTTGCATTATTACAGTTAGTTGCATTTAGTTTCTGTTTATCCATAAACCTTGTCTTTTTTTTTTTTTTTCTTTAAGGGAGTCACAGAACTGCTTGTGCATTTAAGAGATATATTTAATTATATCACCTTTAAAACCAGGCTGTCCTAATGCTTCAAAACGAGGTGTGTCTCACCCAGGGGTAATTTTTTTTTTAATCTATTCTGGTTTGGGATTCACAACTGAAATTAACCTTTTCTGCTTTAACCTTGCTGGAGGGGCTAAAGCAGATGAGAATTAGGATTAACAGTTGGTGCAAACCACATCAAAATACAGAGGGTAATCTAATGGCAGATCCTCAGATGAAGGACACTATCTTAGTTTCTTGTAGTCCTCAGAAGTGTAACAGCTTGTATTAGCCTCAGTTCTGCAAGTTTCAAGATAAAAATGGATTGCAATACACAGTGCAGAGAGCACATGTTAAAATATTATAAAATTGCCATTTTAATTTCAAGTGACTTTGACAGATTGGAGGCTTTCTGCTAGCGGTAACAAATTAAGGTCAAGTTTTTCGTTAAGGCAAACACTGACAAGAAAAATGGCAATTTCTTTTTCCTCAGACCTGTAAAGCAGCATTGTAGAGGGTGATGTGGAAGGGTACAAGGGCAAGCTACACGTCCAGCTCCTTCCTGCGCCTTTGGCAATATCCCCTGACACTGATGTCGAGTTTTTTGTTTTCTTAAAAGGATTCACAATCTTAATTAATGTAAATTGCCACATACTGTGGGAACAAAAGGCTAAGCTTTGCATTTCTCTTCTTAGCTTTCTTATTTTGGTACTTGTAACTATTATTGGGGCTTATGCTTCAGTGACATTTAGGATGTGACAAGGAGATTTGAGTGATGTCAAATAGCAGATTGACCCTAATGAAATGTTAAGCACAGCTTAAATGCATATGTAGAGAGGCTTGAATAAAAAAAACAGGAGATGCAAATAATTTGATAAAAACCCCTTCTGAATAACAGCAGTTGTATTCATTTGGTCTGCCTCAAAATAGTCGGATAAACATGACGTTTTTACTTTCCTCACTACATTACAATTTTTAATGAGAAGTTGTTAAACATCCCTCTGTCTCTCAAATATTTAAGCTGAATTGCTTACAGAATCATTTAGTATACCTTCAGTCATCATACCTAAATTTTCAGTTACAGAGAAATCAGAATAAAAATCCTAAATTTCACTTGTATCACAAATAATGATTTTTTTAAAAATCATGACAGTTTCAACCTTTACTTTTACCTTTCTTTAAGTTTACATCTGAAATGGAGCTCTACAAAACCTCCTTCCGAAGTACTGCAAACAAATGTCAAAGGGAAAGAAAACAGCTTTTCTTAATTTAATGTTTCAACCCGGAGCAGGAGCCTTGACACCAGCGAGTACTCACCGAGGCGGCAACACAAGCAGTTAGCATAATTTTGCTAGAATTACGCTGTATTTACAGACTTCGACACTGGTGGGTGCTAACATTTTATTCCCCTGCGCGAGGAGTGCATCAAGTCAGTTCTAACGGCGCTGCTGGGGCTGCGCAACCTCCGCTTCGGCGCGAGCGAACTCGGGCTTCGGTTTTGTTCCCTTTGGTTTTTAAGCAAAGAGAGAAAAATAGAAGCAAAAACAGGTTTTTACCTTGCGTGCTGTCTGTTGTGGGGCTTGTGTGCAGCTGCGTCTCAGTCGCAGAACACCTGCCGTTTTCTTCTGCTGCTAATTGTGTGACAGGTTCATATCGCAATATGGCATCCAGATCATGGAAAAACTTCATGGTTTTAGTGACATCCCCAGAGTTGTGGGCATATTTAACCGTCCTGTATTCATACTTCAGGTTTTTATACTTTGCACGGCACTGTTTCCAATCCCTGCAAACTCCTAACTCCTGCAACCTTTTAGCAATGTAGATAAATATTCCTTTATTCCTCAGGGTGCCGTGGAGTTGCTTTCTGATATTTTTTTCTGACCAGACGCTTAACAAGGCTTTAACCTCCTCCTCAGTCCAATGCTTCCCTGCTCCACTCTCCATGTTGAAAGTGACCTGGAAATGATTCACTATTTCTAGCCAAGATTTTGTTTCCTAGGAAACCAGACGGCTGGTTGTCAGTAAGCTCCGCCGAGATGAAAGGATCTGGTTTTACTGGCTCAAGCTGCCTGAGGGGAGTAACTTGAGAAACTGCCAAATAAGCAGGCTCCGTGTTAAGAGGCAGGCGAATACAGCAGCTCGNTTTAACCCTTCTCGGGGAAAAACGGCTTCGGAGTGAGCTCTGGTGGAACGAGAGAGGAAGGGGAAAAAAAAAAGGAGACAGTCGCGCTATCTTGTTCCTTTAAAAAAAAAAAAAAAACCGCACAGAAATCCGGTTTTCGTTGTGCCTGCCCTTTGCTGGGGGGGCATTGCGGCAGCGCGGGTCTCCTGAGGGGGTAACGGTTGGGAACCGCGGGGCTGACCCTTCCGGACATCGTGCAAGTTTGTGGTAGTTGAGGTGGTGGTAACCTGGGCAGGGTCGTCCTGCTTTGTGTTCGCTTCTGGGTAGTGTTCAGGCTTGAGTTGATGGTCATATGTATACATTTTAACCTCTAATGTTCATTGGTTGTTAGTGATGTTTTAATAAAAAGCTCGCGTAGTTAAAAATCTCACTAAAATGGCAAAACTTACATGCTTTGTGGCAATGAAATTGAGCTTCCTTTTCTTCCATGAGCGCTACATGAAAGATGGAATCCAAGGGCTTGCAAAGGCCTTTCCGTCAGGACGCTTGCTTCCCTCTTTACTGATTTTGTTGATGTTTAAAGGGACAGTGTCAGTATTTTAATTAAAAGTGTTTGTGATCTTCACATTTGCATGTCAGCTACTGAATGCAGTACATCAACCCGTAAGTTTCGCTGCCAGTCTGTGTTTATAGACGAGACATCTTCCTGAGTTAAAATAAATGTGTTTAAGAATGTCCTCATCTCTGGTTTTTCTGTTTAAGATCTGAGTCAATAACAGGGCAAATTCGTTCAGATACGTGTGAAGTTTGTTTGGTTTGGTTTGGTTTGGTTTGGTTTGGTTTGGTTTGGTTTTCTTCAAGCAAATGTTCTTTAAAATTTTGCTTTACAGGTAATTGGGGCTAGTGACCAATAAAGAGATTTTAGGAACTGGAGAGAATTTGTAATGAGCATGGTCAGTTGTAGATTAGAATCCATTCTATAGATTTTTTTTTTTTTTTTGTGTGTGCCCAATTTTATTGTTGCTTATACTAAATAATTCCAGGGACTTCAATTGAGTTAAACCAGTCTAATCATCTTAGCATCTTAGTCTAATATTTTTAAATTATTCCAAGTGTTTCCTTTTTTAAGGAATACATTTTTGCTTTTCAGTCGTTACTATACACGAGAGTGGACTGGGAGCTTGCCAGTCCGCCGAGTGTTACAGGTGTGGTGGGCATATGGCAGCAGTTCCTTCAGAGGTAACACTCTGCCTTACTCCGGGAAGCCTTTTAAAGGAAAATCGAGCAGCCCGCACTGTTACCCACAAAAAACCCAGCCCGCAAAACATACCTTTTCAATGGATAAGGACTGGATTACAAACCCTGTGCAACGTGCCCCTGCTGCCTGCCTGTGTGCGGGGACTGAGCGGGGAGACAGGGCTGGGGAGAACGGGGAGCTGGGGAAAACTCATTTCAGCGGATACAGCCCTTCTGCTCAACAAAGCGCAACTGCCGGCCTGAGGCTGATCCGCTGTTAGAGAGGTATTTCCATTTGCAGTCACGCTGTACACCAGAGTTGTTTTGCTTGAGTTCAGAAGCGGTGATGCCCAATATTAGTTTTATGTGCTCAAACACTTTTAGCAGAGGGTCCATATACCTTTTAGAGGTGTAAGCTTCACTGCTTAAGTGCAAGAATGCAAAAGCTTCTGCATAGGTGATCAGTGGAGGAGACAATGCATTCCTTTAGGCAAAACCATCAGTTTCTTAACACGCCTCCCCGAACCAGAGCAGAAATAGAGTAGTGCTATAGAGCCTACTACCAGAGCCTAGACTATCACTGCAAAGTGGCTTTTCACATTAAGCATCTGCTATTATTTTATGCCCACACTGAAACGGCACTGCAGTAAGAGCCTGAGCCAGTGCTTGTTAGTGGAAAGATTCCCACTGAATTCAGTGGGCTTAGGCACAAACCTTATGTGACTGTTTTGAAATAAAGCATAATATGGGCAAGGAACCAGTTTTGATTACAAGCCTGTAAAATAAAACAACAAATAATCCTACATTAAAATTTCACGTTGTAAAGGGCAGATGAAAAACCACCAGTCCATTGTATGTTGAAGCATTTCATTCTAAGCATTTGAGTGCTTTAATTTAATTATGTTTTGTCCATAGGGGCCAGGAGAGTGCTGGAATTGTGACAAGTGATGGAGAGTCATCCCAGGCATTCAAAGTGCACAAGGTAAAATGTAAATGAATGTTTTCTAGATGCCTAACTGAGATGCATGAAAGTTTGTTTCAGCTGGGAAACAGAATAATTAGAGGGAAATTAACATGTTGTGGTGGACTGTTTTGGTTTTGTCAGTGATAATGTCTAATTCTGTTATTTGTGCGATTTCTGTCTTAACTGCACGCTTAAAACAAATATGCCACTGATACACTGCTGGGTGTATCTGTGCACACAGAAGTATCCAGGTCACACTATTCATGTCACAAAAACTACTTAGCAAAGTCACCCTGCACCTAAGGTGTTAACTCTGGAGCACCGGTGCAACTTGAGATCAAGAGGAAAGAAATACAGTTACAGGCTATGCACAAGCAAATGGATGACTAGTTCTTGCGTTAGTGAAACTCAAGGAAGTGGCAGCAACTTTACCCATAGGTAAAAATAAACAGAAAAAAAGATTGAATGGAGGCCTGAGAAGGTCATGCAGTCTTTCTCGAGCTGAGAGAATCCCAGGGGATGTTGAAAGACATAAAATGGCCACAGCCTCGATACTATTATGCCAGGAGAATACCTGCATGCTCTGGGGATATTTCTGCTCATTCTGTATTGAACAGTGATCAGGAAAAAAAATAATCATCAGCCTATTCCATCCTGGAAGAGCAGAAAAATAAAGAAGAGCAGGAAGGAAAGAAGGAAATAAGGAAGCGCGGGAAATCAAACTACATCGGCAAAATAACCATGGGGCAATTCTTGATGTGTGTTCTCTGACTGCAATCAGAAAGCAGTTTGTCTTCATATTCAGAGGTCTCTGAGGAAGATTAATTAAGCTGTTCAAATGAGTCCAAGAGTAAGAACTGCTTCGCTGCAGCAGCATGTATATCTATGCATGACTGCTCAACGCCTCGCGCAAAATCTTGTCTCATCAAGCATCATGTCTGTCGCCTCTTCAGGCATTTCCCCCCTCCTGTCTGTTACTTACAGCCTGATTCACACACACACACACACACATACACTTTTAAATGCAGCTTTTCTCAACTTCAGCACTGTGTTATCTGTTCTTCATTCCTGCTCTTGCTTGGGTTTCAGCTCTGCTTAAGGTTTACAGGAATTCCTGCTTCCTTTAAAGGGACCTGCTGTGTATACCCCTGAGTAAAAAGAGCTTCTCAGAATGAACTCCCAGCAGGTGATACCATAATTTGTAGTGTTTCCATGTTACTGAGCTGCAATACTTCGCTGTCATGCTAAGAATTTAATTGACTATCTCATCATATCAGCTTTGGTATTTTAAGAGTTGCAGAGCATGTGATGGTTTCTTTTATCCTTGAAATATGTTTCTCAGCTACAGCACTTTAAAAGCTGTAGTAACCATAGTGTAATAAAGAGCCTGCGGAGTACAATTTACATGACTTGTTTAAACCTGGAAGTGGTGCTAATGTAACAAACATCTGGGTCCGTTACACTAGTGAAAATATATTTAGGACTCTGACTTGTAAACTAGTCCATAAAAATGTCAGCAGCTAAGATGCTGCTGTATCCATTTGTCCTCCAAACTCCAGTTGACTCTTCTTCATAGCAGAGACAACAGGATGGAAAAGTTGCCTGCTTCTCACTGCATTGATTTACTTCCCGATGCTTCCATGCAAACTCACTTTTGCCAACAGTTTAAGACAGTGCATGTATTAGAGTACGAACTGGAACACCTAAGGCATGGGTATGCGTTCCCTTTGATTGTTGCCAGCCTTTGACCACAGATTAGTAGCCTTTGACAAAGGCAATTAATCCTTTGTTTTAAACTTTCCCAGAAAGACTAGTCCAGATTTGTGTGTCAGAGCCTTTCAGCTAGATTTGTGTAACCAAACGTTACTGTCGTAGCTCTATTAGCTCAGAATGTGGAAAAACTTAAAATATCTTGTATAAACATAGTGATGCCAGTAGGAGAAAGACTTTGTCTGATTGTTTCATACTTGGATATGCAGAAAAATATATTAAAGTAGCTTTTCATCAGACCATTATCATGTACTGGCACGTACCAGGCCTTGTATAATACAGACATAAGATTGTCTTCATTGGGAACATTTTGTACACGTGTAATTGATGTTTGCCGTCCCACACCAGCGCAACCTAAATCAGAGGAATATTTCAAACCATGATTAAAAGATTATGTACTTGTGTAACCAAATCTGGTTTTAAACATTGCTTGTTTAAGCTATTGCAGTGCTTAACACTGCCACAGCCATTAAGACTGGACCTGTGAACTGCCAGATCTGTGAGGATCAAGTTGGCCTAAGTAAAACAAGAGCACGCGGTTGCATTTCTGTACGTACATGAGCACATGACATAGACTCTACACCACCTTTATGTCGTCTGTGAGACAAGATATGATAATCAATCTGGCATAAAGTTTGCTGAACGATTAAAGCAAACTTACACCAGTTTGATGGTTTGAGGCAGTAACTTTTTAACATGACAGTAAATATCCTAAAACCACACGTGCAACCACGGCCTCTTGGTATTCTGAGTCTGTGGCAGCCACAGCAGCAGATACATACCCTAAAGCTGAGCTTTCTTTAACCTCTTTTGGTTGAGCTCCGTAAACAGTTGAACCAATTTCCGTCGTTCCTGTCCCATCCCACTCTCCTGTTGCTGTACCTACAGCAGAGGTTATGAACCATTCACAGCTTCAGGCCTCTCCCGGGTACCTTCGAAGGTCCCAGAGGAGTGTTGTTACCGTGTGTGTTATCATGTGTATCACAATTACCACACGTGATAGGGAAACCAAACACAGAGGATGTAAATATTTTCCACAGGCAGAGGCAGAAGCAGGAGTTTGCAGGAGGGCCTGGAGTCTGCTCTTAATTTCTACTCTCTGTGCAGTTTTTTCAGACTAGTCTTGCTGCTGAATTGCCTCCAAAGAATGCTCATTGCCAAAAGAAGCTCCTGACAGCTGACTAAAAGGCCTTGATGGATTTCTGCTTTAGATAGAAGGCAACTTGGCTATATGAAAAGTTTGGTTTAAGTAAACAATAAAACCTCTGCAAAACAGCTTTGCTTCTGACACTGGCGAGAATGACAGTGGAATCTAATAAACATTATCATGGACCTAGTATAAGAGTAAATTCAATATAGTACAAACTTGTAAAAGGTAGTCTATACATAGAATTTACTTCTCGCAACTTTTTTCTTCTTTGCTGATCTTCTGGCAGTATTTTTTCTGGTGTTTTTAAACAGCGCAAGAGTTTGCTAGTGTTTTTCAGGAGATGTGCTTTTAGTCAGGGAATAGATTGTTCCATGAAAATCCTTAGCACAAAAGTGTATATTGCTTTATTTAAAAAAAGGAGTAATGGGATCTGATATATCACCGTGACACCTACTCAGCTTCTTTCTTTCCCATGTCTTTCAGGTTATTCGCTGTTCTCTTAAAGTTTCTTCTATTAATGCTGTACCAAAAACAAACACAAGGAGAAATGAGGAGGTTGCCAGGAAAACAAAACCAAACAGAACTTTTTTTTCTCTTTCTCCCAAAGGGAATGGGTCTTATAAATCACGTCTTCAACGCAGACAGCCTGAAGAAGCTGTACGTTTCAAACCTCGGTATTGGGCACACGAGATATTCCACCTCGGGAATTTCTGAGCTGCAGAACTGCCAGCCTTTTGTCGTAGAGACTCTGCATGGGAAGATCGCTGTGGCACATAACGGGGAGCTAACGAACGCTGTTCAACTCAGGAGGAAGGTTAGTATCTCCTCTGGGAGGCTCTGGCATTGTTTCTTTCCAAGTACGAGGCAGCAATGAGCAGTAAGTTTGCCATGAGTTTTCCTTAATACCAAACTGCTTGGGGTAGTGAAAGAGCCTCATAAGCAAAACATTGGTTTAGAGGAAAAAAAACCCTGTGGAAGGGAGGCATTCGTCACTGTCACAGGGGATAATTCACCAGTCCTATAGACTGATGGTCATGTTCCTATTGAATGTCAGAAAACTAACTCAGCTGTAACAAAAGGTAGGATGGTTTGAAGCTCTGCTCCTCTGTGGTGGCTGATAGAAGGAGCAAATCAGATGCTTAGAGTTAGGAGAGGCATAATAAGGTGAGGTAATTGTAATATGAAATATCTGGTTTGGAATATTGTCTTTATTTGTATTTCTGGCTTGCAAAATTAATCATGAGCACTGTCAGGATATAAACCAACAAATGCCAAATTTTATGGTGTGTTTGGCTAGAAAGGTATGTGTTAAAGAACCAAATTAAAATTTAGCAGATGTTTCATTGTGACATCTCTTCTATGATATGTTCCACCCAAAAGCGAGAGGACATGCTCTTGCATTGAAGCAAGGCAAATGTATGGCATGCCCAAAGGAACCTAGCCCATCTTTAATCCGAGCCACAAGTGTATGAACGGATGGGAGAATAAAACAGTGGTGAGGAAATGTAGATGGACAGTGGAGAATCAGAGTTCCATGAGATGTAAAATGATTTCTAAAGATAAAGACCAGGAACTGTAATGCATACAATATTGCATGGGTTAGAATAGTTGGCGAGATACACTGCAGGTTCTCTTCTCCCTTAGAAGCATAAGTATACCAAGACAGAACAATTTGACTGACCAGGTCTAGCAAGTTGTGGGATTTCAGTTTTTTAATCCCACTCTACTTCCCTTCACACCTCTTTTTTTTTGTTGTTGCTTTGTGCTCAAGCTACCATTCTGCCTTGATATCTCCTTCTGTACCTGCTATACAAAATTTCATGTTTTCCCTTGTATATTTTACCTCTCTTCCCAGAGCAAGCAGAAGCACAAAGCTGATTAACTGGTCCAAACTTGAATTTATGCCCTGAATATAGGTGATATTAATTTTGCTTGCATGTGGAGCAAAGGAATGAGATGCAAAGGGAGAAATGTAGTACCACGCATAGATGATTGTACCAGCTTTTTACATATCTGGTTTGTTGGAAGAAATTTGATGTTACTACGATCTGTTCACCTGAAGCACTGATACATTTTAAAACATTTGTTCATTGCACAAAGGTGGTGTTAGATTAAAATCTAAGCAGTGTTATGTGGGATTTTTTTTTTAATGTTGGTAACACTTTTGTTTTGTGTCTTAAAAGCTTATGCGGCATGGTGTAGGACTGTCGACCAGCTCTGACAGCGAACTGATCACGCAGCTGCTGGCGTTCACTCCTCCTCTGGAAGATGACGATACAGCCGACTGGGTAGCAAGGTGAGGAGGATGGGTTTCAGAATCAAGAACAGCAATCTGATCCCAGCATGATATGCATCTGTAAATGCACACAGCTGTTTGTGTGACACACGATTATGTTCACCTATGTCTCATTTCAGAATAAAAAATTTAATGAATGAAACTCCAACTTCATATTCATTGCTAATTATGCATAAAGACATAATCTATGCAGTACGTGATCCATATGGGAATCGCCCACTCTGCATTGGTCGCCTTATTGCAGTAGGGGACATGAATGGAAAAGGTAAACCATACATATATATTCATATACATATACATACATATATATATGTATATATATAGTTTGTGCCTGAAACCACTGATATAAGTAATTAAAGCTACACTTACTGAGGTCTAAGTAGGAATATGTGATACAAAAGTCAGTTTTGAAAATTGAAAACAAAAGAAAATGTTGGCAAGGGAAAAATAATTTGTAGGAAGTCTGCAAACATCTTTTCTGTTCCCAGCAAAAGGGAATCTTTGTCACCTGATGAGAGTGTCAGAATTAGGCAGCCCTACTCTAATAGAATGTTTGTGAAAATTTAATTAACATCTCATCACCTAAACAGAAGAGCAGGGATGAACAGAATCACAGAAGGGCTGAGGTCAGAAGGGACCTCTGGAGCTCATCTGATCCAAATCCCTTGCTCAAGCAGGGACACCTAGAGCCAGTTGCTCAGGACTATGTCCAGTCCAGAGACGAGTTTGGTTTCTTCCTTTATCCTGTAGTAAGGTGGCCAAAAAGTTCTGGATTATCGGCAATGTATTTCTAAATTACAAGCACTCCCAGTCATGTGTAGTGTGGTAATCGAATACTATTCAGTCAATTTATGGGAAAAATTCTTTGTGTTCCTGTTTAGCCTGCAAATCAACAATTTCCATGAAGTGAGATTAAAATCTGTTAATTTGTATAAAATACAATAATTCAAAGTAGTAAATGCTTCTGCATCTTCACAAAACTTGGTAATTTTAACCACACGAAAAATTATCAGGATTTTTTTTAAAGCATACGAACATTTCTACCCTATGTTACACAATTTGATCTTTCCTGTGCCTGTCTCTGAAAACTCTCCTTATTGGAGTTCAGTCCAGCATCCATTGTAATCAAAAGGATCTATCTATTAACACATTTAGCATAGGAAAAGTAAGGAGTTTCTTGTGTGAACAAAAGTAATTATGTATATCTAAAGTCACTGAACTAGAATTGGAAAAATTTGAAATAGTGCAGAGATAACAAAGGTAGTTATCTGAATTGTCTCTTTTCTTGAACTGTGAATATGATGCTGTTACTTCCACTTCTGTCTAGAACAGGTTTATGATGTTTACATTGGGTTTTTGGGGGTTTTTTAAAAAATATTACAGAAACTTTGGAATGCTGTACCTTTTAGTTAGAAATTACAACAGTCTTTAATAGTGGACTTGGCAAGCTAAAACATAGCAAGCCAGATACTGCAGTAGAAATGCAGTTGTGGGGGGTAATGGTACCAAGAATTGTGGACTTTAACTGAAATCTTTCATTTCAGGGAAAGATAACAGTGAAACAGAAGGATGGGTGGTCTCTTCTGAATCCTGTAGCTTTTTGTCTATCGGTGCAGAGTAAGTGCCCCGATTCTCACTTTATCTGAAAGCTCTCTTCAAGCAGTGATTAAACATTAAACCTCAAATTGCGAAATATCATCTATAACAACATCAAGGATTAGTTTGTTGGGCTGTTTGGAGGGGGCTTTTTTGCCAGTCCTGTTTTTTTGCCAGTTTATTTTCTTGAACAGATTAACATAAAAGAAGAATTTATGTGTTCAGAAAGTAACAGTAAAGATGACTTTACTGTTGTCAAGTAAATGCCTCTTACTTGTTGCATTCAACCTGGTTATCCATATAACTTTTTAATTTTAGTCTCATTTGCAGTAGAATCATCGTATTACAAAATAATTCCTCATCTACAGAAAGGTTACATTGGTAGCTCACAGGCTGGACTCACCTGTGCTGTAGCATCTGCTGTCTTATGAGCCAGTCTGCTTGTTTGGAAAACAATGATGGGCATCTGAAACTATTTCCATGTGTGCAAACACTCATCAGATCCAAAACATGAGATGACATTCACATTACCTCTCTAGCTGAGGTACTCTGAAAAGAAAGGTGTGTGAACTTTCTCTAGATAAAAGAGAAGGGTAAGAGGCTCTCCAGGAGACCGCAAATTGATCTTCAGAAGTTTGGAGTGGAAGGCAGTTGTGAACTAGAACATAACGTAAGAAAGATTATGAGGAAGCATATTTAATTTCCTAATCAGACATTATAAAAATGTGCATTTGGGGACTAGACTAAGAAGTAAAGTTGGATCTTCTTCAAATAAAAAAACTGAGAAAAATTGCATGAAGAACATGACGACTGAATAAAAAGAAATGTAAAGCACAATCAGGAAGCAATGTGACTCCACTTTCGATGTCTTTTACTCCGTTCCACAGTGTTTTATTGTAGGTGTGGTGTTCTGTGTTCTGTTGCTGTAACTTCTACCCTGCCTCTGTAGGAACTATTAGCTGTTGGTAACAGGGCCTTTCTTGAGACAATTTATACTACATATGGATAAGAATAACCATCTTCTGGAGCTTCTCCAAATTCTCTGTTAAGAGATACTTACCATGTAGGATCAAATAGGTTTTAAAAAAAAACAATTTTGTCTAAACTTCTGCTGTAGCCAGTGCTGCTGCCTGCTAATGCTAGTATCTGACCAGTGAATAATCACAGGCTTGCTCACCTTTTATTTATATCTCCAGAATATTTCAATATTTTGCGAAAGATTTAGATTGAAATTGTTAGAATAGCCACCTGAGGACACACTCAAAGATCTAGAAAAATGTTTAATAAGGTTAAACATTGTGACATAATAAACCTAATACATATTTCTTCATATATGAGAATTGGAATGTACATTTCCAGGCAGCTTTTTGTCATTCGGGGGTAGCTGCCTGTCACCACTAGACAGATATTTCTCTAGATACTTGCTTGTGAGGCAGGGTTTTTTTGGCTACCATCTTTATTCTAGATTATGGCTTTTATATTGCATGATAATGCTTACTAGCTTTCATAGAAAAGTCCTCTAGTATTGATCTAGGACTAAATTATTAAAATATATTTAATCTCAATTAAGCCTGTACTAGACTGAGTACTGTATGTCTCACATATAGGAAGAATATCATAATTCTCTGGTACTAAGTATTAATTTACTGCTTTGGAGTATTAATTCAGACTGTTTTAGTAAGTGTCACTTGTGTCAGCGTGTTGGTCTTCAAACACTCTAGATCAAATCCTAAGATAAAAGCAAATTGTTGTGTTAGGATGTTCAAAAGCACTTTTTCCTGTCAGTTGAATCTAGTTTATATTTCAAAACTATCATCCAGGCTCAGGACATTTCTAGCTGCTGTGTATTTCTTTTTCAAGGTACTATCGTGAGGTCCTTCCTGGAGAGATTGTCAAAATATCTAGGTATGATGTCCAGACACTGGATGTTGTACCAAGACCTGAAGGAGATCCGTCAGCATTCTGCATCTTTGAATATGTATATTTTGCAAGACCAGACAGTATTTTTGAAGGTAAGAAGGTGTAATGTATACAGCTTCTCCCTAAACAGTGGGAGATGTTATCCTGGAGAACAATGACTCTGGAAGGGATCTGGGATAACTGAATGTGATCTTCAGGAAGATGCTTTCAATATAACTCATAAATCTATGCATTATCCAAGTACTTGGGGTTGTCAATCTAATGCTTTGATTACTATTTTAGTGGAAGCCCTCAAAAATTGTCTCAGTGATATTAGCTAGGACTGTCATCCCTAAAAAACAAGCTCTTCTTTGCTCTCCAGGTCCATGTCATCTGTTGATCATATACAGTTCCCCACCAGTTTCACCCCACATCCCTTTTTTTTCACGATCCTCCTACCCTTCAATATCCTCAGTTCTTACATTCCTTAGTACTGCTGCTGTACCCTCTGCCGTGCCTCCTTTCATCACGTATCTCCAGTTCCCTCTCATGTTGCAAACTTTTTAGGACCTTAAAAGCTTCTGACTTTTGCCAACTGCCAAGTTACTAAGCGGGCAGAAGCAGACAGCAGGATTGCACAAACTTTATCTGCTGGAGAAACCAACCTAAAAATAGGGTCTGCATGTTATGAACAGGCAGGTATAATGTCTGCTTCTTTCCTCCTGAACGTAGATTTTGTAACATCCACAGGACCTTTAGTTACCCGATTAGGGCAAACTGTTATTTTAATTCTCTGCGTAGTGATATGAATATGAATGTAAGAATATGACATTATGGAAGAAAATAAAAAATGACCTTATGTGAGTGACTGCTTATCAGTTCTGGAGCTTTTCTCACTGACTTCTATGCCTGCAACTTGCCACAGAAATTTGTAGAACAAACTGAGAGGAAACCTAAATTAGGCATACTGGGAAAAACATGTCTTGCTGTTCTTAGGTCAGATGGTGTATTCAGTCAGGAGAAGATGCGGGCAGCAGCTTGCTATTGAAGCACCCGTGGAAGCAGACCTGGTCAGCACTGTTCCAGAGTCTGCAACCCCAGCAGCTCTTGGTTATGCACAAAAGGTATACGTTAACTTGCCTTTTTTTTTTTTTTTACACATAGCTCTTTTTTGTAATGGGGTATTATGGTACAGGCCATTAGGGTTTTGTATTGATAAAGCTTTGTGTCTTGAGTATGCTGGGTACTCCTATTGAGTCACCTGCACTTGTTTTTTTCTGTCATTCCACTATATTAAGTTCTTTGGTTACTGTGAAGTCATACTAAGTCCTAAGGTTGCTTTAAAAAACAGTAAGTGAAAATAACCAGGTTTATAGATATTAATTCGGTTCAATTGTCTCCTGTCTACAGTGCGGACTACCATATGTTGAAGTACTCTGTAAAAATCGGTATGTAGGAAGAACATTTATCCAGCCAAATATGAGGTTACGGCAACTTGGCGTTGCAAAGAAGTTTGGCGTTCTGTCTGATAATTTTAAAGGCAAGCGAGTTGTTATCATTGATGATTCGATTGTGAGGGGCAATACCATTTCACCCATAATAAAACTACTGCGAGAATCAGGAGCCAAAGAGGTGAGTTAATTTGCGGTCAGTACAATACAGATGTAAATAGGAGATTGATGGGAGGGTAAAGCAGTGTCTTCATTTGTACTATACATTGTTTCCTTATTTAAAAGAGCAAACGTGCAAAAAACCAATGGCTACTGCATGTTTATTGTGAAGAGAGGTTGAGAAGTTTCTTTCAATGACTGTGATTGTTGGGAGATTAAGGGGAGAGGAACAGGCGTCCATTTATAAAGCACTATCTGGCAAATAAAGACAGAATGTAAGACAGAGTAGGTAAGATCAGGAAATCAAGTATTGGTGTGGTGTTCCTGGCGTATGTGTGACTTGTGGTACCGCATGAAGCACAACCACGTACTGCAGTAAACAGGCACTTAAGTCTCCAGAGCACAAATTTTTTAAATTGATTAAGATTTTTTAATTGAAACAGAGTGTGCAAGTCTTGTCACTGGAGTAAAAATTGTTCTGTATAATGTTTGACTTTGTAAACTGAAACATGTGCATCAAGGATTGAACACCATAGAAGAAAAGCAAAATTAGGATGGAACCTTTTAGTAACATTAGGAAATACTGTAAAAATAAATTCTAAAACTCTTTCTCTCTCCTGCTGTGTTGGCTTCTGAAAATATCTTTTAACTTTAATGACTTTTGTGTAGTGCTGTGTTCTGTTCTTCATGATTATTTTGCAGAAGTGGGACTTTGCAATTGTGTTATGATCTACTGAGCTTCACCTTATAGCAGGCTGTTTTGAAACTCTGTTTTATTCAGGTGCACATCCGTGTGGCTTCACCGCCCATAAGATTTCCTTGTTACATGGGAATAAACATTCCAACTAAAGAAGAACTCATTGCCAACAGACCTGAATTTCATGATCTTGCAAACTATATTGGTAAATGCTAGTTTTTACTTTCTTTTTTCTTCTCTTTTTTTTTTGAGAGAGAGAGATTTTACCTGTAGGTATTTTATTGTATATATCAAAATAAAGGACAACACATCCAGGCAACAGTGGCAAAACTGATTAAAAAATCTTCTGGTTGATATGCTAAATTTCTGCACTGTGAGTACCAAAGAGATCAAACCAATTTAGTTATGTACTTTTTTTTTAATAGTGAATTATATTTCTCCAAACAATAGAAGGCATTAGAATAATTGCATAATCTTAAGTTACAAATTAGTTGTGACCACACAGCTTTCCAATACTTGGAGCTCCTCCTGGGAAACTCTTTACAACAAGGAGCTACTGTAGGAAAAATACTAGGAAGAAATTCTGTCCTATAATGAAAAGTTAATGTAATTCCACTTTCATGAGATATTCATGAAAATATGTTTGGAATTTGTAAACACCCACTGATTTTTCTACAAATTTAGATTTATGTAAATAATTTTAACTGCGTTATATATTTCACTTTGAAAGAAATGACATTTGAAACTAATCAAAGGATGCTAAATACATTCTCAAATATCTAGAATGAGTCATGTTTGCAGCAGAACAAATGAGGAACCAATAGCTTATGTTGCTTGTGATGTGGTAAATAACACGTTCTTCATCAGGGTAGCAGCAACAGAAGTCATGTGAAGGTTTGTGAGTGAGGAGATACATGGCCTATTGTGCTGCAAAACGTTTTTTAAAATTGTTTAAGAGCATAGCTGTGGTTACAGTTAGAAAACTGTAAACTCAGATTTCCTGTGTTAATTACTTACTCTGATTAGTATTGCAATTAATTATTTTCCCAAAAATTATTGTGAAAGCATATTTCAAGTTTGTAGGCTCTCATTTTGAAGTATTAATCACAAAAGAATGAGTGCAAATGATAGAAAACTAATGATGTGAAAAGGCTTATCAGACTTCCCTACTGCTAGAACATTTGCATGAACTGCATACTGATTTTTTTTTTAACATGGTGGTCTTCCCTTCTTCCCAAGTCCCAGTAAGAGTTTGTAGTCCTAGGTGCGCAATTTGGCAAGCACCAGCCACGCACACGTCTGCTTCCAGACCTGAAGTACGGGGTGACTGGGAAACTGTAGGGAGCTGAGGGAGTCTTAATACACATTCGGGACTTTGTTTCGGTTTTTGCAGTACATGTGACACATTTGTTCCCAACTCAGACCCTTCTGTCTAGATTGCAGTGAGCTTGCTCCCTGCACAAAGAATTTGAGAAAGGCAAGGCGTGATCATTTTTCTTATCCATTCTCTTTAGGCAAGGTGATCCACTGGGCATCATAATTCATACAGTAATGCGACTGCACTTCCAAAGAGCATTGCATTTGGTACAATATTGCAGCTTTAACTGATGAATTTTTTATTTCCTCTAGGAGCAGACAGCGTTGTCTATCTTTCTGTGGAAGGGCTGGTATCGTCCGTGCAAGAAAGCATCAAAGCACGACAAGAGAATGAGAACAGCCTTAAAACCCACAAGTCGCGTGTTGGAAAGATTGGCCATTGCACGGCGTGTCTCACTGGAGATTATCCCGTAGAGCTAGAATGGTGAATTTTTAGTGGATGGACACCAGGTCATCTCTTGTTAATTGTACCTTTTTCAAAGATGCCTTGTTGCTAATAGCCCTCTGACATTTAGATAATACAGAAAGGTCATTACAATTAACTAATTACTGTTACTAAAATACATCTTACTGTAAAGACTTAGAGAAGTCTGATGTGTTGATGAAAACAATGTAGATAGATTAAAATTCAAAATCACATAGTTTTTATGCCTTCTATTTTATCATAAAATATTATAAAAACCAAAGTTTTTTTTAATTATGTAGCAGTCCCAGAGTTTTTTGTTTCCGTCTTCCCTGAAGAATATCCCTTTTAGACTTATTTGGAAATCATGAATCATGTGGTATAATTTCAAATTATCAACGTCTTAATGCGAAAGTATGTGAAGTTTGCCTTTCTCCTTAGGAAAAATACCAGATTCTGAAGAATCAAATTGCTTCTTCAGCATTCTTCTTTAAGCTTTTTAAGAATGGAAATACCTAACTTTTGCATATATAGCTAAACAGCCTTTATTAATCTAGCCCTTTGTAATAGATTCTATGAATATAATGTCTAGCATGTGATTTTTAAAAATGAAGACTCAGGGAAATGCTCAGCCAAAAGCTCTCTAGTTTTATAAGTTTAAAATTCTTCTTTTGAAGTCCAGTGTAATGACGTTATCTTCATGTGCTCTTATCAGTTGCCAGTAGGATGTGGAAGGACTAAAAACACTTGGCACTGCCATTTTCTTTTCTGTTTTACATCTTGTTTTCTTCAGGATAAGTCCTGTCAATTTCTGAAGTCTGAGCTAATGCTCAGCGTGCTTTTCATATGCTAACATCCAAAGCAAACTGAAAAACAAAGTCACTTTTCATTTTTAACAGTAAAAATGATAAATCAAGTGAAGATCATGAGTTGTTTTGGGTATAATCTTATTTTGCTACATTACTGCTGTTACCATAAATGTAATGTTAAAAAAAAAAAGGAGTTCTGAAGAACCATTAGCTATTGAATGCATTGCATTTTTTAATTGGTCACAATTACACAGTTACTTGTACACATGAAGGTCACTTGGACAATGAACCACTAGCTGAAAATGGAAAAGCACCTTTGAAAACTATTGCAAATTTACGCACAATTGTAAAAATCTTTTGTATACCTCAGTTTTTTCACTGAGAACCAGCAACTTAATTTTAGATTTTCTATTTAATACTGTGTGTTTTGGCCTTATAATTGTTTGTGACTCTTATAAAAAATAGCAAAGCAAAAAAAGAGCTTCTTTCTTCCCCATCATCTTCCACATAGTTCAGAATTACAGCACTGGTGATTAAATTCAGAAGGGAACTTTCTTACACGGGATTTGTGGCAATTGTGCCTGACAGACAATCACAAAACAAAAGTCCCAATTCCAGAAAGCATGTAAATACATTTAACAAAGTCAAGACTTTGTGCAGTGGAATCAGAACCTACTTGCTGTCAAGCCTGTGGGAGAATCTAGATTTTCATGAGCATCTTGCTCTTACTTGTTCAGCCCAGATCTGCATATTTAGGGATGTATTTGGATCTCTTCTGTTTAATTAGCAAGTTTGTTTGTTTGTTAACAGAACCGTAACAGTTCATCTGGACGGTAAATTGAACAAAAAAAGAACAGGTTCCAGATTAACCAGAGAGGAGTGTGAGAAAACAGAAAGAACTGTCATTAACATTTTTCACCTTTCTTCTTACCTGTCCTCAAAAAAGCCATCATTTTTAAAAGAATGGGTAAGTCGAGCTCTTAGGTTACAGTTACATGCAAGGAGCCCTTTCTACTTGAGATAAAAACTTAGGTGCAGACTTCAGTGACGTTGCAAGCAGAAGTCTATCGATTTACCTGAAACTGATTTACCTTTACAGCACAGACTGTAAAGGAGATGCGCAATTTTAACCTGTTTTCAACAAAACTGGTGTTTTTGCTTAAATGTGATTTCAGCATTTCTGATTTCAGTAAAATGAGTCCTTATGCCTTTCTTCCCCCTCCAAGTTATGCATGTGAAATTACAAGGTCTGCTACTGTACTGTTAAGCACTGTAATTTTTAGATACACTACATCTTTAGTACATATTTTTCAAAACCTTAAGTTAAAGGGGAGACACTTTCCAAGTGTCACTTTATTCTCTGACAGCTGGATTTACGCTTCAGGTTACCAGGCCTTTATTTTTCACATACAATAGACACACATGTTGAGGGACAGAACTCTGGTTTCAGGTGTTGCTATTTGTATCATTTTCATGTTTTACTGTGAAAACTATTTCTGCTGTATTACCAATTTGCAACTGTGCCAAATTATCATTTAGAAGATGTGACAAAACAGTAGAAAGCTAATGTCTAACTTCTCCCGTGCATAATATTAAAAATGGTTATGAACTGGGCTTCCTGTTTTCTCTCCCTTTGCTGCACTTGCCGTCACCACGCATCGAAGGTGTGGTGGTTGTTTTTTTTGTTTTTGTTTTTTAATAAAGTCACCTTGAAAGCGCCCTCGAAGCTGGAGCAATCATTTCCTGTCTCCTCTACCCCTCACGCAGCCCATACGGTATTACCGGTGCCCTCTCCCGGCGCCTCTACCAGCCAGCCGAGGGGGAAGCACAGCACGGCCCGGCCCGGCCGTCCCCGCTCGCCCCGCCAGGAGTCCAGCGCGGGCTGCCCCGGGCCCCGGCCGAGGAGGGGGGAGCTGTCACCCACCCCCCGGCAACAGCCGCAGCTGACCAACCGCCCCGTCCCCCGGAAATGACGTACTTGCCTCGGCCCAACGGCACCGGCAGGAAGGCCCGTACCATCTCCTGG
>VXBL01003188.1:1550173-1701002 GCA_013400195.1 Aramus guarauna
GATTCGAGCGTGGCGGGGGTGTGGAGGAACCGCTGCGGAGTCTTGGCCGGCGCGGCGGAGGCGGGAGGGGGCCGTAGTCCGGGGCTTTCCGGTCCGCGGCTGGGTCGTCTGGTACGGGCACGACGGGAAGGCCCGTAGGGCAGAGACGTGCGCCGGCACGAGCAGTACGCTAAAAGCCTTGGCAATCGACGCGTTGCGTTTTCTGCTTGCAAAGGAAAGATTCGTATTTTACAATTCGATTATTAATTGTGGTCGTAAGGGTATTAATTCGGTTGTGCCCAGCTTTAAAAATAAAGGTGTAATGGTGAGGAACAAACTATCTCTGTGCAATTAAATCTTAGTGAATTACTGTATCCTGGGCCGTAGAATGAGACCTGTGGTAAACAAAATATTAAGCTTTACACTTTTGCAATACGATGTGTGGTGAAGCTGCGTGTTTTCTGCCGAGTATCTTCTTTTGTACTTGGTAGTGTCTTGTGTGCTTAGATAACTTGTCGAAAATATTAGACGTTGGCAAGTGACAATGCAGTCTGGTTTGTTAATCTTTCAGGGGGACGGAAGGCATGCAGCTGAGATGACTCTTCAGGAGCTGGTGAATCAGGCAGCTTGTCTGTACTCTGACAGAAAAGCAGTTTGGTTTGATGAATGCAATGACAAACCTCCAACTTCCTACACATATGCGACGGTGGTTAAGCTTGCCATGGAATTAACAGCTTTCCTTCAAAAGCACTGTGATCAGCAAGGAAAATGTGAAATAGGCCTTTACTGCTATCCAGGAATTAACTTACCATCTTGGATCCTAGGGTAATGCTTGCAATCTGTGTTGTTTTTTTAAGGGCCATCTCTATTAAAGCGAATTTTCAGTTTGTTTATATTTTTAATAACAACAAAAATGCAGTAATACAGTCAAGAGACACTGGAGCCTTGCATTCTTTAAGAAGAAAGATGGCAGTGTTATAATGTTTTGAAAAGCCACTGCTAAAGTTTTTTTGAATCTTAGGTTCATCAGTCTAAAGTGTATGTAATTATATCCATTTTTAAAGTGTTTGATTAAGCATATTTATAGAAATGTAAAAAAATTATTACTAGTATCTTGGTTGTGCTTGTTTAAAAATGGAGGTAATGTAACAATAAATTATATATACAATAAAAGGAGTATGCAGGTTTTTTTAATGCATTCTTGTCTTGCTAGCAAAAAAGAGATGCATTAAAAGCAAAATTCATGCTTTAAGCTAATTGAGTATGCAGTTACAGTTCCATTACAAATATTGTAGAAACAAGTAATGAGCAATGCAGCACTAAAGTGACATTGATTATTTAATGGCTAGGAAATTGAAATGTTAATCAAAGCAATACCTATGTTAATTCAGCAATTTAAAAAAATGCTACTTCTGATGATGAATTCTAATGTTTGTATCCTTTATATAGGTATCTTTTATATCCATTGCATTTATGATGTAATAAATCCCAGCATTGCAAGCCTATTCAGCTGATGTATACAGCAGCGGTTTTGCTTCCTAGGGGGATGATCTGCGTCGCTATTTTCCTATTGTCACACCGTACCCAAAATACACAATAGTGCAAAAAGATGTATGACAGTTGACTATAAAGATTTCAGTGAGGTGAGCACTGTAATCATAAACCTCCCAGAAGCGCTGAGGGACTTTCTCACGGATCAGGACATGCTTTCCCTGCAGCCCAGCAGCGGAGTGGGTTGCCCAGAGATGGCATGCAGGCACTGTCCCTGGAAGTTTTCAAGACCTGACTGGATAAAGCCCTGAACAACCAGGTCTGGTGTCACAGCTGGCCCTGCTTGAGCAGGAGTTGGACTAGGCATTCTGAGGTCCCTTCCAACCTGATTTATCTTGTGTCCCGAGGAACACAGTTTTCTTTTCCTGCATGACTGGAAACTACTGGGGCGTTTTGATTCTTATAGCTGCCATTGCTGAGTAATTAACTGCTACGTGTGACGCAGGGCAGGCCTAGGTGCTGACTGATTCCAGTGGCTGTTCAAATATGCAGAATGCTGCGGTTTCCAAGTCTTCATTCTGGATCTTGTCATTCCTGCAGTGATAAATCACTTGCACAAAGAGGAAATATAACTAATTGTACGTAGGAACCTAGCCTTAGAAGAAATGTGAAGATTTATGGGAATCGTTCATGTTTTAGTTGCCACTTACGGCTTTTTGTGCTGTTAACAAATTCAAGTGCTTTATCAAATGGAGCCACTAGAGGGGGAGATTGTCGTGAGCATCTGTTGAGGAAGCACTACAATGTGAAGTGCAGTCAGTGTGGAATGATACTTAGTGTTTCTCTGTTTATTAGAGACGAAATTCCAGTAGGTGCCTAGATTTTCTTAGGCTGGATTCTTTAGACTAGTGAGAACAGAAAGTATTTTCAGTGTGCAGACTTTTGGTGGGGTTTAAAATATGTCTAGACATGTTGTATATGTATAAATGAAAATCTTACACTTCTGTTCCTAGTCAATAGCAAAAGCTTTTAAAATGTGCTGTTGATGTCAGTGATACCTTTGTCATCACCAACCTGCTTTACCAGGAAGAATTTTGAATGTTCTCATCTAGCTTTAATCTTTTTCCTTGCTGTAAAATACCAAAAGGCAACACTGATTGTAATTTGCTTCTTTATTTCTAACAAAAACTTTAAAAGTCATATTACGACTACATTTTCTGTCTCTGGGAACTAATGGCAGTATAAAATAAACAGTGAAATTTAAGAGGATTTTCTTGAATTTCTTGTAGATATTTAAAACATTTTTGTCTTGTTAGAATCCTTCAGGTTCCAGCTGCCTATTCTCCTATTGATCCAGATGCACCACCAATGTTATCCACTTATTTCATGAAGAAAAGCAATCTTCAATATATTCTTGTTGAGAATGACAAAATAAATGTAAGTGTTCAGGCTTGTACAGGAAGCATTAAAGGTCAATTTAGAAATGTGTAGCTCTTCAGATTATATGCTCTTTTAATAAGCTTGGCTGGGGTTGTTTTGTTTCTTCATGTCAAGAGGTTGACTTTCTCATGCAGAAAAGAACATCTTTAAAATTGTAAGTACAAAGTGCTTCTCCTCCCGTTCAAAAAAAATTGTCTTGCCCAGGCAAGCTTGTTGGGCACTGGCATTGTAAGGCTCTTCCAGGCTTGTTTCTCCAAATGTCAAGGTTGGGAGTTGGAAATCTTTGCAGTTGTTAAAAATACCTCAACTTAATTCTTTTGTTTGCTTTTGTCCAACTCCTCCCAAATCTTGTACGCTCACTCATTGCAACGGGAGCAGACAAGATTGAAACATCTAGTTATAATTCAGAGTTGTCTTCTGCAGAATTCTTTTGTATATTTTCCCTTTCATTCATTATTTGCTCAGAAAATTGTTTATTTTGCATTTATGAAGTCTGTGTTGACTCATATTTAATATATAAAAATACATGAGCTTAAAACTGTCTGATGTGTGTCCTCCAAAAGTAGAGGCATGAAAAATCACAGCTTATTTGTATGAAACACTGTTTCGTATTTTATTGCATACTGTTGAACAATAACAGTGCGTCTTGGGTTCTGCTGTTTAAATTGTTTATTTTCTCTTACAGAAATTCCAGATGTCCCATGTTGGTTGGTTTTACCACAGTTCTTCCACAATAAAACATCTTGGTGTAACTCTCTTCCAAGTGAGCTCAAGCAACACTGATTTAAATTCACAAGTAGACGACGTGAAAAGTAAATATGAACCTTTCAAAGCTACGAGTAACTCACAGCCAGGATATAGCGTTTGCCCAGATCAAACCAAAGTAGAAACATCAGAAGGAAGATACATGGATGTCGGCCAGAAATACTCTTTAGCATACATCTTGCATACATCAGGAACTACAGGGATCCCCAAAACAGTCAGAGTGCCTCATAAATGTATAGTGCCAAATATTCAGCATCTTAAGTAAGTGTGGTTTCCAATTTTCCTTTTAAATATTTTTACAAATTTGGCGTTTAGGGACTCTCTTTTTAATACTTCAGAGGAGTGTAGATTGGGGGTTTGCTAACACTGCTTCACTTCTTCCTTCCTCCCAGCCTTTTCAAGTTTCTTTGTGTTTGTTTCTATTGTTTCCTAAGTAGCATCATATGAAACTTTGTTTTCTTCAGTGTTACTTTTAACGTTTAAATGGTGCTTTACCTGAATTTTTGAGGGATGTACTTCAAATAATACACTGTTGCTCTAAGTATTGTATTCTGGCTTACAGTTTAAAAGAAATAGATAACAAAGTTAATTATTCATTCACAGTTATATTTAGTGTGTTCTGTAGTTTTGAAGTTCTAATTCCTTTTTAGGCTACCTAGGTTCCTTTCTGTTCCATATAGTACTTTCTAAAAAAATCTATTATGGAAAAATCCCGCCTTTTTTTTTCTTTGGTTTTTTTTTTAATGAGCATCCATTAGTTGAAATGTGCTCTCCAATGTACTGTACCGTTGTGTAATGTGGTGGATACCTTTGTAAAGGACCTCATTAGTTTAATCAATAGTTACAGTCTTGATGCAGAATCTCTTGCTCAAATTATCCGGCCTGCATATGCCTATGTCTTCAGAGTAGCCCTTAAGACCTTAGCTTTACTGAAGCGCATTTCTTTCATGCTGCTCTTCCAGTTTGGGAGTTTTTTAAGAACATGCATCAGATTTGTAATTCCTAGCTTTTTTATTTTAGATCCATATTTGAGATCACACAGGATGATATTCTCTTTCTGGCTTCTCCTCTAACATTTGACCCATCTGTGGTTGAACTGTTCGTTGCTCTGACAAGTGGAGCCTCTATCCTTGTAGTACCAAACGCTATTAAAATGATGCCTGTGCGGCTGTCTGCTGCCCTATTTCACCATCACCATGTGACAGTGTTGCAGGTAGGCAACGCCTAAGATAAGTATCTTTGCTGTCTTGCTTCTCACCTTTGCTGATGTGTACTACTTTTTCATCACGCCTAATGATAATAGAGCAGGAGTGTTCCTCCTTGAAAGTGTAGCTCATGCGATCCTTTTTGCTGTAGCATGTTAGCTGTTTAGAAAATGATCATTTAATTGAAGCCTTCATCTTAAGAAATTATTAAGTCTTAAGGATTAATTAAATGATTCTGTTAATTAAGCAGTTCTGAAGAATCTGGTAATGGAGTAACCTGTTATAGACATTTTTAGTATTTTTTAGTGGGCTTAATTTTAGACTCTTTCCTCATAAACAACTTTTAAGTTTTAATGGTAAAAAAAAAATAGTCTCTATGCTAAAAATACAACTACTAAACCAGTGCCATTTATAGGGTGTTGTTTTTACAGTAATGAGAGCAAGAGAAGAATTGATTCCACAGCAGCACTTACTGTTTTCAGGCCACCTGTTTATATGAGGCTTCATGTGCCCCTTATGTCTTGGAATAGATTATCACCTATATGATCTCAGTTTTAATAGTTCTAAAGTTCATTTTTGGAAAATTTGCTTGAAGTTATGAGCATCCAGCATGGCTGAATAAGGCTAGCCCTTGCCTTGTAGTGTAATGAGGTATTTCGTAAAGCTATTAACTGAGTATTGAAACTTAAACCAGGGTGTTGGGGGAACAGTGGCTAGAAATGGATCTCACTTGTAACCAACTTTGAACAAAATTAGTATGGTCTGGTTAGTCTATTAATTGTGATAAATCAACCTCTAAGCCTTGCTTTGTCGTTCATGTAGTAATTCTGAAGTATTTGCACTGTTAGAAATGCTAAGGTTTCTTTTCTTTTGGAGGAATGGTAGTAGTTGAGATTGTAGGGTGCAAATTTAAGATTAGTGAATAGTTAGCTGAAGATTCCACAGCAGGAAAAAAATCCACCAAAATCCACAAAATCTGAATTTTATAACTTTATTCCCTGCTTTTATTTTCTTTTATGATAATTGCTATAAATCTCAATGGTGTAGATTTTCCTGTCACATACAAGTTTCTTCATCAGTTTAGCTCACTTGCTATTAGAAAAAAATCCTAGATATTTTTTTTTAAATGCATGTTAAGCTTTAACAGAGAAAGGCAGAATTTGGTGGAATGAAGATGTCTGAAATGTCTTCCTAAGAAAAGTTTGATTTTGTGATTTCTTTTTTTTAATCATTTTCAGCTGAATTAATGACAAAAATGTTCTCCTTATAGCTTAACTGATGATGACTAATTTTATGATGTTTCTTAAATTATAGCAAAGCATTATCGTCCTCTCTTGACTTGCTCAAGCAGACTTGAGAAATCTGAAAAGCGATTATGAGGGAGGGAAAGGATAATTTTTTTACCCCCTTTTTTCTTCACTGTAACTCACTGAAGTTAAAATGATCAATTGTAAAGTGATGGTCTTCATCCATTACTGGAAGAAAATAACCTGGTAAGAAATACTAAATTGATTTTTCAGTCCCCTTTCTAGAAAAAATAGTTAAGAAGAAGAGTGAAGTGTGAGTGTCGGTTAAAATGATTTGCAATTTTTCCTCTCAGTGAAAGAGCTCTACATCAGCAATAGCTTTCTAGAAGTAGCAGTACTTAAGGAAGCAGTTTTGTTTGGGGTACCCCTCCTTTCCTTTTTTTTTTTTTTTTTTTTTTTCCCCCCCCTCTGCTCATTTTAGAGAGTGAGATGAAAGCTTTCAGAAAAACTAATCTTTGTAAATTGGTATATTTGCACAAAAAAAGAACAACCTGAAGTCTGGCATCCTATGAATTTTTAGTGTTATGGAAAGGTCTTTAGATTTTCTATATGAAGGTTAATCAGATGTATAGTTTATATTTTAGGTGTAACATGCTGAATGAAGGCAAAAAAAGCCCGAACAGTAACATCAAGAGAATATTGTGTTTGCTGCTTTCTATTTCAGACTAATTAACAGAAGAACTAATAGTTGAAACACAACATGGAACCCATAACACGTGGAAGTAAAATAAAAATTCTGCAGAAGAACATAGATTGGTGCTGATAGTGCTCATTAAGGGCTTCATACAATAAACAAGATTTTACAAAAACCAGCACAATCTGTATTGGTATCTGATGGTTGATGCCGTCTACTATACACAGATGATTGTTAAGTACATCCACAATATAGCTAAGCAGTGGATATGATAAAGCAGGAAGAGGTTTACACATATACTGAAAAAATATAACAGACCTTTATCTTTTTTTTTTTTTTTTTTTTTCCCCTTCTTTAATACGTATCATTCAGGCAACGCCAACACTTCTCAGAAGGTTTGGAGCTGACACTATTAAATCAACAGTGTTGTCTGCAAATACTTCACTCCGTGTCTTAGCCCTTGGTGGTGAAGCATTTCCCGTACTGAATCTCTTGAAAAGTTGGAAGCACAAGGACAACAAAACAAGTATTTTTAATCTGTATGGTATTACCGAAGTGTCAAGCTGGGCCACTTGCTACAAGATTCCTGAAGAGGTTTTTAGTCCTGATTTTAGGTAGGAAATTTCACTGTTTTCCTGGCTTGGCATGTGAATAATGAAAATCACTAGAAATAGAACCTCAGACTCCTGTTTCCAGGGCTACTGAGTCCTGAAGAGTCTTTATGCTGGTAGAAGTTACATTTGGTCTTTATGTAGAAATAGACTAATCCATCCTCTCATACTCTAATACAGCCCCCCTCAAATAAAAGTTTTTGATGAGTGATTCTTGAACCACAGAACTGCAGACTGAAATCCTGTGTACTTGTAAACGTGTTAAGTTTCATGCAGTGTGTTGTGATGGTTTGGTCATCTCTCTAGACCTCTTTCTCATTCCATCCTGTGATTCCACACGCTGAACCTGGACTAGCCAAGTCCAGGGTATGCTGTCTCTGGCTATGTGGCAATATTGAATCAGTGTTGCGCTTCTGCATTCAAATGGCTCCTAACCAATTTTTTAGTAACTTCAGTTAGCCATACTCTTGCTCATCATGAGGCTTTTCCAGTGGGATCTTCGCACGCTTGCAGGTTCGAAGGCAGGAAACCTAACACAGCTCTCAGTGAGAGCAAAGAAGTGGGGCTCTGTAACTCCTGATCATACCCTTGGAACAAAGATACATTCATAGCTTAGCTCTATCGAGTTCAAAATGTTACTTCTGAGATTTACTTATTTTAAGCAAAAATGCTCAAAGATTACTTTCAAATGTAAACAGTAGATATATGTGTGTTTCTTACGGCTACTGTGCTTTTGCCTACAGTTTTTAAAACCCCACAAATAATGAAGTGGAGACTAGACACTGGGGTTTTTTCTAATATTGGATAATATACTATTAATATACTATTCAGCAAATGATCCTACTGATATTACTTGACTAGTATGGATGACAGAAATTTGTCCAAAGTGGCTCACCCAAGGTCTCAGAGTAATTTTACTTAGACTTCCAGAAGTGCTTTCTTCTCATCGTTTAACATTCAGCCATTTTCACTCAATTACTGACTTTTTTTTTTTGTTCATTATATTTTTTAAAGAGAGTTGCAGGAGTGTCAAGGTCATGAAAGGTATTTCCAGTTAGCTCAGTGTTTCATTTGCTCTCTGAAATGTGTAGTTATTCCTTGGCATGATAATTATACATATGACTCGAGTTAGATGTGTCCTATGAAAGGGGATGTTTCGGACAAATGATGCAATACATTAACCTGGTACTTAAGCACTTGAAGGCTGAAAATGGTAGATGGTCATAAAGTGTTATTAAATTATCATGCAAAACTCATTTTCATTCTAGTTTCTCTGAGTTCAAACATTATCTTCTCCTCAGTGAAACTGTTTTTTCTACTCAAAGTTTCTGTGCTCCAGAGATAACGTGGTGTTCTTCAGTCCTAACTGATGTGCAGTTAGAATAATGGAAGTTTTTATAGTCTCTGACTGTTGTCTCCCCTCCTTTCACCTCAGAGCCTGTTCCCCCTAAGCCTCATTGCAAAGGAAATTAGGGTTCCTTTGCAGTAAGCAGCCCTAGATAGAACAAAACCAAGATAGACTATTTTGTCATCTTTGTTTCTTAGTGATGGTAGGACAGTTGGAGTACAGTGGGCTTTTATTTTTGCTAGCTGACCCATGAAAACTGCCACAGTTTCTAGAAAACACTAGAAAATTAAACAAAATCAGCACAAAGTTAGCGCCTTAGTCATCTGCATCCCTCAGGTTTTTTAGATAAATTTGGGAAAATTAAATGTCTAATCTCAAGTCTCTTAATAATAATGGCCAAATGAGGTGGTGTTTGTCTTTTATTTTTAATGTTCTATGGTATATGTAGGAATCTTGGGGGTTTGTTTAGTGACATTAAATTCTACTCTTTTTTTGGTTTGGTCTTTGTGTTGGGACTTCCCCATGGTATGGGGCAGACACATTGAATATCTGAGATGCTTTCTTATACCTATTTGTCAAGTAATTATATTTTGAAGCTGACTGGAAGAAGCAATAGGAGAAGATTCTCACTTGCCAGAAATGCACATTTTACAAAATCTGACTGCTTTTTGTTCAAATAGAGATAAAGAATTCCTTGAGTGATCAGAGAAAAGGAGAAGTTTCAACAGCCTAAATAACAGGAGTTGAACAAGAACTGTTAGGTTAAAATATGAGAATTTATGATAGAAATTCGACTGGAATGCATGTCTAACTTCATATGTTACCAAAGTTATTTACAGTTACTTTGCTTTTTAAATGTTGCTTTACTGAAGAAAATATATTATTCTCTTACTCCCACTCAGAAATAGTGTCTACATTCAATGAGGTTCTTTAAGTGCTTGAAAAGGCTAGAGAATGAAGGGAAGGAGTTGGTCTGCAACTCAACAGAAGTCTATAATAAATACATTACATTGAAATTAGTTTCTTTCATTTAAGTCTTTTCTGAAAGCCACAACATCAGTAATAAACTAGAACAAAAGCTCCAACTAGGTAGGACAAGGAAAGAATGAATTAGAAAGCAGTTACATGTGTTTCAATTGGTTGACTTGATGAAAGTTTCAAGCTGGGGGACTTAAAAACTGGCTGAAACTTGCAGGGTATTCTCAGGGTATTTCAAGGTCCATTCAACTTTATTTTTTATCATTCTGTGGTTTTTTGGTATATAATGATGAAATCCATGCACTCTGATGAGGTTTTTAATTTTGAACAAATTAAGATTTTTTTAAAGAAGAAACATTTGTAGAAAGAAACCCCAAGCATCTACTTTTGCTCTACTGCCAACCCTTTAAAAGACTGTATGCTAACTCATTTCTGGAACAGTTGTTTTGTGTTCAGAAGCCAAAGATTTTTACTTTTTCTCTCTTTAATATATTTAGAACTGATTTCCCTATACCTTTGGGATCACCGCTCCTTGGAACAAAAGTTGAGGTCAGAGATACCAACGGTTCTGCAATTCTAGAAGGCGAGGGACAAATATTTATAGGTTATTTCATATTTCTTACTCTTCTAAAATACTTTTCTTAATGGATTGAGTTTTAATAATACATTGATTATTTTACTTGATGTCTGACTCTGATATACAGATTAATATAGCATTTTAAGTTCCCATTGAGCTGGGAACCTTCTGATGGTATTTTAGGTTGTTGGAATGATGAACAGGAAATTACCATAATTTTATCTGCAGACTGTTCTTTCATTATATTGACTTTTTTTCCTGCTTGCATTTTTACATTCTCAGTTGAAGTATTTATGTGAATTAACTGCATAGCCCAGTTTGTACATTGCAGAAGTTTAGACATTAATACTAATCTTTTAGTACTTCTTATAATGCTTGTTAGAGTTTAGGAGAATTTGATAACATACTCTTTATAATTTTCATTTAAAGTTAGCCATTTAATATATGTGACCATGATCTTATCTTGTGTAGGTGGTGAAGAACGAATCTGCTTTCTTGATGATGAAATAACTGTACCCCTGGGCACAATGAGAGAAACAGGGGATTTTGTAAGAGTGCAGAATGCAAAGTTGTTCTTCTTGGGTCGGAAAGACAATCAGATTAAACGTCACGGCAAACGTTTTAATATTGAATGTTTGCAGCAGGTAATATAATATCTAGTGAGTAGAGTATGCCAGTATGAAAGAGCAGGGATAAGGAACGCATCATTATAATCTTCAGATGACTTTCAGGAGTCCTAAATAAATCAGGAGGGTGTATTATCAAAGATCAAGTCACATAATTTAGGGAGGAATTTGGTTCTGAGTTCTTGGAAATCTGTTTTATTGTGTGGTTTCTTCCAGCAGAATTGAGAACTATATAAACACCTGAAAATTTTTGAGTGTTGCACTGAGTGCTTGTATAGTGATTGTTTTACAAGACTGAATGTCAGACTCATGGATTATTTCTCATTCATGGCATTTAGGCAAATATATATCTCTGGTTTTATGTGAAAACGCACAAACTTTAACTACAAGAGAAGGTATTTCATAGGATGTTACGCAGGATTGTGAGACTACAAATTTAATATGTGCACTTTTATACATTGTAGTTTTTACTCCTTTTACTCTCTTGATGAACTGCATTTCAAAGCAAGACTAATATTTTTTTAATTACAGGCTGCTGAAGATCATTGTCAGGTAGAAGCTTGTGCAGTGACCTGGTATCAGCATGAAAAACTTATCCTGTTTGTTGTACCCAAAGATGATTTAAAAAAGAAAGAAATACTTAAAGAACTCCAGAAACATCTACCAGCTCATGCAGTCCCTGATGAGCTTGTACTGATTAAAGCTTTGCCTTTAACAACACATGGTAAATGAAACTATTAAGTACCCTTGCCACTTATTTTAATGGTCTCTATTATTTTTTTTTTTTAATTGACCAAAATCTGGTACCTGATTCATGTTTTTTAAATACGTACGTTAGATAACTAACTCCTAGTAAGAAATGATGACCACGTATTATGTTTTCTTGATAATGTTTCATTCAAGAGTCAAGTCAATCTAGTAAAATCAGTTTAATATTAACACTGCACATTTCTTTTCTCAGTCGTTCCTGTTGCAGTCTGCAACAGAACCCTGACACCAGCTAGGAAAAGATCAGGCCCTGAAGATGGGATTATGTGGGAGGCTAGGGTAAATTTTCAAAAACTTTACTGGGTTTTTTTAAGTGTGGTTGATTGACTGGGCAAAAAAAACCAACAAAACAGATGCAGTTGAGTATGAATGAGGAAGTGTGTACAAGAATAGAGTGACTAGTTGGGCAGAGCAAGTTTTGAAGTGTAAATGGTAAAAGAGCAATGAAAAAATTCGTACTTTATTTTCTACAAAGGCAAAGTTGATATATCTGAACTGAACAAGATTTACCAGAACCATCTAAACTCCAGAAGGCGTGACAGTAAGCTGAGTGGCGCAGAGGAATTGTGGGAAAGATTGCAGTATTTATGGAAGGTAGTATTTTGAGCTGCCTTTTTATCTTTGCAAGTGGATCATTATACATGTGTCAGGAATTAAACAGTTTTAAGAAGTATGACTAATGCAACCAGAACATTCTAGCTGCCTATAGATTTAAGTAGTACAGCTCTTTCTGTTCAGTTAATACTTAAATATAGTCACTCTGCAGTGGCTGAGAGGGAGTCATTTATATTTCTCTATCAGGTAAAACTGCAGACTATGAGGTATAAGCAATTAGCATAGGAAGGACATAACCTGTCAGTAGCTTTTTGAATACTGCTTCACATGCCAAAGAAGGTATCCCTAAGGGAAGCAAGGAACTGGGACATGGAAACTTTGCACAAAATAGCTACTGTGATAGTAGAGTTTCTTATTTCTCAGGATAATTATGAATTGAAGAGCCTTCTTTTTAAATAGACGGCACAGTTGCCTAACTGTCTCTTGGACTGTTTGTATTGTTGCTAAATTTCTGTGCTAAAGACTTGTTTTTCAAGGTATCAAAATGTGATGCCAAACCGTATTACTTTTTTTTTTTTTTTTTCCAAAGATAGACTTCCAAGTTTCACCTGGAAGTGGAATATGCTAGGACTTGAACAAGTAAATGTAGTGAAATTAGTAACACAATTTGCCTGTGCTGATGCCTGCTGTGTTGGTGGCTGTAGAAGTGATAACCCAAAGAGATGGGATGTGCCCTAGACCCATTATGGACAGCAGAAGGTGGTTTCCAAAACTGGAGCATTTGGACTTCATGCCCAGACTTAACAAGCAGGGAGTGCAGTGAGAGGAGACATAGTAATTGCTGTTTGTTGTAGTAACAATGCCAAATCCAAAATCCTTTATGAATTGAAGGGGTTATAGCTTCAAAAGTAGGTAGATAAGCAGGTTACTTAAATACATCAGAAGTAAAAGACACCAGTTTATGTAAGTTTTATTAATAAAATAAAGCACCTAAACCAATTTTATCAAAAGGCATCAGTGTTTTATCTGCAAAGTTGTCATTGATAAATGGTATTGAGATTGAAAATGGCCAGTAAAAATACAGCACAATTTGCTTTAATTCCTTAGACTCCAGAATTGGAATTGAGCAAAACATTTTGTAGTACAGAACTAGTATCTCCTTGTTTCCCCATTCCTACCCAACTCTTGTTCCATTACTACCTCTATTGGCACTAGCATGTTTTGTGTGATTTTTTTGCAGTGAGTTTCCTCAGTTGTTGATATTTTTAGTGGGACTTCTGGGTATTCAGGTGGATTTTACCCAACTTGAGTCTTTGTGTGTGTGACATAGTGTAATGCACATGGACTGTTAACCTCTTTCCTTCTTTTCTCTAGTCTGTTCTGGGTCTCCTCGGTGACTCCACCGGAATTTCTAAAGATGCAGTATTTCTGTACAGTGGTGGAGACTCCTTAAAGGCTCTACAATTTTATGATGAAATTGAGATGCTAGTAGGCAAAGCTGTGCCTGGACTTCTTGAAGTCATTCTCAGCCACTCGATTGAAGAGGTTTATAGACATATTTGTAAAATTCTGTTTCCAGCTGAAGACCAATTAATGAATTATGACAACACTGTGAAAAGAAAATTAAGTGGGAACAGTGGAGAGGAATTTCATGGAAAATATATTAAACTGAAATCTGAAACAGATGGTGAGGTTGCTTCAGCGTTAACTTCATTTATTGCGCTAAGCAGAGGAAATCATCTTTTTTCTGTGAATTTCACCAAGTCTTTTATGCAACCTAGTAATACAGTACAGGTAGGAGTGGAACTGCTACAGCAACCATCCTTTCTGCATTTACTGACTCCAAGTGTAACAAAAAGCCACGTGCAAGGATATGAAATGGAGAACAGAACTTTAACAGTTACGAACAAGGCAAATAAAACCGACTGTTGCTCTGTCCAGCAAGTCCATGCAGAATGTAGTCATGTAACAATGGCAGAGTTGGCATTATGCATAAGATGGAAGTCAAATACAAGAAAATGTGTTGATGCATCACCACTGGTTATAGTACCATCTAAAGAAGAAGCATCTGCCTCTGTATATGTCGGCTCTCACTCTCATGCAATGCAGGCAATTGATCTAGATTTGGGAGAAATAAAATGGGAGAAGAACCTTGGAGATCGTATTGAATCTTCTGCCTGCGTATCTAAGTGTGGAAATTTCATTATTGTTGGTACGTCTGTTGTCTTAACCTTTATTTGCAATTGTTTTTTTCTGCTAAATACAAGATGAATGACAGAGAATCTTATTTCCTACCTCTGAATGCCCTCCATCTACACTTATCCATAAACTTCCATATTTGCTTCAGAACTAATTTCTTATAAAATAGAAACAGAAGGAGGAAGTAATATAAGTTTCATGATAGCCAGTGATAGAGCTTATCTAACATATACACTTGTGGTTTATTATATGCCAATTTATTAATAAGGCCTTATTAAGGAGTAGTCAATAGGTATGGTTTCTTTTTAGCGGTTGATTAAGGTGTGACCATTAAACTTTTTTTTAAAAGTATGGAAAGGTGATACAGTGTTAAAACATCTTTAAAAATTGATAGAGGTAGAAATTAGTACATGATGCCTCAGATAGTTAAACTCTGTGAAAAACAATCTCCTTTGACTCGTCTGTTTGGAAATGTAAAAACATATTCAGATAGTTTTTTGGGTTTGTCGTACCTTTTGTCAATGGAGTTGACAACATCTTAGTGTTATCTTTTTAGCTATTATGTATATATCACTGGTTAGCACAGATGTGCAGGTGATGAGGTTTGTTATGCAAAGCTAATGTTACCATCTTTTTGCTAGCATTTTGATTTCTATTTGACAACAAAATGAAATGCTTCATTAAAAGTGAAGGAGTTTCTAGAGCTACAGTTCAGTTTTCATTAGAAAACACACAGACTTTATTCTTTCAGCAGCTTTGTTTTCAGAAAGGAAAATTAGGGAAAGAGGTAATGAAAATTTGATAGAAGGGCAATGAAATAAGTATATTCTAAATGTAACCTGGAAAGAACACACAGAACAATCAGCTTTGAATGTATGAGCTATCAGCAAAGACTCTGAGCTAAAAGAAGAGGAGGAGCTTTGGAAAATATTTTGAAACTGTACCTTGTGAGTTATCTTACTTTTTCCAGCAGTGATGCAGCTAGCAGCATAAATCACACCGTAAATACAAATATTCATTATGCTTTTTTCCCCTGTTGTGTTTTATTTCACACAGGTTGTTATGATGGCTTAGTGTATGTGCTTCAAAGCAGTGATGGAGAAATACACTGGACTTTTGTCACAGAAGATACTGTGAAAAGCTCTGCAGTTGTAGACCCTTCCAGTGGACTAGTCTACGTAGGATCACATGATCAACATGCGTATGCTTTGGATATTTATGTAAGAACACAGACTAACTTTTATGTATAGAAGAATAAATACCCAACTTTGACCCCATTTGTAGTACACCAGATGGAGCTCCACTGTTGTTAGTATTGTCAGGAGTCTACAATTACTCTTTTGAAATACTTAGGACTGCTCGAAGAGGGATTAGGATTATGTGGTAGTAAATAGTTTTAGTGATGTTCTCAGCTGTGGTTCTTGTGCTACTAGTTCTGGTTGAAACCAAATCTTAAGTTTCTTCGTTACTAAATTCTCTGTGGGTGTTTCAGAATTGGGTGGCGAGCTAGAAATAAAGCTATGGCTTAATGTGGAGAGAGAATCCTACAGTCTAAAAGAATAGATGAAGAGAGATGGAAAATAAGAGGGGCAGATACTTGCCTCTTCATTAGCTGAATTTATTTACTGGACGAGAAGGTAGCCAATGGCATATGTGTTCCTATAATAGCATGTAGATTATGTCTTCACTTCTTAACTAGCATTTGCAAAGTAAATGCAATGTTTGGTAAGCTTTGACATTCAAAGGTCTTTGTAAAAATGATGAGCTTTAACTCTAATTGAAAAAAAAATTATTTATCTTTTTTCTTGTATTTACAGAAAAGGACATGTATGTGGAAGTTACATTGTGAAGGTGGAGCTGTGTTCTCATCTCCTTGTCTAAGTTCTCTTCCACATCATCTTTATGTTGCCACACTAGGAGGACTGTTATTGGCTGTAAACCCAGTATGTACCTTTGCTTACTTGTCTTTGATCCCAATATCAAATTTAAATGAAACCAAAATACATTTCTGAAGTTAAGATCACTTTTCTGATGAAAGGAACTAGATGATCATATGTTACCATAAGATATTTTTCACTTGAGGGCCTTATTATTATACACAAGGTTACCATAATAATTCCTGTCTTTCAGAAAGCTATCTGGTGATAAAGACAACCAAAGTGACTTGCTTGAATTTACATGCTGACTGTAGGCCAAAATTGGAATCAGCGTCTTCTCATTCTCATATACTACCTTATCAGTTAAACTAGTGAGTGAAAGCATGTCTGTAGAGGGTTTTTTTTCCTTCTCTCCCTTTGAATAGAATTAGAAAAAAAAACAAACACAGAATTTACTGAAATCAGAACAGAATAGAGAAAGAAGCCCCTTCATTCCTCTTACTGTTTCCCTCCCCGTAGTCATTTAAAGAGCTGTCCTCCTTAATCTTGGACTGCTATTCTGTTCTCTGCACTGGGGAAATGACATCCTTGATAAATGTGGAGCAATTTCATGTTTTTTCTGAGGGATTGTTGGCTTACAGCTGGTCCTGCCTGATAAAAGGAACAGTCACTTGGAGCAGCTGTGCATGTTTTTGTACTCACACAACCAAGAGCATCAGTCCTAACCATCTGTACCTCTCACCCACTACCAGTTTCCTCAGTAATACCCAGCCTAGTGTTAGAAAACCAGTGTGTGGTTTTGCAGCTCTAGTAGGCTGTCGTTAAGAAAAAACAATTTTTTTTCCCCTGTAGTCCTGAGTAACAGGTAGTTGAGAAACACAGCTGTAAGTCCAAGTGATTATTTGTAAAAATAGGAGTGTGCAGGCTATATTATGAGCTTATTGTGACAATCAGAGATTGTGGGTTGCAGCATTTCCTATGGTATTTATAGTTTATGATATAATCAACATGATCTGCTTTCAAGATATCCTCTCCGTTATTGGTCCTCATCACATACTAGGGAGCTGGGAATGGAATAGAAAATTAATCTGTCATTTAGTAGAACTACTACTATTACTACTACACTGTTATCATTGTTATTTTGCTTAGGGTGAGAAAGAGAATGGTGAAACAGAGATATTGAGTATCCCAAGGAAAACACTAAACATTTTGTTGGAATAAGATTTGAAAAGTAGTTTTGCTTCTGGTATGCATTCTGGATGGGAGAAGCTTGCTATTCTTTGCTTCCCCCCCCGACCCCCCAATTCTTAAGAGCTGGATCAAGCTGTAAAGGAAGGGTTGTTTTGTGCAGCCATTTACAGTTGTGTTAAGCATCAGATATTCCATGCTGCCATTTACAGGTGACGGGGAATAAGATTTGGAAAAGCTTCCTGGGAAAACCACTATTCTCTTCTCCTCACTGCAATGAGAAATACATTTGCATTGGGTGCGTGGATGGAAACGTATATTGTTACACTCATTCTGGAGAAAAGGTAAGAGTGTTGTTTGGGGTTTTTGTGATCATCACAATACTCTGAATAAGATGCTTTATTAATAGTGTTTTCTGAGATTTAATGATTGACATATACCTTTTTGTGAACCAAACAGAAGTGTCTATTGTTATAGAGAGGAGAAAGTAGAAAAAATGTTTGCCTAGGATAGTCCATGCAGCTCATGGCAAAACCACAAAGTCTCAAGTTGCTTGATGCAGTAAGAGACTATCTAGCTCAGAGCTTACACCCAAAGTAAATGGTCAAGAGTAATGCCAGCAAATGAAATGGTATGGTTTTGGTTTTGAAGTTTTTCAAGCTTGTTTAAAGCCATCTCTTCTGTAAGATGGTGGCTATTTAGAAGTAAAGGTTTCTTAGAATGTTTATGCATTTATCAAGAAATGCCAAATCATAATTCAGGCAAAATATGTGTCAGGTTCACGTTGAATGAAATGAGAAGGTTTTTTTTAGTGCCTCAGAGATTAATGTGGTTTGTATCTGGCATTAAAACAACTGACACTTTCTGTTTGTTCACCTGAGCTGCAGTATACATGGCAATTCCTAAGCCTTTCCTGATTATGAAATGTGTTAGCCCATGCTGTGCTATCTGTCTGCTTGCAGCAGTGTTGCAGAACTGATACTCTCTTGAGGAGGGATCTGCACATCATTAGCATGAGCAGAGGAAATCTATATTACAAAAGGAATATTTGCCTTTTTAGCAAAGAAGGGAATTCTCAAAGTTCATTACTAATTGTACAACAGCCCAAGAATATTTTTTTTTTTCCCAAGTTGGCCATCTTTACATGGGCCTCACAGAATGTAGTAACTCTTGCACATTGATTTTATGAGTCTTTTTATCACTTACTCTGTGTGTAAAACTTAACTTGTGATCTGACAAGTATTTACCAGCCTTCATGGAAATCTAGTATGCTCTTAAAATAAAATGCTCTCCTGTCAACAACGAGTCTATTAAAAAAGTACAGTTGCTGTCAAACTGATAATGTGAACAACCTTTAATAATGGGTGGTTATGTTCTTTCTGTAGGTTTGGCAGTTTTCCACTAATGGACCAGTGTTTTCATCTCCATGCATCTCAAGTTTAACTAAGCAAGAAATATTTTTTGGCTCCCATGATTGCTTTATCTACTGTTGTAACATGGAGGGTAATTTACTGTGGAAATTTGAAGCCACTTCAAGTGTGTATGGAACACCATTTGTTTTCCAAAGTGATGACTTAAAGAACAAAATTCTTTTAGCAGCAGTGTCTACAGATGGCAAAGTGTGGATCCTGAATGCCAAGAGTGGAATAGCAGAAGGAACAGATAAGCTTCCAGGAGAGGTTTTCTCTTCCCCCGTAGTTTGGGGAACAAAGCTTGTTGTTGGCTGTAGAAATGATTATGTTTATTGCCTAGATTTGTATATAACAGGAAAAAAAGACCAGCTAAGATGTTAGGCTGCTTCCTTTTTATTGTTTACATTTGTAAATTAAGAACTCACAGGCGCTCTCTATCTCTCTGCCTGTTTTACTGCAAGCAAGAGGTGCTCTTTGCAGACCTTTCAGGTAGCATTTTACACCATTCAGGGGCCAGAATAGGTAAAATGATGTTTGTTGACTTGCTGTACTGATTAAAGGAGGTTGGCTGCTCAGCACCCAATTCACAAAAGAACATGTTTCAGATGGTTTGGGGTTGAATGTTGTGCTTTGACCTGTGTAGTAAGAAAACAAAAGGCAGTAGTTTGGCTTCAAACACAGGATTGGGAGAAATTGTGGTAAGGTGCCACACTCTGCATGTCTCCATGACGGCAGAATGTATTTCCTTCTATGAGTCCAGCCTAGCCTGTGCCCTGAGCTTCATTCCTCGCCTGTGCCTGGCTCTTCTGTGCATCAATAAAACAGACTGGTGTTTATCTAGTCCCTCAAGGTTTCTATGGCATGGCAAGGTAACCCAAGTCCTTTTATGAATCTATTTTTTAACTTGATTCTGAAGACATAGCCTGCATTACTACCAGGTACATGCAATGACCTGTTTACTGTAGTTTGTATAAACTGAATAGTTCATCTTTTATGAGCCTAGGCCCTCATTGGCTTCAATTCAGTCAAGTGTATACTTAATCTCCATTGAAGTCAGTAGGAGTTACTTCTTGTATTCTAAAGTGAAGAATACACTTTCTTGTGTATATTTATTAAATTTCAATGACAGGTACAGTATGAGTTCCAAGATGTAGTGTACACTGCTCAAATCAACCATTGTCAAATCATTTTTTAAGAAATTTGAATGAATGCTCTCTACAGTGTCTTTAAAGAGAACTATTCATAAAGGGTTGTGTAAATTGGGTTTGGTTGTCTTTAATGCTTTAAAAGAAATTACCAGTGGTCTTATTAATGCAAGTCAAGTGTTTGCAGTGACAAAAGTATGCTTAACTGAGAGCATCTATGTGATTATAAGTCTTCTAAAAGAACTATAGTAGAAACTATTATCTCACTCTTTCTGCTGAGCCATCGACGTAGGAGTTGCACTTGCTACGTTGCTTCATCACATCTGGTTCCTCCACTGTATTGTTAGCAGAAATGCATAGACAGGACAGTTCTATTTTTAAAGCAAACCTGACCTACACTATTGGCAAACGGAGATACAGAACACATTGATTAGATAATTTTGACTGGGTTATAGTTTAATAAGAATTAAAATGACATTAGTTTAATAAACAATTGCACTTAAAACATTTGAAAAATTAAAAAAAGTACACAACAAATACCCCACAATTATACATCTTATAGGTTTTATACATTACTATATGAACATAGAGGTTAATCATATATATAACCTTGTCAGAAGAAATGGTATTTTGCGTGTATAAGTTACAAAAAATTGAGACAATATACTACATAGTGGTTTGTTTGGTTCTTAAAACATTTTTGCTGTTTTAAACTTGGTAGTAATGTTTTGGTTTTGTTTTTACAGCTTTCCAACAATGTATCAGAAATGGTTGCAACAAAGCTAAAGCAAAGTAGCACTTCACTTCATTGGTATTTAGTGCAAATTTTTGTTAATTTAACATGAAATGTCACTGTTGAACATGAACACTTTAGAAATGTTTCCATCGAGTACTGTACATAATACAGTTTCCATGATTACACTAGATACCTTTATAGTTGAAAAAAAAAACCTCTGCTTTGAAGCTTTGGATTAAGACCATCCTTAATGAAAGCTCTAATCTATGTGCTATAAATGTATTGGAAAATTGCATCCTTATGTCATGCACAATAGCACCTAATTTTGCTATGCTTTTCAGAATACCAGTATCTTTAATTCTTTAATCCTGATTTAATCCACCTTCTCTATATTTCTGCCTGGCTCCTTCTTCCAAGACATAATCATAAAGATGGATTTCAGGCAGTGTAGTTCTTGTAATTACAAATACATTCCACAGGCTTATAAACACAGAAAAAGTGTAAATTTAGCATGAGATGCACTAATTCATGGTGCTAGCAGAGCAAAAATAGTTATGGGCCCAATTTTTTCTTCAGATAAGCCTGCAGAGATTTAACTTTGAAGGCTTCCCCCTTCCCCCCTGCCCAAGCTTTTCAGAGCAGCATTGCCCCATCTCTGTATAAAACATTTTAAATACATATATTATTAAGGATAAAAAGTTACTTTAGAGATTTAGGTTTTAAATATGAAACTGAGCAAAACTGATGGCTTAAGAGACCCAAGAAGACCTATCTTGCTGCTGCACATCTACTCAATCCAACACGTCCGTTGTGTTTGTGCTATTGTAACCATGATACTGAACTGTTGTTTGGTAGGAGATAGTGTATTCAGTAATGACTTTTGCTGACAAGCCCTTTTTGATTCTTGGAATGGGAGGACAGGGCAGGTTTCATTCTGTTTTCTGCATAATTTAAAGTGCTACTCCTCACGCTGCATACAGCAGTTTGGCTAAAATACTTCCACAAAGCATATGTGGTATCATTCTATAATGATGCAATTTCTTCTTATGAAAATGTCTCCCTTTATGATTATATGGTCCTAAAGGTTCCTTTAAGCCTTATGGTTATAAGGAGACGTTCAAATTTGTTAAAGGCTTCCTTGTAAAAGGAACTCAGGTGTGTTACAGATTTATTTACTAGGGTGACTTTTTAAAATGTAGACCTAGCTATTTCTGTGGGATGTTGAGGATAGTAAAGGTTTTATTACAAGGACTTTATCCTTTTTTGTAAGTGGGAGGGAGTGACCATTTCTATTTTCGTTACAAGAAGTAATAAAGTGTTCAATTGCCACAGCAAATACCTGAGATGGGGTAAGTAAACTTCTTTCTGAAGTGTTCTGGCTGTATTGGTCAAAGTACAGGAAGTTGTCTGAACTACCTGAAGTTGCATGTGGAGTAAAATCAGGAAGAATGCAGAGTTAAAACTCCTGAGACTCTCACTGACTTAGCTTTCAGTTCTCCGTTAACTTCAGTTGTGCAAATCTTACTCCTGTGGGAACTTACTGAGACAAATTCTACAGCTACATGAGCACAGGAATAGTTTTACTTGTTTTAGTTCCAGTCAATTGATCACTGTCTCCACACATCTTAGTATGGCCAAGCACAAACAGTGATGCACTTAAATGACTAGAAGAAACACTGACTCCCTGGCTTCTTTTTAAAAACTCTCTGATTTTTGTTTAAATAATGGTTTGGGGGCGGTGTTTGTTAGTAGGATGAATTGCTTTCTTCCTAGGAGTGAGGGACTATAAACATAGTGTATTAATCCTATGATGAAAGAAATTACCTCAGCATTTGCATGGTACCATTTTTCTACTTACCATTTGCAGGTGGAATGATATCTCCCAAAGTTCTTCATTGAGGAAGAAGCTTTCAAATAGCAGGTAGAACTGACAGTTCATACAGTTTAACACTTAAAAAAAAAATTAGGAATAAGAGAAGGGAACATGCATCTTGCCTTAATTTTCAACAATGGAGTGTTGAAAAAAATTTATGAGATCTCCACTTAAGTGTAGAGATCTAAAATTCCGGAACTGAATACCCATGGAATTTAAGGAGCTTCTGAACTGAAGTTCTTGTTATGACACTTGCTAAAATTTACATCCAGTATCTCAGCATTCTTAAATTTCTGAGAGAGTCTGGCTCTGAAATTTTTGCCGTGACCTCATTTAGCTATTTGTCAAAGCAATGAAATATATGACTTGAGTAGCCTTTACAGTGAGCTAGAGCAAAATGGTAATCAGTTCAGTTTTCAGTCCTTCAGTACATGCATTTTCAGTTTCGTCATGTGTAAAAAGCTGAATAAATAAAAAGAAAGCAATTAATAGCAATAGAGATGTAATTTTACAGTTTACTTTATGATCTGTGGACAGTCACTCCAGGCTTTTGCTTTCCTCTTGGCTAATGCAAGCCAGGCTGGTTCTGTTGACACAGGGTTAGCATCAGGAGTAGAGAATCTCTTGGCCACCTCCTTTGCCAGTGGGGTTGATGGAACAGAATCTGAAATTTCCACTGGTTTTGATGGGGTGTGGAGGGAAGAGAAAAACAAACATTAGTTGAAGCCTGTACTTTGTTGCAGGATTCTAGAGATTTCCCTTCCTTTCTGTGAAGATACTCTGATCTAAAACTTCATATTTATTCCCAACTCTTTGAGTGAAATCTTACTTTTTATTGTATTTGCAAAATAAGCAAGTTAGGAGGAACTGAGTTTCCTTTTTCAGAGGTGACTACAAGTAATGTAACTGAGAAAAATAGGGACAAAATTTTCAATCTCTGTGAGATCCAGAGAAAACATTTCCAATTTGCCAGTCATCATCATCTTTACATAAACTATTTTAATTACATCTGCAATGTAGCAAACAATGGGAAATAAAGCCAGATTTTTTTTCTCTTTGCAGCCCCTGAATACATGTAACCCAACTCTATTCAGTAAGATATAGATTCCCTCTTCAGATGAGAGTTCTTAAATAAGCACAGGGAAGAAAGCAGTCCTCAGTTAACCACCCCTGTGAGACTATCCTGAAGAAGAAATGAACCAGCTTTCTCCAATCACTGTTTGTCACATTTTTGTTAAAATAGTGTATTTAAGACAAAGAGCTGTCTCAGCAAGAAAATGTGTTGAATAAGCAATTGATTTCTAACAAGCAACTTTACAGGGCAGAACTGTAGAAGTGTATTGTAGAAGTCATTTTTGCAGATTGTTTAATTCTAAGACAGTGAATGCCCTTGAAGACACCCGAATTGAAATGAGTCCTATCTGAAACCTATGGAGCGTCTCTAAAAATCTTCGTTACAAAAAAGCTCCTCACTAATCCCCCCTTACACATTTTATTTTTTATGAGCCAAAAAGCTATTTCAGTCCAAATTACTTTCAGTGGCATTTAATTTTCAGGTTTTGAATGTTTTAAAAAGCTTTAAAATTGCATGGATGGCAAACATTTGTTTTCCTTTTTAGTACATCTTTAATCATGTCCTTTTACCTATAAGTAAAGGAACAGTAGCAGCCACTATTACTGTAGACAGACTTTTGAAAAGCTAATTATTTTAAAGGTTATGGTATTTTTTGCTATTTTAAACATTACACCCTCATCAGTTCCTGTTGTACAAGTCTGAAATATACCAGCTTCTTCAAGCTTTGGGTGTTTTTTGAATGTCCTTAGAGAGGGACTCAGCAAACTTTTATTTTAAACATGTTCTAGCCTAGTCTTCTGCCTTAAATGCTCTCCTGATTGTGGGATACCCAAATCACTGTCATCATCCATAATAAACAAATACTTGTATATAGTATATTTGTGCAGTTGGTAGTGGCTACCTGGCTCCAAATGTAGCCAGTAATCACACAGAAATCCAGTCACTATTTCCTTTAGGGCCGACATAGTTCTATGCTTTCAATTTAGGTAACTCAAAATTGGTCATTCCTCCTGAAACTCTCATTCTAGTGCAGACAGACCAACTGACTGACCCAGGATAACTGGGTTTTGGCCATTTTTTTATCTAATTTGGCACCATCTATTGTGCTAGAGTTTGACTTCTGCTAGAAGTGTAAGTGAAGTGACAGATAAAGCAGTAGGTTCTGGTTCCACCCTTCCCTACCAAATACTGGACTGAGAGGGAGGAGTCCTAAATTCAAAGTGACAGGCTACCTTCAACCAATTTGATTTTTATTTTTTTTTTTGCATTTTTGAATGAAACAAGAATACTCCTTCCAAATATTCTGGGTTGAGTATTTCTCCTTGGCAAACTGAGAGGTGTGGAGCACAATATGCTTCATTTCCTACACAAATACACTTTGTAGAAGTTAAGTATTATCCCCCCTCTGCGCTAACCCCCAACCTAGAGGCAAAACAATACTGCAATTGCAATTTACAGTAAATCAAATCCCTCTAATGTGCATTAGTCATGTTCCAAAAATACAGTTGGATATGGCTTGGGGAGACAGCCAATTTTTATTTTTATTTTTTTTTTAAACTGGGGCATTTCTAAGCAAATGCAGTAGTGCAGCTTTAAAAGCCTGTTAAAATTGTGTACATCCAGTGCCATGGACAGCACATGAGACTGGGACAAGTTGTGGTGCTCCTTGCTGAAAGCAAATGCATTTGTAATTCTAGGGGTAGTATAGGAGAAAAAAAAAAAATAAAAATTCATTCATTTTCTCAGGTCCCCCCGATACCATTTCTGAAGTGGATTACTCTTAGAGTGAATCTCAATCTTTCCACTGTACCTGTCACAGAAGTTGGAAGGGTGTTCGACTTTTTTAGCTGTTCCCTTCTTTCTAGTCTTGACACAGCAGTCTCAATCTTCTTCTCCCCTTCCTGAGTTGTAGATTTCTGCAGTGTGCTTGTTTTGCTGCTGCTGCTGCTTTTATTATCTGACTGATTACTTACAGCAGCCTGGAACAGAGAAGGAAAACTGCTAAATGAGAAAAAGTCTGTCATGTAATGGCTACAAGTAAGAGATGTCACACTTGATGCTTTCATTCATCACCTGTCCGTTCCTTAACCCTCCTTTTCGGCAAAAGACCGAAACACCCTGATACTTCTAAAACTAACGGTTATTAGAGACTGTAAAAATCCCCCTACAAAGTTAAATTTGTCACCTTGTCTTTTCAGTCAAAATATTGAACAATTTGAGCCAACCCTACCTGTCAAATACAGCACTGAAACACAGTGTGCATCTGTGGGCAACTTCACTCCCACTGCTGTTTTCTTCCACCAATTATCCATGGCTGTAATTATGCACGTGCCCATCAGAAATTTGGGTCTCATAACAAACATCAAAATATACTTAATTATCCACACAAGCTCTCTTTTTACCATCTGTGGTACACAGCATCATTGCTTGTGTAGCATCACTTCTGTACTGTAAGTAGAAGTGTTTTTCTTACTAATAGAAAACCATGGATAGTAAATAGCTATTTAGAGAACAGGAAAGAAGTGACACTTGAATTCAGTGCCTGCTTTAGGCATTTGGATGTTTTGCATCATGGTTCATTTCTTTCATTCGTCTACATTTTATCCAAATAAAAGATGTTACAATAAAACTAAATTCAAACTTACTAAGATTCACCTATATTCATGTATAAATTAGTATTCCAGCTATTATTCCCTAAGCATTAAGGCTTAACATCGTATTTACTCAAGCTTTGAAAGAATCATGTTGAATACAGTTTTTCTGTTTTATCACCTGCACAGTTGTCGTGCTTACGACTGCCATGAACTACCACCTGATATTAAGGCATCAGGGTTTACACAAAAATTGTCACGTTATTGCACAGTATTTTCTCCTGGAGGCCTTCGTTTTGCAAAAGGGAACTCCAGACTTTCAGACTACTTTTTACTCACTGTCATTTTAGCTTTTATGAAAGCTTACAAACCAAACGTAAACAAAAATTCCCTTTCTCATAATAAAACTAGCTAACAGTTATAATTATGGTATCGGTATTACTAATGGGCAGGTTTCTAAAGATTGTTTACATTTTCTTTAGCCAACTTCTCTGCTTGCTTCGCCTCTCTGGCTTGTCTCCTCTCTTCCCTCGTAGCTTGCTGCTCACGAAATCCCTTTTGCTTTTGCAGTGCTAATGTAATCCAAAGTGGTTGTGATGTTTCAACTTTTTCCATCAATTTAGACCCATCTAAAGAGTGCCTGCTCTGGAGGACTGGTTTTTCTGAAAGAAAACATGAAAATAATTGGTTAAGTAATGCACATCTCTTGTCTCAAGCAAACCCCTATGACTTCTCTACCTTGTGAAAACTCTGGCGCTAAGCCCATTGAATGCCAAGCCATTCACAGACCTTCCTGGACAGTTTTTATGCCTCAAGAATAAGATCTAATTCAACACACTCACACACAGCTGTCCAAATTTTCCCCCCCCCCTTTTTTTTTTTTTTTTGTGAAAAAGCCTATCCCAGACTCTTAGAGCTATAGCCTAATTTACTACAGAGCTACTCCCACTGCATGAGATATTTAAGGAAAAGTGATACATATGCATTGATTGTTTATACCTCTGATGAAAGGGATGAAATACCACTAGGTACTGCACTTCCCTGGTTTTCCAGCTGTAATTAAGGGAAGAACAGTGTCCAAACTTCAGTCAAAAGAAGCGAGCTGAAAATATGTGCTCCTGTAAATGCAGCCCTTCTTTAAAAAATGGTTTGACTTTCTGTACCCTGCATGAAATTGGGGCTAGCACCCAGCATAGAGCTGTGAGCATCAGGGAGCAGCACTGGGGTGCAAAGGTGCTCTCAGTGAGCACGGAAACCCTCAGCTGGCCTGGGACTTGCTCTCCCAAGCCAGCCGTTCTGCTTCCAACTAGTTTCCATAAATTCTCATTTTAAAATGGAAGTGAAAGGAAAAAGTGTAAAAATTTTGTAAAATAAGCAGCAGTTCCACTGAGATAGGGTTTTAGAAGTGCCTTGATGCTCGCAAAATTCAAGAATGGAAAAAAATTGGGATTTCCCATTTAAACGCTAAATTCCTGCCTTGCTCTTCTGAGTATCCTTACTCTGAAGCCGTAATTTTTCCTCTTGTACAGAACACTATTTCAGGACACAGGGACTTTCAATCCTCCTCTGAGGGGCCACTGTAGTTACTGTAATTGTCTCTATTACTGGAGAGTGCCTCTAAAATGCAGGCTCCTGTGCCCAGCTATATTGGATTAGCTACAGAATTTGCCCGGTACAGTCACTATAAGGGGACCTAGATTTTTTTTTTTTTAAAGCTAGATAATATTCCCTAAAAAATAGAAGCAATATAATGTAAATTATAAAAATGATTCCCTCTGATCTGATGACACCATTACACATGGAACATAGAGTCCATGCTCTAACTAGGTAACATCTCTACCAAGGAAAACACACACAAACTTCAGTTACTCCTTGAAATCAACTTTCTTAAGGAGGTCGCACTGGCCACGCTGAGTTTGTGTGTTTCTGAATTAAATTGTGGTGATGGGAAATCCCATTCCTTCAGACAACTCTAAGAAAAATAGTAGTACTCCACAGGTAAAAAATATAGCTTAAGACCAAATGTCTTCCTCTGAACCTCCAGCATCTCATTTTGGCAAAGCAGACAATAGCAAAATGACCTTTGACAAATACATACCTTTCTTCAGTGGCTCAGGCTTTTTGTCATTTTTTTCTCTCCATGGAATACTTATAGATGGGAAAAATGACTTCTTTTCTCTGATTTCTTCCTCTTCATTTTTGTACTCATTGGATGGTGTGGGGTGCACTGCATTTGTTCTGTCTTCTTTTCTCCAACCACCGTCCGATTCAGCTTTAACCAACCTTTGTCCTACCGTATCAGCTAGGTTTGACCTGTTCATTTTAGAGAGAGGAGACGATGGCGGTGTCTGGCTGGTGGGCTTTGGAGCTAAAGCTGGTTTCTGTGGGACCAGTGACTTGCCCGCTGGTTTCTCGTGAGGGGGTAAAGCACTCTGGTTGGTGGCTGGTAGGACCACTGGTGTGCCCACTGGTTGTGAAATCTCCGCTACAGTAATTGAAGAGTCTTTTGAGTCTTTTAAAATGCCAGTGATGTTCGCTTTCCCCATGCCAGGGGATGTCGTCTCTTGTGGAGCAAAAGCAGAGGATTCTCTCTCACCTTCTGTTGTAACCAGTGGGTCAGGCACACCATCAAAACTATCTCCTGCACTGTATCTTTTCTTTTTCCTTTGTTCTGCCTGTTGATCATAATGGAAACGTAAAGAGTAGTTTGTCCTTCGTAACTTTATCCCAAAAGGAGAAATATTTTCTTCTCCGTTTGGTGCTGGTTTGTCTGCTTTTTTTGTGCTGGTACTCTGCTCATTTTCCAGAGCACCCGGAAGTCCTGCCTGGGGTAATTCTTTACTCGGAGAATGAGGAAAGCTCGGAACAAGGAAAGATGGAAGATCTTTTGCAAATTTACAGCCTTCTGTGTTGTCTGCCATTTCACTGCGGGTTTCCGTTTTCACCTTAGTCTTTTCAGCTAAGTGATCCTTAAAAGTGGAAGCCGCATCCTCCTTCGAATCACTGGATGAGCCACTGATTCTTCCCACAGCCACCGTTTCATTGCCTTTTGCCGCACTTAGGTTGTCAGCATCTGAACTGTTTTTCGAAGCTTCTGAAAATTTCTGCCATGCTGGCGTTATCGAGAACTTTGCATTTGCAGACAGGGTTTTCCTCAAGTTGCCATGGGGAGCACCCCGTCCTCGGGGTGTCCAGTCATCACTGTGTCTGCAGACACTTACTCGGTCTCTCTCGTTATATTTGCTGTTTTCTGCGTTCTTTAGGATCCTGGAGCGGATGGAAGCCCACTCAGCTAGTACGGCCTGGTTGTTCAACGTCTCTTGTGCATATTTCATTTTACTGCTGCTGGGTTTGGGATCCTGGGTTTTTTTCTGGGCTTTTTCTGGTGAAGGAATATCCACATTTTTTCTCTCTTCTGTTAAGCCAAGTAACGATTTACAAGCCGTGTCCTTTATCTGGTTCAAGTTAACTGCTGTGCCACACAGCTGTGCTCCAGTAACCAAAATAGCTGTATGGGGTACACACACAGAAGACGGGAGCGTATGAGAGCCCTTGCTGGAAGTGTGCATCCTGTAGTCTTTGACGGATGGGGAAGAGAGTCCTGCTCCTTTGATGGGCATGACTGGACTCAGGTTTACTTTCTGAAATATGATCTGTTTATCTCCAGAAGACACTTGAAATGTGAAGGGTCTAGATGCAGTCTGTCTTTCATCTACCTCTTGCCACCTAAGTTCTTCGCCTATTCGCTTTTGCTCCTGAGCCTCAACTTCTCTCTTCAGTTTCTGGGCTAGGACTTCTGCTGTTTTATTCCCTTCTTCTGGCTGTTTGAGTTTTTGGGATCCTGATCCCTCTTGGAGTTTCTCCTCTACTGGATGCCTGTCAGCCCCTCCAGAACACAACTGATCCTTGTCCTGTTGCTGTTCCAAGGATTTGTCTTGTTGGTTTTGTTGAAGATTTTGTCCTTCTGCGTCTACCTTCTGCTGTTTCAGCTTGTTCCACTCTTGCTCATTTTGTTCCTTTTGCTGCTTCAGTTCATCTAGTTGCATACCTTCTGCACTTTCCATGTGCATTTGTTTTGTGAGCTTGTGTTTTCTCTGCTCTTCCCGTTTCTTTTTCTTATCCATTACTTGCTGGGGTTGTTCCTTCTCTGTCTTTTCTCCTCTCTCCTTCAAATGCCTTTGTTCCTCCTGTTTCTTTTGTTGTTTGAGGCTCTCAGCTTCTTTCTCCTGCTTCAGTTTTATTTCAGCTTCTTGAAGCTCTTTCTCTTCTAGCTCTCGTCTCTGTTTTTCTTCCTTGTTTTGTTCCTTGAGTTCTTTTTGTTCCTCCAGCCAATTTCTTTCTTCTTCCTCTTGACACTGTTTTTCAATCTTGTGTTGCCTTAATTCTTCCAGCTCCAGCCTCTTCTGCTCCTCCAGCTCTTGTATCTGTTGCTCCTCCAGCTCCTTGCACCTCTGCTCTTCCCATTCCTGATTCTTCTGTTCCTCCAACTCCTTACATCTCTGCTCTTCCTGTTCCTGGCACTTCTGCTCCTCCAGCTCTCGTCTCTGTTGCTGCTCCAATTCCTGGCGCTTCTGCTTCTCCAGTTCTCGTCTCTGTTGTTCTTCCCGTTCATGACACTTCTGCTCCTCCAGTTCTTGTCTCTGTTGCTCCTCCCATTCCTGGAGTTTCTGCTCCTCCAGCTCTTGTCTCTGTTGCTCCTCCTGTTCCTGGTGCCTTTGCTCCTCCAGCTCTTGTCTCTGTTCCTCCTCCAACTCCTTCTGCCTCTTCTGCTCCTGTTCCTGGAGTTTCTGCTCCTCCAGCTCTTGTCTCTGCTTCTCCTCTTGTTCCTGGCACTTCTGCTCTGCCAGTTCTTGTCCTTGTTGCTCCTCCAACTCCTTCTGCCTCTGCTGCTCCAGTTTCTGCTGCTTCTGCTCCTCCAGCTCTTGTCTCTTCTCAGCCTCCAGTAGTCTTCGCTCCTCTATATGGCATGTTTGCTCTTCTATTTCCACAGATGTCTCTCCTTCAAGGAGATATTGCCTCATCTCTTCTTCACAATGCCTTCTCTCCTGCTCTTTCTGAATCCGCTCAAGTTCTTGGCACCTTTGTTCTTCCATTTCTCTTTGTTCTTCCATTTCTACAATCTGCCTTATCCTTTCAGCCTCAAAGATCCCCCAGTGATCTTCAATTCTTTTCTCCTCTGCCAGCTGAAGCTGCTTCTGCTCATCTCTGTTCTGGATTAGCTTGTCTGCTATGATGTGTCCATTATACCCTGGGTATCTGTCTCCATACACCTCAGTTTCTAGGTCCTCTGGCTCAAATTCTGTTATTGTTAAACTTTGTGATCCCTAAAATTGGAAATTGGGAGACAAGTCTGAAGTTACTGAATATTGCCTATTGGCTTGTTGTTCTTTACAGTGAACACAAATCAAATCAGTGAATCACAAATGCAAAACAACTTTTTTTTTTTTTAAGCAGTGATTTAGACCCAGAGCCAATACACCCACCCCAATTTATGGATCACATCATCATAGATCTCATGCCTCTCACCTATTCAGATGATAGCTTTTAAAAGAAAGGAAACATCCTGAGTGACAACAGTATAATGCTAAATATTGAATCACTATTTGGTGTACATGAGCTAATCCAGATTGGGACCTACCATTTCAAATTTGCAGAAGCCCAGGGAATAGAGCACAAGTTTCATATGCCTGTTCTGCTACTTAGAACTCCATCCTTTAAGCCTGAAATAATTAGCACCTGCTTAAGGGCATTGTTTTGCCAGTTCTTTCACAGCAGATCTAGCTGTTACTTGCAGAGACAGAAGCTGTTGCCTGCAGAAAAGAGCCCTGAAATGCTAGCAAGGAGAGAACACTGCTCAGGGAAACACAATTTGGTTGCGTTTCACAAATCCCAAGCCAGGATATCTTCCTCATTAGCTGTGCCAAGATTCCAGTTGTATTGCAGGAACCGTGGGACCATGCAAAGATGGAGAACCTAGAGCTCCCCAGCAATACTGTACTGTACAGAGGCATGTGCTAACTGCTGGCTGGTTCTCCGTACTTGCCCTGGCATGTGGGTGCAATATCTGCATTAAACTGAATGCAGATTTTCTTCATAGCTTACTCCTTGTCTCGGTAGTGACATGGTCTGAAGACGAACTGCACCTGAAGAGTGTCTCCCAGCACTCTCCAGGAGGAAACCAGCTCAGCTAATGCCCTGATTAGCTCATTTGTTGAGCCATCATTTGGCTCCAGTTAAGCATTCTGTATAAACAAGAGGTTTAAAATTAATTTCTTCATTGCAAGAGAGATAAATACAAGTACAATGGTGCAGAAGAAAGGACAGTGGCCTCTCCTGAACCCTGTATTAGATGAATACATGATGAATACATTAGATGAATGTCCTGTTTACAAGCACTGGTAAGACGTCAGCAAAGTAGCAATGCAGTAAGTGTACAAAGCGAGGGTTTGATAATTCACTCTAACTGTAGCAAGAGCTGTGTTACTTAAGTCTTATTCTTTCTCATATGACAATGGTATTATCACTGTTAGAACCCATGCCAGTTTTAGAGATTCTATTTTTTTCCAACCAAATTTTACACTATTTGATTGCCTATACCAGCGCAGCATTAACAGTGGCAGATTTCCTTCAGACCTTTAAGACCTAATTTTTTTACTAGAATCAGAAAGCTCTCCCAGTGTAAAATCCTAGTAGAAATACCTCAGGTGTAAGTAGTATTTGTCTCAACTGACCATACTAAAACTTCTTTATGTCTTCTCTCCAGCTAGGGTTTCATCTTTAGGTCTTTATCTTGATTTCAAGACAAAATGTAAGATGCCCACATTTTGTTTTGCCCTGAAGACACAAGATTTGTCAAAGAAGCTTGCAATAGCTATCTCTAACAGTGTTAATCACATCTTAAGACAGTCTTCTGTCTGTAGCTACTCCTGGTGCACTCAGTGATGGTTATTTTGCACCCAGCTTCAAAAGCAACCCCCCTCCTCTCTCTATTTGGCCAGTGATTCAATACCTTTGTTAATCTCTTGTGCTTTCTTGACATCCTCTGCTTTTTTGGCTTCACTGACAGCTTGTGTTTAGCTGCACTGTTGTCTAGACGAGCAACAGCCTGGGGAACGGCATCCAAATTGATTGTTTCAATTGTGCCAGAACAGGAAAATTGTCTTTTTGGCCGAGATGATTTGACTGGAGTGACCTGTTTGTATCACAAAACCACAAAGCTATTATTAAACTATTTGTTCCATTTAAATAAATAAATTAATGAATGAATAAATAAATAACACATACACACACACATACACACGCACAAAAGGCCTTTGCCATTTTGAATTTAAAGGAGTTATTAGCAGAAAGTATTTCAAACCCTGTTTTCCATTATACAAATCATGAACTTTGGACATGAAAGTTATGGCTGTAATATTTTCCTATTTCAAGTACTACATGTTTTTACATTTTTCACTTAAAAATTAGACTATTCTAACTGAAGTTTTTTCACAGTTTAGCTCCACTCAGTAGTTGTTGGGAATGCGAAGGGCAGAGGCAGAACTTTAAGCAACACCAAACACTGGGACATTTTAAAGGTTGCTTAGTGTGTTAAAAATATCTACATTTTAAAATAATTTAGCTTATACACTTTAGGCAAGAGCAAGTCAGATTGACTGATCTAAGCAGTCTAACAGAACACCCACAGAGCTGTACTACCTGCATGGGAGATGGCTATGGCATTGGACCTCAGACTGGCACAGTGCCTGCGGAAAACCTTCCCTCCACAGCCACGTGGAGTTGTCCAAGCCAGCACCAAAGAACAGCAAAAAGTAAAATAAGACAATACTGGCTTTGCCTGGTGTTTTTTTCTCTTGCCCTTCAAATATTTGGGTTCAGAAAGTGCAAATACAAAGTGATTTAGTGAGACTCCTCTCATGAATAAATACAGTGGCACAGTATGTCTAGACATGTAAGAGTGAGCCTGTAATCTGTCTCTCCTGTAAGTCACTGAGCTATCATCCTGAGACTGGTATTTGGCACAATCCAAGTGGAAAAAGAAGACAGGAAAAAAAAAAAAACAAACAAAAAAAACGAAGGGAGAAAACATCTCTGTTTAGGATAGAAAATCACATACATTGTTTGCAAGACAGCTCTGTAATCTTCTGAGGTTAAACATATGCTAATTAGGGAACCAATTACTTAAAAGCTGATGGCACATTTTGCATATGCTTATTAAATTACATGTAGGCATAACAAGGTAGTAGAAGTACTTATGAAAATTGTCTCTCTATGATTAATACATCAAATGCAGGAATGCTGCAAGACTGGCAGAGACCGAGTTCTGCTGTTTCCTGCAATCAACTCTTACAGATTTCTCAACCTTACTTATTGCTTATTTACTAGCCCCCAAACTGTGCAATGTTCACACAGCTTTGAATGATCATGGAACAATGAAATGTGTAGGAAAGCAAAAAATGACTGTCAGGCTTCTAATAACTAAAATTAGAAATTAACTTGGTGCAAACCGAGTGTAAAAGTTTTGTTACCTTTTCTTCCACTTCATGTCCTGTTACAGGCAAATTCATTGCTCTCAAGAAATCCACAGTGTCAGTGGACTAGAAAACAAGAAGAGTACCACAGCTAGATATTAAAATGTAAAGGATCTAATAAATATGGTTCAAAGCACTTGTGAAATCATGCATGTCAGAGTAGGATTTTTACCCTGTTTCCTGTCACTGCAAGATTGATGGATAAACAATTCTTGTTCCTAAGTGCTATGAGTTTCCCTTTGCTGCTCCTTGAATCACTGCTGTCTATACAGAAGCAGTTGCTGCTACAAGAGACTACAAAAGGCAAAACACTCACACTTCCTTAACAAGACAACCACGTTCCAAATCAAAAGAAAAAGCACAGCTTTGTAGGATATCAACCAGCTCTTAACAACTGTATTTTCTCCTGACCTACACCTAAGGAAAAAAAAATACAGGACCCTGCTCAGGCATTACCTCTGCTGCAAAGAGTTTCAACTCCAGATTCTTGATGACGACTCTTCCGACAAAGCAAACGAGCTGCCCCAGAGCAATCGGAGCCTATCGGTCACTAGGACTCCTTAGCTAATGTCCCTCTCCAAGCCATCTCATAGGAAGAGATTTTTAAGGCGCAGGGGTTGAAGCAGCATTCTTCACACTCAGAAACATTGGTTTTAATCATTATATCACAGTATTATTTAATGAACTAATGAATGTTTGGATCCCATTGTACCAGGTGCACAAGATGAAGTACCATCTTCAAATCAGATCGTTAGTATAAAAGCCTAAAAAAAATCAGCTTTAGAAATACAGGTTACATGAAATGCAGAACTCTTGCCATCAATCCAAGTTACTCAGCTGGGAAAAGCAAAAGTCACAAAGCAAGACAAAAAACCCTGTTTGAAGTAGAGCAGCGCTATGTGGCCCTGGCCACCGACTCCTGACAGAAGCCACCCCGTCCTCCCTCAGGACCTTTGCAGATAAACGTGCAGAGGAGTTACAAGACCAACAGCAGAGACAGGAGCACAGAAACCAGGCAAGCTGCCGCGCACCAGAAATCTCTGATAAAGCAGGTAACACGTGGCACACAGTAAGAGAAAAGGAAAGTGCCGAGCGCTCTGGGTGACCCTGTGCATGTAGCGTTGGTTTGTTAGTGTCTGCAATCTCCTCTGAGTAGGGATGTTTGCTCCTTCAGTATTTGGAAAAAGAACTATGCAAAAGGGTTTTTGTTTTCAAAACATAATATTTAAAAGACTAGAGGTGCTAAGGACTGAATTTCTCCCTCCTTATTACAAAAAAATACTTCAATGGTTTTTTTAGTGCTTGAATTATTTTCTCCTTCAAGCTGCAGGTCACTAGGTGGCATCTGGGTCTCCTGCAGGACCCAGCAAGAAGGCTGTGCCACTTGAACGGATGTTGGTGTCAAACGCTGAGTCTTGCCTAGCACCAGGGTAGCTAGCCAAAACCTGTCCACAATCCCACTGCACTTTTTGTGTGCACAGGATGCTCTTGATTCACCTTCACTGATTGCTTCAAAAGGGAGTATTGGTGAAGCAGAAGAAATACACCTTACTGTGACTGCATCTTTATCCTTCCAGGCTGCAGAGGGAGAGGCATGAGTGTGCAGGTCCTACCCAAATGCCCGGCTCCCTGACAGATCCGACCACAGCTGCGGAGAAAGTGGTCACAGAGGAGCTATGACGCCCCTTGAAGACTGATGAGAAGTTTGGGCCACTTCAGCCATAAATTTCCTTTCTGTCTGTTTGGCAGAATATAGGCACGAGCCGCAGAGGCCTCTTGCTGCCTTTGCCTCTCCCACAGCTAGCACTAGCGCTAGTGAGCACGAGCTGAGGGCCACGTCCTGGTGTCCCTCCAGGATCTCAGAGGCTGAATGCACACGGTAGGTTGGTGCGTGCCTTCCCCAGGGGTTCCCAGGTACAAAGTCAGCCTCCTCCGGGCTGGGAAGGATGTCCCTCTGTCCCTGGCACTCCTTTCAGCCATTACAGCAACACACAGAACCAGCCTTGCCTTAGAGAATTTCCGGAGAGCTTCCATCACTTGCGTGTCTTCACTGCCTGAGCAAGCCCTTTCTGGACACCAGAACGCCTGCAGTTCCTGGTGTGAAAATCTTCATGCATAATTTGAATAATTATTTGAATTATACTGGACATTTGGATTTAGGGACCATTCTCAAAATGTTTCTCCCCCTTCTTTGCCTTCAGTTCCTGTCCATGAGAAATATGGATATTTATCTCAAGATCCAAGATTTTACAGATTTAAGCTTCAGACCCCTCTCATTTTGGAAGGATTTCCCTTTTTGCCATTTAATGCCGCACACAACTTTCCATTCTGGGACGTCCATATTTCAAGACGTTTTCTGTCTCAGAAAAATTTCCTGTCTTCTAGCTACGCTGCAAGTGATATCTGCGTTGCTGGAAGTTCAGAGCAGACGTTCAAACTGGTAATTCTGTGGGACCTGGCTCAGGATGCCAAGAGCACACGCTTCTCACCAGTCCAAGAAGCACAAGTTGAGATCCCACCTACATGAAACAGCCCACTGAGCTCAGCTACGCCTTACTGGAGACATCTGCTATGTCCCAGTGAACTTTACTGCTTTAATACAGCTATAATGCCATGAAAACATCAATTTAACGTGCTTACTTTATTACCGCTGTCTGAGATCACTGTGTCCTGCTGAGTCTCAATCTCCATGGGGCTACTGAGCAGCACATCCTCTTCCATACTAGCGTTTGCCTCCCCCATTGTCCTCACAGAAACTGTCATTTGTGGAGGCTGCCCAAATTTTATGTTCTTGGCCAACTGTTGCTGAAAAACAAGAAAAGAAAAAAAAAAAAGTATTTATATTATGAGCAAACCAAGAGAAGCCTAGCACGCACCCCTTCTCCACGTGAAAGCTGCACAGAAACACTCAGGGCAACTTCTGACTCTGGACAAAAAGATCAACTTGAGGCTCACATTGCTGCAACACAGTGGCCACCCCCTCTTCTTTCTCCCTGCAAAGTGATCAAGGTCGGGAATTTACTGCATGACTTCTGATTTCGGATGAGCAGCTTGAATGCTCATCAGTGTTGCCAGCTTTTGAAAACTCATTGTGAATTTTGAAGCATTCTTTCTCTTTTTTTTAATCCATGTCCTAGATTAAGACTTTGTTTATACAAGCTAATTATGAAGCTTTACTGTTGCAAAGAAATAAGATCTGAGCCAAGTGTACACTGAGCAGCTAAAACAGCCCCCAAAGGCAACCTTTTTCTTCTCCAGCCTCCAAACCCTGCGTCTCATGCATCTGTACTTCTTAAAGAGGTCCTTATTGTAAGGTTTAGTCATAAATTTTAAATGTTAAGGGTTTGGTATAATCTTGCCTTAGAGGAGGCAAATTCTCAAAGGAGGGGAAACCCAGCTTCTTTTAGATGCTTGATCTCATAGGAACAGCGCACAAACTCATGTCTGTTCACGCTCACGTGCACTCTCACATCATCGCTTTTGCACAAAGAAGTTTATGCAGGGGACGTGCAGTTGAGAAAACGGATAAAAGAGCTTTCCTACTATTTATTTTCCTTTTTGAAGTAATCTCTCAAGGGTTACAAGAAAGTACTTCTGAATTATATCAAGTGTAAGATGAGTAAAATAAGTAGCATGTAATATCTGTCCTCTGGTAGGGTGAATTGGAGAAATTACAGCCCTGGCTTCTGCAGAGACACATACCATGCAGTCTTTGAAAGTGAACTTTTTGCAAAGAGTTAGAAGAAATTCTCTAGAAGGAGCAAATGGAGTAAGGAACAATTATTGATCGATTTTCTTCCTGAAATATTTCAGGGAATCATTCTCAGGAAGGGAGGAACCATGGAGTTACTTTCCTGCTTTACTCTCTCTCAGGCACAGAAAGTTCTCCAGAGGAGATCTCTCATTTCTGTCTGGTGTTACTATAAACATCTACATCTCAGCGCTACTCAGTTCAGCTCTGCAGCTTCTATTCCGTGGGAATGTCAGGTACATAGTTGGACCCCTGACATGAGTCTGCTGCTCAGAATTGCACAAGACTGGAATAGAGAGCATGTAAAACAAAGATATTTTTTCCCCTGTAACACAGAATCAGTAGCATGGCTTAGGTGAGCAGTTGGCCAGGGATGATACACTTTAGCAGTGGATGGACTTTGAAAAGGATTCAGGTGAAATCAGTCTTGCTTGCCATCATTGCCCAGTGGACTAGATTCTTACATAAAGCTTATGCATATTACCCCAAAATATTGCCAGATTTCTGTACTGAACTATTAAGACACAAAATACATGCAGAGACTCCTCATAATCAGGTTATTAAAATACAATAATTTTTCTCAATCTCCTCTCTGAGTTACGCATTATTTACGTGCCCATTTGGATTTTGGCATAGCGGGCAGTTTTGAATGGCAGAGTTTTATTTTCACCTAGACTACCGGCCGTGCACTGAGAGACCTGAAATCTTACACGTTTCTACTGCATAAATGGGAGTTGGAGAGAGCAAACAGGTCTGTATCACAGTGTGAAGGCTGTGATTCTGCTCTATTCTTGCAGGTCCTCTGATGCTACTACAAAAATGACTTCAGAACAGCTTCTTAATTTGATAATGCGTTTTCTAAGTTGAGGCTGCTCCTTTCTTCTTACAAAAGCCGTATTCCTAGACAAATAGTTCTCCCAGTCAGAAAACTGGAACTGTCAGCATTACCTGAGCAACAACTCAAGAAACTAAGGATTTGTGCATCTGTTCCACGGTGAGAACACGTGTACATATTGCTTGCAATGTCTTTTGGAGGAAGGGGTGGTGTGTTATTCTCTTGATCTTCTGATCAAGTTCTTGATCTACTGTGCGTGCAATGCACAGTGGGAGTTGTGTGGTGATGGAGCTATTGTGGAGAATGGTCCGTGCTTTAAAAAGGACTCTGCCATAAAAATACGTCTTGTATTTGCATATATAAAAGTTTAAAATGTTATTTTCCTGATATTTCCAGGAGATAGACTACCCTCAGTATTTATGGACTGTACACAGTTGGTTTTGGTTTTAAATTACTTCAAAGTTTTAGGAGTTTATTTGCTCACACTTGCATAAATTAGTTTGAATATTGAAGAAGAAATTCTAGTAGCCCTCACCTTCCTTTCAGGACAGAAGGCTTTTTCCCTGTATTATTTATTTATTGAAATTTTTTTAAAACAAATTTAGCTTAAATTGATGGCACTAATAGTTTTTCATTGGCCAATTTCTTTCAGTGCATTCTAATCTCCAAAGCTGATGCTGAATACCACATATGAAAATCTTAAATAGCTTATTGTTACCACTGAGCAAATTTATTCTTAATGCTTTCAAGGAGCAATGTAAAACCTGCTCCTCATTCTTTTTTCAAAATGTACTTGTGCTGTAACTACAATGCAATTATCCTTTCTCAGAAAAATTCATACAGATACATTCTCTACTTGGTCAATCATAAAAACCCTTAAAATCCATCATCCCTGAAAGAAAAGAAAAACCCACAAATTTTTTACTTGGAAGGACACACAGAATCCAACCCAGAGATGGAGAGTTACGTAAATTTAAGCTGCAAGGCCATTGAGAAGAGGCCATAATCCCAGAAAATGAGCATCTGCTTTAAATGTCTCAAAAGTTTCAGTTAGACATATATTTCTGAGCACAAAACCATAAATCCTCCGCACTTGAGGATTCCCTGTGCTGACAGCATGCAGATGATGGTTGCTTAAGGAGGATTATTTGCAACTCCAGTCATTAGAAGTTGCAGGCATGACATTTTGTTCTTCTACCATTGCACAGTCATGCACAGGGTGTTTAAATATCCTTCCGGAAATCTCCACAGATCCATGCTGGACTCAGTTAAATGAACCTGGTCTCTTTTGGTTTATGCAAGAAAGCTTGTAATTTAGCAGCCAGAAATCACTGTCCTGCACCAAAACCTAGCTGTCAGCTAGAAGCAGAAGGAAAGCGATGAACCTTTCCACTTCCAGCCTTATCAGCTCCCATGAGCTTTGCCAGTCGCTCAGTTTGCAGCCAGTGGACAGGTATTTCCACAGCACTTCCAAACCGTTCTCAGCACCAAACCAGCACGGCTACCACATACAACAATTATACCATGAAACAGCAGCTGGAGAGATCACACACAGAGAAGACCTTCAGAATGGGATCATCGAGCTGTTCCCCAGTCCAGGTTTACCTCATCCCTGAATTTTTTTCTATGAGGTTCAAGAGGTGCGTGAGAGTTTGCCTTTTCACACCCAACCTGGGTGTCTACTGGTGCGGTGCCATTCAGCGTGAGGCGAGGAGCAGAGCTGCAGATCTAACAAAAGCAAAGAAATACTGGGATTTTAGAAAAAAAAAAAATAGTTTGCACTCATCCAATTTTTAAAATCTTCTCAGTAACTGGACTATGACACAGGGCCACTTTATTTCATGCAAAATAATTTCCTAAAATGTGATGCTATTTAACTGACATCCTTACACCAGCTTACCATTAATAACTTCAGAAATAAAATTGCTAAGTTAAATTGCTCTGCATTAGTTGGCACCTGCAGCAAATTAAAAAGCTTAGACTTTCAAAGCGCTCTTTGTGTTTGCATAGGAAATGCCACAGAACAAATTTTCCATATTAACCGGCAGAGAGCCCAGATCAGGCTGTACATCTCCTCTTTCACTCCAGTTTGGCTCCTCTTCCGTGTACAAGCCTGCTTGCATGCGTGTTGGATTCAGTCCCCCAAAACCACATCACTCTTATGGCTCCGTACCTGGAGTGAATCCAAAACCGGATCCGCCGAGCTGCTTACTCTGTTCAGTTAAAAATCATTAAAACAGAGCGTACTATTTCAGTATGATTCCATTCAAACATGTCTTACAAGAAATGCTGGTCATATTTTGTCTTCAACTCAAATACTTATTTTTTATGTTTGTTTGCAATGCCCAGATATATAAATAAAGGAAATTATGTTTTCTAGTTATATATAATTGTGAAATAATGATTTAATCAATAATACTGGTCCTAAGAGCAGCCATACTGTTGAAATTCCACATGGTCCTGTACAGTCTCTCACAGTGACCCAAAACCCAAATGCCTTGGGAACACATAACTGGGCAAGCCCGTCCTGAGATTTTCCTTGTAAATGCTCCGATGATTTGTGGCATCTGAGGACTTTCGGAGTCCATAGCCAGTTGGGAACTCTTCTTTTATGAATTTGTTTCATTTCTTTTTGAACTTTTACAAATTGACGAACGGTGCTGTATGACAATGAGTTCTACAGTCCAACTATACATAAAGAAATACTTGTTTTGGTTTGAAAGTGTTACTAGTTTCAATTAATGCTCATGTGTTCTCATGCTGTGAAAGACTGAATTATTGTCCTCTACTCTCAATTCCACTCATCCATCTCTATCATATTCTGTCTCTCAGAATTTCTCTTCTAGGCTGAAAAGACAGTTTATCTAATTGTTATTTCTATGGAAGTGAGTCTACTTCTTTATCCAAACAGAAAAATCTGCATCATATCTAAACAAGCAAAACACCCCACATAAGCAATAAATTTTATTTTTTGATCATCAAAGAGCGAGAATAAACCAGAAAGTATCATGGGAGAAATTATACTTGTTCAGTCGGAAGATTTGGAAAGTTAACTAGATCTAAAATTAACACGTAAACCTACTGAAAAGGAGGAAAATAACAAATATTACCACAGTTGGTTTCGATATAAGATGCAGGGAGGGAAGTATTCCACTCTCCATCACTGGAGCAGCATGTGGTTCAAGAAGGATTTTGGGAGAGTCCGAAACAGAAGAATAGTGAAGCAACAAACTGTATATAGATCTCTAGAGACACATATTTGCAGGAAATCCAGATGCAAATGAAGATTTTAGTATACAGGGGCAATGGACCACTTACGGATGCTCCCGTGTTAAAGAGCGAGACTTTCTGGAAAAGCCTGAAGATATTTATAGGATCTGTGGCATTTGTCACCTGAGTCTCTCCTTGCAGAGTACCAAAAGCAAAGCAGACATGAGTAAGGAAAATGGAAGCTCATTTCTAGGGCTTAATATGATCACAGGAAAAAGTGCATCTGCCCCAGAAATGCTAGAATGATTAAAAAAAAATAATTATAAATTCAGTTTAATAAAGTGAAAACAACTGTCAAATGTGAAGACAACAATGAGGCTGCAGTGGCACTAGGAAATACTGGCAACAGAGAGATGAATTGTAAGAAATACAAAGCTGGGCAAACATGCCGTGAAAATTCACTTCCAATTCTATAAAATGCCGAGCATCAAGTTAAAAGATAGTAACTCTGAGGTTTAGTAAACAACTTGGTAGCCTTGTTGAGATCTGGGCAATATCAAACAGAAACAACAACGGGAAGGGCTGGTAGAATATAGAAGTGCAATGCACAGTAGGGGAAGCATCAGACTGGTTATAGCTAAGATATGTTAATGACTAAAAGAAATGGGATCTAAAACTGAACAGTCATTAGGTCTGACAAGAACAAAATGATTGGGGACATTAATCATTACAAAGTCAGGTAAATGTGAATTTTAAAAGTGGTCCTTCAGAATTTGACCAAGAAGTCTGGATTCCTAAGACGAGTTTTATTATAATTATCTGTGTAATGAATGGGCGTTTTGGAAATTTACAGAGCAGAGGGTTTGTTTGTTTTAAACCACGTGGCCACATGAAACAGGAAAGCTGTAGCCCAGTAGTTCCTAAATGCAATAAGCCATATGCCAGAGTCAAACTTTGATATTTCTTGCAGCTGACTGCCACAGTTTCATGGATGCCAGATGACCGAGATACTTTCCGTGAAGGCAAGAGGTGGAGAACGAGCTGTCCTCCTGCCTCCAGAGGCAGCAGCACTGCCACACCACCGTATTGTCACAGCAAAAGGGAGATAATGCCGCAGTGGCATCAAGATGCCAACACTCAAAACAAGTTTCCATTTTACTTCCTACAGTTTTTGTGGGTCTGAAACAAGAATTGTCTTCTATTCATTTGCTATTTCTGGCAAATATCGGTAGTAGGAAGAAGAGCCACAGCTGCAAAATATGAGGAAGTGGATCTAACATACTTTGATGCAAGAAAAAAATAAAACCACTAACTTATGAAAGGGAAGGGTGTAAAAACAAGCTCCCAGAGTTTCCTTTGTGTTTGTTCTGACCCGCTGCTAGATTTAGATTTTAAACGTTCCTTGTGTCTCATTCACAGTCCTGTATGAGAAGTAAAGCACCAGATCCCAAGAAACTCAGAAGTTCATCGTTAAGAGTACCAGCGCCTGGGTACCATCTCTTTGTGGGAGCAGGTCCAGGCTGGCTTTCTACACTGGAGCTTCAAAACTAGGTAATGATAAATCTCAGCAGATCCAAAGGACAAGGGCAAAACTGTTTTCACAACAGCAGATGGCTCGAGCTGAGACAAAATAACTTCAGGATAGACTAAGGCTACCAGAGGTTAAGGAGAAGTCAGGCTTGCCTCAGCCTGACTTCTGGCACACACTAAAACCTTTGAACATGACCAAATCCATTTACAGAAAGCCTGATAAGATGAATGCTGCCAATCTGAAAATCAATAAAAAGAAATGAGAGTTATTCCAGAAAGAACTCATTTACCTTGCACACATAATCAGAGAGAATTCCTACAATAAGAAGCTGAACCAGTGCACGTGGTGGCCAGCTAACTGCCCAGACTGCTCCAGAGATTTTCCCCATTATATCACATTCTTTGTGGGTTCATCAATACTCCAAAGTCAGCAGAAATGCCAGGCGAGAAGGGGGAAACACTTTGGTGGTCAGCAGAATGAGATCCAGCACCATCAGTACTATTCTACTCTGATTTCAAAACCCTTTTCGCTATGCTATCAGTTGGGCTCATAAGCACGGTCCCTGTTCCAGAAAAGATTTAAGTTCTCCAGGAATGTTCACTGTAGCAGTGCCCTGCCAGCCCCCCCCCCCCNAAAAGGTTAAAATTTTCAGAGATTTGTATTCTGTTTGGAATACAGCGAGTCCAGAGCCAGCACAGGGCACTGCATCCTGGCAACACTTCTTTACTAAAGAGCATTTTGCCAGGCAAATGGAAACTGGAGATGTTGTGATTCCACCGTGACGTACAAGCCTGGGCAAAACCACAGTGATGTTGGTGGCGTAGCGATGACTTCACTGGGAGCTGGCCACAGAATTGGTTTTAAGGAGTGGAGCGCCCTTCAGAAGAGATGAGTCTTGTCTCACCACTCTGAGAAATACAGATTCTCCCAGTGGGAGTGAGCTTGCAGAAAGGCACTTCAAAGTCGGTATGAGCTTCTGATAACTGGAGACTGAATGCCAGAGATTTCTGTGACGGCAAAATCACAGAGCAAACATTGTCTCCTTTCAGAATGCTACAGCATTGAAAAAAAGGATGGGGTATGGAGTGCATAAAACCTTCAGATGGGAACGATAATCCAAATAACTGGTCAGATCTGGGACTCAACTCTAAGGTCAACCAAAAAATGTGCAATGGGATTTTGGCATGATCTTGTCCTAAAACTCAGGAAACAGTTGCAGAAACCATGGGGACAGTTATACGCCGGGCAGCAGGTTTTGCAGATACAAGAGGTGGCCCCGGGCTTGCTATAAGGAGCCTTTTCATGGCATAATGAGAAAAAATCCATGGATGTTTAGATTAATATATAACTTCTGTGTAAACATATACGTAGCTAAAAGTGTTATTTACAATCTATTATGCATTTCCTTTCTGACTGAATGGTTTGCTCTGCACATCACCATCATCAGCAGAGTGGGAAAAGCTGAATAGGGGATGTCGTTACAGGCTGGGCTGCAGCTATATTAAAATGATAAAAATTAACTGATGTCCTTCAATTTTAAACAAAAAGATAAGCACACTTTTGACATCAAGCAGCTGAAACAACACCCTCCTTAAAATACATGCAAGTAACCACACCAAAAAAAGGCTCATGCAAAGTTCACATGAGCAAGAGCATATCACTGGCTATTTATTTTGTGGTTTTATTTTATTCCAGGGTGATTATTTTTGCTTTAATTTTCTCAAGTTACCATTTGTTTAGTGAGGACAGTTGTTAGCAACTGCAGCAACTACTTTTTATCACATCTCCGAGTTTAGCAAAGGCAATGATTTCCATCGGAAATTTTAAGGTGAGCTTGGGAATGGGAGAGGCCACTCCTGCAAAGTGAAAAGGTATTCCGAGAAAAGCGAATGTGCTGAAGCCAAGACAACAGAGCCAACAGGAGTCAGTGGGCTTTGTATCCAAAGGACACTTAGGCATTCTGCAGGACAGGTCCAACTAAACTACCTCAGGTCTTTACCCAGAGTCAGCAGTCATTTAAAACAGAATGGTTTCTAGCCTGGGAAGTAGCATGCAGCGAATCTATCTGACCCAGGGAAATTTAAGCTGAAAAAACAGCACAGGGAAATTGGAGCTGTCCTAGTGTGGTCTCGACTTCAAAGTTCATCCACAGTCAGCACAGCCAGCGCTGTTCAGGTGTTCTCTCTGCTGACAGCACCGGGCGGGAAGAAGGAACAATTTCATCCTGAAGGTCAGATCTGCCTACCATGTGTGATCTCTCACTCACCAGAAAAGATGGACCACAGGTAGACTTTGGAGGTAAAAGAAATCAGTGGTATTTTACCAGTCAGCAATCAGCTACAGCGTAATGGCATCTATACAGTGTTAAAAATTTATCAGCATTTTGACAGGACATGTCAGCATCCTGAGCAATAAACCGAAATGTGTTTCTGGAGGACAGCTCTTTCAAGATCTAGATAGGCAGAGAGCTGGGAATCTTACAGATGTACAAGAAGTAAAGCAAAACATTAGTTAGAGCATTAATGGGACACAGTTCTGGAAACGAAGGGAAAGCAGGTCGTGTAAAGCTCTTTAGAAGCAAATACCCAAATGTGGTGTTTTTGTATTTACTTATGTGCTGTTTGCTTTGGAGAGATAAACATATCCACCTCTCATGAGAACCAGTGAAAGCACACGGAGAAAAAGGAGGAGAAAAAATGTAATATGTATAAAAGGCTAATTAAATCAGCTTTGCAAATAAGTCTCACTCTGCATGCCGTTCCCTGCCACCAACACCACCCTCATTTTTTCACTCAGTACCACATCTGTAGGTCTCAGGCATACAGATCAGGACACGCCAAAACCATGAGTTCAATTCAAATGAGTTTCACAAGATGCAGACATTTCTGCAGATTTGCTTGCAGCATCACTGCCATACCTTTCAAGACCAAAACCTAGATCTTCTGCAGATTATCTGAGTTATTTACATGGTTTTTGGCCAGACAGCTTACATAGCTGAGAAGATGCCCCAAGACTATTGAAAAAGCAACACACCTTTACCCATATTTAACACATCCTGGAGACCATTTTCCACCACAATTTAAGTATTTTTTCCCATTTACAATTTCTTACCTGAAGAGTTTTGACTTTTCCTAAAACGTTCTCCTGTGACATTGCTTGGATGGCCTGTTCACTCTCTGTTCTCCCATCAGGTATAAAAATACTGTCATGGGAAAAAGCTCGACTGCCCATAGAATAATGGGAGGACCTGAAAAAAAAAAACCAGTTAAACAGTAAATAAGCACAGCAATTCATTTATGAGAGTGACCCTTCATATCATAGCTGCCCTGCTGTATAGATTTCCTCTCCCCCTTTCCTTCTATATAAAAGTTTTGAACATTCTCAGAAGAGAGGTATCCAAACGCTTTCTGTTATCAAAAGTTTAACAGAGGTACATGATTCCTCCACATACAGTTTTCATCCTTGGAAGCACATAGAGTGGGGTGCTTTTAATAGGTATCTGGAGAAGGTCAATTGATTTTCCTTAGAAGTCTGAAATCTAAATGTTATTTTTAGGATACAGGGTAGATGATGATGATGCACACATTACCACACTACATCTTTAGGAAATGCTGCATTCGTGCTTAGTCCCAGTGCTTGGGATCTGCTGTCATTCTTAGTCAAAGACAGGAGGTCCCAAGCAAAGGTAGCACTATAACACAAAAAGAGGCAATACACCCTAGTAATCTACTTCTAAAGAGCTACCTCATTTAGCTGATTACTTAGCTGTTCCTATCACCACGAGTATGATCACACTGACAATAAAATGTTCTCATCAAACCCCTGAATTGATGCCATTACACCACCCCGTGTGGGTTTGATGAGCAACAAACAGCAAGAGATGCGCGTGTGTTACTGTTAAACTAGATACCGATGCCAAGGAGGAGAATGCGTCACGAACGACCTAGTTATATGGCTGCTATAAATCCATGGGCAAAGGGATTAAACAAAAAGTGGTTTAATTTACTGGAGATTTTTAAGGCTGATCAAGAAAACTGAGAATTAAAAAAAAAAAAAAAAGATTTGCAGGTTGTTACTTTGGGGTTTGGGGGGCATCTCGGGGGAAAATGTTTGAGTTTGAAAGTTGTGTTTTGTCTCACCTAAAATATTTTATGGTAGGTGGAAAGCCAGTAAAATACAAACATGAGAAAAGCCACAGTAGAAGAAGATTGAACTGAGAGGTCTCCTCCTAATAACCTATTGGCAACTCTATAGAACCCATTTACAGCTTCAGTAACAATCTGGAGAAAAAAAATAGATACTTTTCCTACCAATCTAACTAACACAACCTTCTAGTGTGATAAAAACATTACAAGTATTTCAGCAAATTCAAGGAAGATGATACTTCCAGAGTGAGGGATAAGTGAAACAAGAAAAATTAAAGGCTCACATATTTAAGAAAATCAGCATATTATCTTTTTCTCCCTTCTCAAATGTCCTAATTGGTTATAAATTGCTCAGAATATTTTCATTCATACTTTGCAAAAAAAGTGTGTTTGGAATGTATTTATTAGGTTTTTATCTCGTTTTTTTTTCCTGCAGTATGGAAATAACCTTTTTAAGTAAAAATAATAACTTTTTCTTAGCAAGAAAGAATGTTATATAGGGTTACATTAACCTTTTATAACTGATTAAATGAGACTACTCTTGACTTTTATAACAAAATTTCTTACAGATAACCTGAAAATAATAGGAAAAAAGCCACCTACAACCTCTTACTCTCTGTAGTTTATATTTAAAATACATTTGCACTCACAAAATAAATCATCCAAGCTTTTGGAGAAAACACACACAGCTCCCTATATCATTTAATCCTCCATGCAAGCACAGACTAACTGAAAAACTATTTTTTACCCAAAATTAATATTTGAACAACATGCTTCATTTGAAACAAACCAGCACACAATCAAGCAAAGAGCTGATCAATATTTCATAGCATTTTTAGCCATCAAAGAGGGGGAACATTTAACTGATGCTATATTCTATTTTAGGTTGGTAGGTTTTTTTTAAAATAAAACCCACAACTGGATTGCCTTTGGCTGCTAAAGGCAATACACCTTATTTTAGAAACCTTTTATCAGAGAAACCATAAAAGTATATTTTTAAATCTTCTTCTAAAAAGGTTTCTATACCGAATTGTCATGACTCAGCCTGTACACAGAGCTGTGGTAAAATTGCGTGGCATTGGAATATATCTACCCCTCTTAACCACCCAGGAATCAGCCCATGAACCACAGTTTGAGAAATGCCCCTTAACCAGAGACAAATTCCTAGCAGGCTTGGCTTGCAAAATGAGTGGTTTGACGTAAAACTGAGTGAAAGCTGGCTTTTTTTTTTTTCATATAACCGCGTAGGTCTGTTTGAACTGAAAGCTCCAGCACTGCATTCAACGAGGGGCGGAAAAAAAAAAGTCTGTATTCACAACCAAGACCGAGGGGAACATGCACAATTTGACAAACCAGCCCATGCCAACCCCTCCTGCATCTGCGTGGTTCAATACGTGAAGCTGCTGGAGGTGCAGAAGGCAAGGCCAGCGGGAATTTATCCTTTACTACTTACCTTTGAGCTGAGAGATCTGCTGAGGATGCATAAGCCAGGTCACATTGCACCCCAGAGAGGATCCTCTCTCAAAGATTTTTCCAGCCATACTGTGGCTCAGACACTTGAGGCTTTGTCTCACAGCTATTCACTGTGCGTATGATGCCATCCTCCCCTTTTGCTGTCCAATGGGTTGGCGTTCTCATACTTAAAATTAGACAGCTCATGTTTATCCCTGTGGTTTGTTACAACTAATTAGTAGGCGAGGATTGCAATCCAGGCACCAAAGAGTTCAGTGACTTGTTTGCAAGTCGTTATTGACCTTGCTAATGAATCTGTTAATATTTAAGTCGGGAACAGCCAACCTGCAGCTTTTGAACTGAACAGGGTTTGCTGGCCGTTCAAATCCCAAGGCTTCAGCGGACCAGCAGCAGGGATGCTCTGGCAGTAGGAACTGCCTGATAACCCCAGTCCCTGAAATGGAAGAAAAGAGCAACTGCTGAGGTCAGTGCTGGTGGGCTGCCTAGGACGTGGCTCGGATAAAGATATTCCCCACCTGCTACAGAGCTGAGGATACCTTTGGTGATATAGTCTCACCTCCTGCGTGTGAACTAATGCAATGAATCACCTGACTGTTTGAGAGACACAGTACACCGGCTTTTGGCTACGCGCAGATTTGGGGCTATGGCTAGGGTGATCAGACTTGTTAAAAGGACGCTTAGAGCTTCCTTTAGGACACCAGGTCATGTGAAACAGCTTGGGAGCTTCATGTGACGTGCAATCATGAGAACGCCACCTCTGGAAGTCCAACCCTACCTCTGACAAGTCTCTGCAGGGGTACCGATGGCAGGTTAGGACCACGCCAAGCACGTACAGCATCTCTCTCTGACGTTCTCCCATATGCCAACTGCTTTCAGTTTAGGCACTTCCTCATTACATGGCGTCACGCGTTTTTGTCTCGTAGAGCTGAAGCTAAACATATTTGAAATCTTTTGTCCATTTTTGTTTTCTTATGAACTTGCTACCAATACAAACATACTCCGTATGAAACCTTGCAGTTAATTAACACATGACTTATCTCTACTGTATCCCCTCAAAATGTTTTGCAGATATACAGAATATTTCAGAACTGGGTGACTGAGCAATTTTGCTAGCCCCATGTCCAACAACTGGTAAAAACCTTTTAAGATTTTTGCTTAAATGTCGATGTAAGCTAAAGTACTTTGGAAAACAATATATTCACACGCTGTAGTAACCTAGTTTCTTTTACAGGCGAGTTTAAATAGTGTTTAAAGTGATATCCAGGCTAGTTGAACTTTCTGAAAGGTCTCTTATTTTACTCACTTGGAGCCCGCAACCCTTTCAAATCTTCCCAGCTGTGAGTTTGACAGATTATACCACATAGGTCTTTTTTCCATCCCCTTTTTCACTCTCCTCATGTTCTACTTTCAGCAAGACTGAATTTCTTTTAAGTCATAATACAGTATGAATAATTCAGTTTCCTCCACTGCTACCACCATTCCCATCTCTGAAGTTTTTCACAGAAAACTTTATACAATAACATCCTCACAATCCACATCTACAAACTGTACTTCAGAAAGCCCTCTCCTCAATTAAAAGACAAGTTGACATCAGGAATGGCATTCAATAGATTCATTTTATGTCAGAGACCTAGGCTACAGTCATAACCATGGTTGAAGGTATTACAGTTACAAGCTGCCATATCACTTCCAAGAGATGGGGGAAAACGGTGGCATCAGTTTATGAGCACTTCTGTTGATAATATCGACGCGACACTTCAGAGGCTGTTTGTGCTGAAAATAATTGAATCATCTGACTCACTTCCAGAAATCTGACTAAATTAAATGAATTATGGATGTGCTATACCAAAATACAAAGCACTTTTAGCAAATCCTTAAACATGTTCTCTCTGAAGGTGTGTTGCAACGTAAGTATCATGTTCCAGTTTCAATTCCAATACACAAACTTTCAAAATTAATTTTCTCATACTCAAAGCAAAGTTAAATTCCATTTGTTCTCAGAGTTTTCTTTGCCACACCTGTGTCCCTCTACAGATTCCTGAAGATAGGTCAGAATACTTAGTTTCTCAGCAAAACTAAGAACATTCTTTTCACCTTCTTTAATTAGAATGGAATTCTTAAGAACGACTACATTCTTGGGAGGGCTTCTGTGATACATGTAGGCTTTCGCACAAGAAGAGTGCACCAGGATATGTCTTTATCTTGAGGGTACCTACCCCAAGAGCATAAAAGTACAGCAGAGCCAACCATCCCACGGGATTTTTACAAATAATGAAGCCAGTCGTGTCAAACGGGTGGCAAATAGAGCAAGATACGGAATACGAGGACCGCGCCACATCTTGACCACAGATATGGCGTGGACTCCTAGCCCAGGTTTAACTGTATTTAGCTGTAAAAAGAGTTGCCTCAAATACACCTCACCCCTAACTAGCTTTCTTCTGCGCAAAGTTAATATGTTTCTCAGATTCTTTGTTTAACTCAGTGTCGATAAATTCATTCCCCTGGAAAGAGAGAACATCTTCTGTTGTATTTCAGACTTCTAGAAGAATCCCAGAAAACCACAGGTAGAACAGATTATATAGATATAGGAAGTATCATAACTATAACGTATCTATGTTTAATTTGGCTTGCAAAACCCTCTGTGCAGTAACCCCTCTTTCCATTACTCGCTCTTGCTGAGGTGTCTGTGTGCACTAAGAAACTAGGAAATGTGAAATCCCTCACAGCAGAACGGGACCACCCTGCGCCTACAAGAAAAGTCTTACTCCTCTCCGATGAAGACCAGCAATCTGAGAGTGCTCTTTGGACTCACCCACTGCTGTGCATCGCTATCTGTTTATGATGCAATTTTCCATCAACTCTATACACTCCAAGCAAGGAGTGGGTGAGGTATCACCCTTTCGCCCTTTATCCTCCTCCCCATGTGTCTACATCACCTCTTTTGTACCTGCTTAGTGCTCGTGGTTCACACGGAACCATTCGGAGAGCTGTTCTGACTGCATAACTAACTACAAAAAACCCCAACCAACAAACTCAAAACCCCACACAACTTCCTGGTTTGGCTGGGCAAACATGGACACAAGCTTCCATGCTAGCTGTGTGTCCAGAGAGCGTCTGGAAAGAGTCGGACAACTTCAGTCAGCACGCACTACTGTGGGACTGCACCCTTAAGTACAAAGGGTACATGCAGGGGTAACACTGCACAGCATACATGGCTAAATTTACCTCAGTACTGGTGGCTATTATGTTTTAGACCTCTTTTTTCTACAGAGGTATTTCTCCTCTCAAAGGCAAACGTGAGGTCCTTAAAAGGGGGAATTTTTGCCAACAGGGAACACTGAAGTCTCAGCCTTTGCATAATCCTGTATTGGTGCATTACTGTAGTACAGAAAGCTCGCGCCACCAGTTGCCACTTTGGTGTGTCATAAATGTTCCTCCCACTCCAACATTAAAGAGTTAGAAATAGAAACTGAAAAATAAAGGGAAAGAATGAGTTGTTCTGTTCTTTCATGTTGGTAGAGACTGGCTGCAAAAAAACTCCAGTCTCATGACTTTCATTCTTTTAGATTTCCATTAGAAACCGATTCTGTAATCATTAGAGATCAGAGCCAACTTTTTAATATAAAGCCATTTTTAACACTAAAAAAAATAAAAAAAAATAAAAAAAAAAATCACAAAGCATGCAAAGCAAGAACAAATTTGTTTTAGCCAGGTATTGACCCTTAGCATAATCCCTTCAAAAGACATCTGAGAGTCACCTCCCAGAATAGTGCCCCAGGGAAATAACAAGTGCAGTGATAGGTTGCATTTATTTAATGCTTTCTTTTAAAAAGGAAATCTGATTCCAACTCTTTGCATCTCCCATGGATGTCCCCAGGGCAGCAGGAGATGAAAAACATAAATTGCATTTTCTAGTCATTCCAAAGATGCATTAATACTGTAATAGAGGAAAATGGATTCTAACTCTGAGCTGTATTTTTAGTGTCCTCGCTTTCATCTGTCATGCTGGAATGTAAGTTGTAGTTCTAACTCATACCTACATGGGGAATACTGTCCATGCTGCAAAATAACTCTGAGTTACAGCTGTGCTTAGACAGCATGTTGCTTCATTGCATTAACAAACCTGTAAACATGGTCCTTACAAGTTGAACAGGCGAAAGAGATATTTTTTTTTAGCAGGGTAGTGGAAGGATTTTTTTTTTTATTTTTTTTTTTCTATAAAGTAAATTTAGGGATCATGTCTGTGCTCAGTCTAAAGATATATTCACATCACCTCCAGGAACTGCCAAACCTCAGGGCAATAACTCTGAGAAAACTGCACAGCCCCATTGTCATGGCCCACCAGAGTCCCACAGATGCCAATGACCTGTTTTATAGCTGCTGTGTTAGTAGCACTGCTCATTTCAAAAGACGTCATGCAACATTGCCTTATACAAAGCTCCAGTTTGATGTCATTAGGAGATCCGTAACCTGTGAACTTACTGTAAATTATTTTTTTTTTTAAAGTAAAGATCAAGCCTCATTTTGAGTAGTTGATGCATCTATAACTCATGCTAATAATCTAACCAAAATCATGATTGTTAAGGGCATAGAAATTAATCATAGAGGTGTCAGGGCCCTGAGCACACTACTAAGCTTTACTGTCCCTGACCAGCCTCACCTGGGACCTCCACCCACACCAATGGGTCCAGGAGCTCTATTTAAGATTGCAGCTGAGGCTTTGGTCCCTGCCTGAGCTGTGCTGGACTCCAGCTCAGCCACAGCTGTGCCTGGCCATGAAGTCCTTTGATCCAGACCTCAATCTGCGGACTGATTTTCTGGCTCGCCCTTGGCCCTGCATTCCCACAGTGGACCTATGGGGTGATCAATGGATCTGATCCTGACCTACAGGCTGACTTCCTGGCTCAGCATCAGGCCTGCCTTATCCAGATATTGCCTTATCTCTACTCCTGGTTGAGCCTGGCCACCATCCCAGGATCTGTCCTGCTTGCCTCGCTTAGATACTGTGGGACGGGGCCTGGACGATGAGGCCCTTACCCTGCTGTGGGATCCCCCTTGGTGCCCCACTTGTCTTCCCTGATGGAACAGCTCTGCCCTTGCTGCTTTCTGACAAGAAGTTAGCAAGGTGGGACTAGGTAGTTCCTGACACATGAATTTTCTGTAATTATTCACCAAATCCTCCACCCTCAGAAAGTCTCAGTACACAGAGCAAAGTAAGGCATCCCCCTGGTTTCCAGTAATTCTGCAAGTGAATCCCTAACACAGCTTGAGGACTGTGGACAAGTCACCAGTTGTTACAGAAATATGCAGACTAGTGGAAGGAACAATGCTCTAAATGGTCCAAATTTCACATGTGACCTAGCAATCCATTGCATATGACACTATTCTATCTAACAGCAGCATATGTTTATGCAAAATTTTCTCTGAAGTATGGCAAAATGTAGAGAAAAGGAAGTGAAAAGTCTAAATTAGCCTTGGCATGAGTAAGTGCTATATAGTTGTCATAGTTTAAACCCAGCCAGCAGCTGAGCCCCACGCAGCCGCTCGATCACTCCTCCCCCAGTGGGATGGGGAAGAGAATTGGAAGAGTGAAAGTGAGAAAACTTGTGGGTTGAGATAAAGACAGTTTAATAGGTAAAGCAAAAACTGCACATGCAAACAAAGCAAAACAAGGAATTCATTCAGCACTCCCCATGGGCAGGCAGGTGTTCAGCCATCCCCAGGAAAGCAGGGCTCCATCACACGCAACGGTGACTTAGGAAGACAAACGGCATCACTCCCCACGTCCCCCCACTTCCTTCTTCTTCCCCCAGATTTCTGTGCTGAGCATGATGTCATGTGCTATGGAATATCACTTTGGTCAGTGGGGTCAGCTGTCCCGGCCATGACCCATCCCAACTCCTTGTGCACCCCCAGCCTACTCACTGGTGGGGTGCTGTGAGGGGCAGAAAAGGCCTTGGCTCTGTGTCAGCACTGCTCTGCAGTAATGAAAACATCCCTGGGTTATCCACACTGGTTTCAGCACAAGCCCAAAACACAGCCCATAATAGCTACTATGAAGAAAATTAACTCTATCCTAGCTGAAACCAGCACAATAGTGATTGCATTTAGCTCATAAGGAAGGAAAGGAAGAGGAAATGAGACAGCATGTTGTACTACAGGTGACAACTCTGCTTGGTTTGAGCCCAGCCCTAGACCTTACCAGCTGCAGAAAAGGCATTTGGCATGCAGAATCTGCAAGGAAATAAAATATGTGATCATTAGGAGGGAGAATACAATGAAAACATCTGAAAGGGAGGCAAGAGAGAAGACACGTAGATGGTGGGACAGTCTAACCTTTCAGGGAGATCTAAGTAAGACAGCACTTGTAATGGAAGAAGTGGAGACCAGAGGTTTTTTTTAAAAAAAAAACCAACAAACAAACAAACCACAAACCAAACCCCAAAACATTCTGGGATTTCTAAGGTGAAAATGAAGTTAGTCATGATCAGAGTTGAGGATGAAAGGCAAGGAAAAAAGGAGGAAGACAGAGTGGGACCTAGCATAAAATGTTAACAGCTGTTGCAGAGGAAAAGCTAAAAGCTTACTGAAGGGTTCTCAAGGATCATATACAAACTACAGCATACATAAGGATGCATCTTTGCACTCAAGTAACAGTTAAAAGAAAGATAATGGGAAGTTGATAGCATTTAGTGGAAATTTCTAGTAAGTGTTAAAATTGCAACAAGTGGTGAAAAGTCCTAGCTCACACACCTGAGAACAAAGCTTCTGGAGCAAAAAGACTTAATCAAGTTGGTAATAGGAGGGAGGAAGGCAAGAGCTGAGGGGTCAAGAAAGGGTAAGATCAACAAAACCGCTGAGCATTAGTCTTATGTTCTGTCAAGAGACCCAGGACCATTCCAGCAAGGCTTTCCCCACTCCTCTGCCCTGACCACATGCCACTCTGTACATGTCAGAAATGGCCACGCATTGTGGCTCCTATTCCTGTGCTGTTCAGCTGCAATATAAATTACAGAAAAGGTGAAAACTCTAGTATCACCAACACCTGTAATGAATCCAATAAAAGAATCCATGCAAATGAAGAACTGGAGGGAGCAAAACTGCTCTTTGCCACAACCTTTTCTGTCTTCGAATGCCCCTTTGTTCTCAAAATACACCTTGTAACCCAGAAATAAGAAACTTGTTCAACATGGATCCATGTCAGCTGACACAAATGAGGAAAATCCAAGCATGCTTTGCTTCCAAAAGCCTTACAATATCCATATGTTGCTTTGCTCTGCTTGGGCTTCAGATATTTACTGAAATCAGAGCGCTGCTAATATGAAGTCTCCAGGAGAAGGTGGACACCAAGTACCACTGCACCAAGGCACTGCCACTGGAGTCAGGAAGACTCTTACGAGGGAAATTAGGAGACTGACAAAAGTCAAATGCAGACATCAGGCTAATAAGCAAAAAAAAAAAAAAAAAAAAAAAAGAAAGAAAGAAATTGTCCAGTGTGTGAGAATTAGATGTGACAGAGGGAAGACATCTTGGGAGCTCTCTGAAGGTAGACCAATCACTTTTTTTGGGGGGTCTAGATTGCTTCATTCAGAACTGCCCAATGCTGCATCTTTATGGAAATGTGTCAAAGTAGTGGCTGAAATTGTCCGAGAAGGAATCAGGACATTCCTCTGGATCCAAAACTCAAAAGCTTGTGATTCTCTACGTCTGGTTGTTTTCATGTTTAGCCAGTACCTTCAATTCATAGAGATTTATGAATGTGTAAGTACACTACCAACTGATAAAGCAATACATCAAATAAAGTTTTCTTATTCTTCCTATTTTAACAAAGCAGATTCTTGCAAGTTATCAGTTATAGGTTGTTGGGTTTCCCTCCTCCCTGCTCTCCAATTTAGAAACTGAACAGCTGAACTGTTGGTGAATCATTTTAATGAGCACAAATGCTCTAATAGTCATGCAGAAAATAATACACAGACATTAAAAGCTTATACATGAGGCTTACAGTTTGAGTTGGAGGTAAAAGCAAGGCTTCACTTTATGAAGATTTTAAAATATTATGAGCTGCTTTTGGAAATTTTGGGACAGACTGTACGCCAACAACTACTTTTATATGTTTGCTTTATAAGAGTTCATCTAAACAAGATGCCAAAAGCAGACCCTGCCTTGGGATCAAGCCTTTACTGAAATCCCTGAGGTGGCCTCGAGTGAAAATGTGAATCTCTGTGTCCTGCTGCGGATTGTCATCTGCACCAAATTTGAGGTATACAGGTAGTACAGGACAAAGCTAAGAAAAAGACCACCATAACATCTCTCCTACTCTTTTCACTATTGCCTACTAAAGTAACATGGGAGATGGCTCTTCACGTGAGGCACATTACCCATTGAGAGGACGTGGAAATCTGAGTTGCAAGGTGAACATGGGATCAGAGCAGGGACTAGGATTGCTGAAGAGGCAATGCAAAGTCCAGAAAGAAAGAGACTGAGCAGTTTCTCTCAAATTATTTTTTTTTTTTTTTTGGCCTTACTTAATCAATCACCACATATTCTTTCAGGGTACATGCCAGGTAATTACCTGAGCAATAATAAAAGAGTCACCTGAGAGATGAGGAAAACATAATTACACTCATTTTTCAGGGCCAGTTTCTATGACGACAAGAGTGAATGCCATTGATCAGCAGTTAGTAACCAAGGCCACATTTGACGCAGATGAGTTGTTCTCATTCACATGAAATGCAAAATGAAAATTAAATATTCCAAAACTAAAATGTAGATGCAAGATATGAGTAATAGTGAACAAACTGTATCACCTCCTAGACCTGACTTATATAACATGCTGTTATTGGAGGAGCAGATGACCACAAATACCTGCAGAAATTCCCAAGATGAATGCACTGTTTAGAAAAACCAGATGAATAGTTTTGTTTTCCAAGGTAAATGCTCAGCTGGGAACAATCACAGAAAGGGTGGCTCAGCACTGAACAAGCCTCTCCTATCTCTAACTTCTGTGAGAACAACCAAAACAATACAGGTCCCAATCCACACACTCCAGAAGAACCTGCATTTTATTTGGTGTACATATTCTCTCAAAGCTGTGATATTCTTGCTATCCATGTGTGCACAAACTCAGCATAAACTGCGCTCACAGTAACAAAGTTCACACAGGCTAAAAACAGACATAATGTCAAACTTCCACCTACTGCTGCTTTTTTTTCCTTTGTTCTCCGTTTGTTGCCATCATTCTCTCCTTGCTTACAGAGGACCAAGTCTTTGCTTATTCCTCCTCCTATCAGTAAAGAATTCATAAAATAACTCCTCCTTCTCCTTTACATCTCTCTGATTCATTATTTGTTTCCATTTTCTGTAGGCTTCTTTCTCAAATTTCAATGTATTAAAGAGATCATGATTTAGCCATGTTGATAGCTACACCTCGTATCCTTTCTCTGCCTGAAAATTTGTGCTCGTGCCCTTTCCATGTACAAATTAATGTAAAATTAAAAATTATATTTTACAGATCAAATACCTCTTAGAAAAGCAGTAACAGCTGCCTGGAATTTATTGCTGAAAACACAACTAACTGATCAAAAATCTTGATCACGTTATTTTCCCCCTAAAAAATACTTCGAGGAAGGCCAGTAGTGGCCGACTATCCTCCAAGAAACGTGCTACCCAGGTGCCCCATCCCATGCAAGCCCCATCCATGCGTCACCAACATTCTTTCCACCACTGCCCTTGGCATCTCTTAAGCAGAGAGAAGCCAAATTTGCATTACAGACACTGATGGCTGGTACGAAACCACCGTCTCCTTTCCGTATTCAGACTGTCTGTGGCATTTGGACTCAGGTGTAAGCCACCAGCGAAACAGCCCAACCCACCCAGCCTCTGATAAAAATTACCTTTAGCAAATTACTAAATGAAGGCCTCTTAAGATGACAATGAAAGGACTTTTTTTTTTTGTCTTCTTCTCTCCCCAAGTCCTTCTGGTCTTTTCAAACAGAAAGATTCACTCTTGGCATTGCCAGGCTTACTGCCCGGAGAAATTCAGGAGACTTCAGGTCTCAACAAGCAGACAGCCGCTCACACAACTTGCAGCTCCATACAGATGCGTGACCTGAGTTGTGCTGCATCTTTTGCTCCGTGTCCCGGTTTGCCTCCCTGGGGCCTCCCCCCTGGGAATTTCCCGTCACAAGCAATAAAACTCCTGATGCAGCTTGGGAACACGCCGTGCTCCTTGCCCCAGCTTTGGTCCATAAACTGTTTATTGCTTATCTATACCGCCCAGTGATGAGAATCATGCAAAATACATGACTTAAATCCACACGAAGCCTGTCTTTCAGTGCAGGCACTGGGCAAATATTAAAAAAAAGTACTGAAAGATTTTCCTTCAGCTTTTCATATACCCAGTTTACATTTCTGGAATTGAAGTTTCCTGGCAAGAGATCAGGACAATTGTCAAGGAAAGATAATTTTGAAGTTCTGCTGGTAAAATTGCCAGAAAGCAAACTTTAAATTTGCAAGGGAATGCTTATCTCCTACAAACATCGTAGAAGAAATCAGTGCAATTATGTGATGTCTCTGAATTATCTGATCAAGTGCAACGAGGATACAGTTTGAATCGCAAATAGCAACTTTGCTTGTCAAAATGAGGCATTCTCAAAGAACTAATAGATTTGGAGAAATCACACTGCTTATGCACGTGGTCCCCACCAGCAGAAAAGAAGCTGAGTTCATTAGCTGAGCAGTAACTGCTGTACAGTTCAGAACAGCTCTACTAGGCAAAGAGTTGGGGCATTCACAGTCCCATCCCGATGGCAATTCTTACTGACAAAGGTTCAGCAAATACCGGCCAAAGTTGTTTACAAGACAGGAAATCTCTCACACTTTCTTCTTCAGCATATACAGAGGACTAAGATCTTTAGGTGATTTCTTTGTGATGAGGACGACTTTATGAAGGCAACCTGAGAACATTTTTTACAGGGATTATGGGGAGCTTGATGAGGATTTACAAATAAAGGGGTCCCATTTCATGGACAGGCACATTCAAGAGACTAAAATTTTCTGAGAGATTTTTCCCTGGAAGATGATCAATGTTGTCACACTGGAGTTTTAAAGACCTGACAGGTCTACTTCCAGGTCCTTCCAGGGATCGCATTCAGCCCAAGTAAAGGCACTCTACTGTACCCTCTGTAAGAAAAAGGTAATTCCCTGCTGCCTCTCCACATTAAACCAGAATGACAAACTTTTTGTAGGGCACTGCACAGGTGCCCTTTCAGGTATATCCTCACAATACTTGCTTAGTGTCAACTGTGACAAATAAGACAAATACAAAATCTTATAAAGTGTCAAATCATAGCCTCAGAACAGAAGCTTCTGGAGACTTCAGTGAAGCTCCGGAAACACAATTCAACTTGTCTTGTAATAAGCATGTCTATCTCTCGGCTCATATGGTTAGGACAGAAAGTTAATGAATAGAGTTTTAATTTTGTAAACTTGAGCAGGGCAATGTGAAAGTGGGAAAAGGAGTTCCAGTCTTTCACAAGGCAGGGCAAGACAAATTGCAGTAGCAAACCTCCCACTTGGGAATTGCAAAACAACATGGATGAATAAATAGGTTGAAGCGTGCATACATCAGGATACCAAGCAAGGTATTTGCATCTGGTGAGTCCAGGAAGTATCTGTAAGAAAGGATGGACAGGCAGATCTCTCAGGCTGCTTCCAACTCAGCTAGTCAATCTACACCATATGCAGATTACCTAAATTGCTCCAGGGACATCTGCATCACTCTGTCGGTGCAGTATCCATTAGAGATTCAGGTGTTAGCTCTGAGCAGGCTTGTAAGCCAATACAGCACAAGGTGAAATACTAGCTCAGGTCTTGGAAGCAATACAGATCTCTTATTTAGCCTGTACTCATTTATTTTCTTGTCTCTGTCTTCCTGAAGCAGCTTTCTTAATATCTTTTCAAAGTAATAACCTTTCTCCTCAAAACAAAAGTCCACATGAAGCATCCGCAGATAACAAGTTAATGTACTTTACAGGTTGATGAAGAAATATAGCTCTAATAAGGGAACGGGGGCATCCCTGGACTTTTGTCGCAAAAATGGAACTTTTATTAAGCTTTTGTATATATATGGTCTTGTACATTCTTAAAGAGTTTGAAGTAGATGGCTTTATAAAACTACTCAGGATTTTGGTTATATAAATATACTACTAGTTATTTATATTTGCTCTGGTCCATTTCTGTATGAATAATGGAAGACATGGTAATGTATTTACTGTTAGACAACTTGTAAGCAACTATTATTTTACTTAGTTTATCTCTGCATTCAATTCACAAACATTTGAAATGATACTGAAGGCAAAAAAATATTATGGATGGAAGCGACGCTGCTAAAAACAGAAAAGGGTGACAAAACTAAGCTCCCCAAAGCAATCTAATGCACCGCACTGAACATCTATGCTTGTTGCAAGAGGAGTAACGTGGCAAATGCTACCTGCAAACTGAAAATTATTATCAAATCTCACCCACAATTGCACCATGAAGCCTGATGGAGAAAACGGAGTTTTGACTGAGTATTTCTAGCAGGCTAAAACAGAAGCACCTCTCATGAATCACAGGCACGGAAAGAAATGTTCCACTTAAGAAGAGAGGGGGGAGCCTTCACATTTGCTAATTCCCTGTGATTTAAATTGTGCGGGCTGATTTACTCCACTAGAGGCTTACATTTAATGGCTTTGTTAAATGCAATACCTTTAACAAAACAGATTCTTTCTTCTAATTAATAATCTCACAAGGGTCTCTCACACCTTCACTTCACCATTGAGGAATAGGACAAGTTCCCGTATCACTCTGTATTTCTGGGTGCAGGACTGAATTTTCAGTGCTGCTGAATGGGAAATCCTTGATAGAGAGATGATGCCCTTTGTTTTGCTCTTGAGGCAATAGGTATTGTAATTTCCTGCAGTCACTCAGCATCATACGCACAGGCAATGCAATGCAATAGCAGTCAGTCAGGTCTCCATCTACACTGTGACTATGCTCAGTCTTGATTTTTGGAAAAGTTGGGTCAGGCAAAAGAGGTGTACAAGATTGCATTGCAGAAACCAAAGGGGAAACCTAGGACTTACAGAATTTCACAGAATGGAATGAAAAAACTCAGAAGTTAAAAATAATTAAATTAAAAAAAAAAAAATCACGTTTTCACAGCTATGATTTTGCACCATTGAAAATACTGTGCAGGGTGATGTTTCTGATACATATTACTTTCCTGAGCAGAGGAATTTGGTGTGGTTTTTAGATCCTCTCAGAATTTTTGTTACTTTCAGATGCTCACACTCCCCAGTGCAAGCAGTTTCTTTTTTTCCCCCAAGAAGCAGGCTTTGACCAGGAGTCAACTAACCTCTCTGAGACGTCCAGTTGGAAAGTGAAGTATCACTGACTCAGTTTGTGCATCTGGTCTGGGTTTTTTTTTATTGTTGGGGTGTGGTGTTTTGTTTTGTTGGGGTTTTTTTTTCCTGTTCTGTTCCTAGTTAAAGATTGCTGACTAGTTAACTCTGTGTAGTTTCTTCCTCCCATCATTTCTGCAGCAAATTCTCACACTTTCCTCCTGTCCTCTCTTGTCACGGGAATACAATCTGATTTCCAGGTGCCTCTCTCCCCTCTCTCCCTTCTTCTACCTGACATTCAATTCAGATCAGAGTAAGAGCAGCCTGTTTGCTGACCCCAGTTACAATGCAAATGCTGCACGGGATAGACCGTCCTGACCCAGAGATGCAACCTTGCAGGGAAGAGTACGCAATAAAGCATCTCTAGGAGCCAGCTCAAGTTTCCCTTTCCCCAGTTTTAAAAACACGGGTGCCATTAATACCGCTGCTCAGGGGTTCACCATGGAGCCCTGTCAAATCACAGAGCTGGATTCAAATTCATTTCCGCCTCACCCCGGGATTTCTTTTTGCACACCGGCACACGTACCCAGTAAGTAACACATGCAAGACATAAGACCTTGGGGTCTGCAGCAACGGGTGTCACATTTGGAGGAGGGACAGGGGTGCGCACGCTTTATAAAAGCATCGTAAAACTTGATACCACTTATCAGAGGCGGAATTTAAATTTAATTCCATTAAAAGCAGGGAGAACAAGCCTTGCGTTTGCAGGGGCTCCTCTGCCGGCTGATAGCAGACCCACATGAGCTTACCTCAGGCCACCATTTGGCTCTTCATCGGAGGAGAAAGTGCCGTTGCAGACGTTGCCGAAGGAGTGGCTGGGCTTCAGTTTGGCTTCCTCGCAGTCCGAGGTGGGCTCTCTTTTCTTCCTCTTACCGAAGAGCTTCTTGAAAGGCTGGAATTTGCCTGCTTTTTTCTTGTCTGTGGATTACAAGGCAAACGGGCGCAGGGCTGAGGGACGCGGTGCCTCGGCACGGCTGGCGAGCACGCACCGCGGCAGGAGGTTCAAAGGAAGAATGAGGTCAAAGAGCAAGTCACCAGCCCGGAGCAGCCCGGCGCTTGCCGTGTAAATGCAGGGCTGCAACTCACTGTTGACACGTCACACGGACAAAGCAAACATGAGAGCATTAAAACACCTGCTCTTGGGTTTAAGGATCTGCTTGGAGGTGTCAGCGCAGCTGAACATTTGGATGAGAGAAAGAAAAATTTTGTAGAGCCAGAGTTTATTTATTATTTGAGGCTCATTTTTAGGCTTGACACCGCAGTTTTGTTTTGACCTTTTCGCCAAAAGGTAAGCACTGCTTTGGTCACCCCGCTTCAGCAGGTGCTGGATCCTCTGCCTTGAATTAAAAGCAATCAAAAATAACTTACTCTATTTTACTTACATAGCCTCATAACTAGACAAGTCAATTTGAAAATGAACAAAGAGAAGAGGAAAAAGTTCTATTGGTTTGCTGGTGGGTTACTTCAATAAATATCCAGCTTTACATCAGCAAAGCCAATATATTTTTCTGACTTTTTTTTCCCCCTCAAGCATCTGAGGACTGAATTTGACCAAGCATTTCTTCCTTGAGATGCTTAAATTTTAAAAGCTGCACCAAAAAAAGCACGGCAAAAAGACAAAACAGACATGAAGACAGGAACAAGAAATTAAAAAGTTAACCAGAAAAAAAACCCAACTTTTTTCCCCCCACCAAAGACTGAAGAAAATAAATGCAGCTTCAAACTACTTTCCCCACATCTAGTAAAAAGAAGTGCCAAGAGTTTCTTGTTAACCATTGTAATGAAGAGGTTAATTTCTCTGGTTTGGGATGAACCAAAAAATTTCTAAAACATCATAAGTGCCAAAGAGCTTAATTTCTTTTCTGCCTCTACTAAATTTTGCATTGAATCTACTGAAAGCAAGCTATTTAAAAAAAACAAACAACCTGAACTTTTAGCCTCCTATCATAATCCAGTATGAGAAGCATCATATTGTACTGGTGACAAATATTTTCATAAGCTGTTTAAATTCCTATATGTGGTTTTCTCCCAGGATGCATGCATACATACTGCCTCAGCATGTTCTACTCTTCCTATGAACTGGTGCTGGTTGCAAAGTACATAGATGGCCCCTGTAGGAACATTTTACCATGAAATATGAAAAGTCTTCTGTAGTGCAATAGTACTCTTCCATATCACATCAGGTTTTACATTCCACTCTGCTATACCTGTGTATGGCAAAGGCACATCAAGGTATCACCCCTTTGTAGTTGCTGGAGGCATTAATTACAGAGTATTTAGAGAGAGAAAAGATACCCAAGCACATTGCAATCTGGCTACTTCCAGTGACGAGTCGTTTCCAAACTAACATGGTGCCAGCAGGCATCCTTGAACCCAAGGATGGGATCAAACTTACACAAAGAGCAAGAAAGCTACTCCTTGTGAATTTGATTATATCTAGACCTGATTACAGGTCTAGAAGCAGGAAACCTAGACTGAAATTACAAAGTCAAAGACACAACAGATAGTAATTCTTCATTTCCTTTACAGATCCCCAAGAAGCTTACACAGGTATCATTCTTCTCATTGGGCAGTCAAGATATACAACATTTGTGCAACTTCATTAAGACAGCAAGGCATCCCAGTAGCAGCATAAAGATAACAAGCTGAATTATGAACCTCAAATTCAGGCCCAGCATTGGAATTTTTCCATCAAGAATTGCTGACCCACAGTGAGGAGATGAGGAAAACAACAACCACTGAAACAGCAGTTTTACTGCTGTAGAAGAAAATGGGGGACAGAAGTTTACTCTCCCTGTCCCCTAGCTCTGCTTTCCATAAGCTGACCAACTCCCAACATCTCCAGCCAGACCAATTGTTTGCTGTTCAATTCTAACTTCAGAGAAATATATTCTTAGATGAAATCCCCAACAGACAGGCAGGCAGTCATGCAGAGAAAAAGAGAAATTATTGCTTTAGGCCAGAGCTGCCCCAACCCTTCATGCACGTCAGAGATTGCCCGCAAAAACTCATAAATCAAATGGTAGAGCATACAGGAGAAAAAAGCATTAGAACCAGGCACAAGACTGGGTGAAAGAGATGTTTTTCCACAGTTCACGCCTTGCCTGCTTCCTCAGCCTTCTTTGCAAGGAAAGGCTGTGTGATGCCACTTCTGCTGGGTAATTTACTGCATAAATCAATTTATCTACAGCATTTTTAAAAAAGGTTCTGTGTCATTCATCCACACTACCTACCCTCTTTTGGAGGTCTTCAGATATAACTGTGAATTACCTCATCAACTCCAAATCTACTGTACTGATTCACCAACTATGAATCTAGGTGTTGAACAAGTACGACAGGTCAACACAGCTTTCATTTCATCAAAATGAGTGAAAGCCAACATGGTTATCTCCAGCCAAGATCTGCTTTTCTCCATGGGATTTAACATGTCCCTTAGCTGTTTCCCCACTCCACACCCCATCATCACAGTTGTCACATTACTAAGCGTGAATTCTTTAAATTAGGCTTCATGACTCATTGCAAAACCAATGAACACACTTCCCTGCACAGGCTGCACACACTATTCCCCGTCCTGCCAGCACAGAGATAAGGAGCAGCCAGCCCTTCCAGGTTTCTAAGGAGGCAATGCCTGACCACTAAGGCAAAGTCTATTTATGTAAATTTTTCACAACATCTGATGGAGGAAGATGTGGGATGATATCACCTACAGGGTAAAACGCTTCCTATAACAGTAAAACAAGTACAAAAAGGCATCCAAACATTGGATACAACAGACAACGCCCTGCACAAAAGCCTTTTGAGTCTCTAATGCTAAAGCTCAAACATGACTCACCCCTCTTGTCTCTCTATACTGCTGAAAGAAAAAAAAAAATAGGACAGGAAAGGCTGAAGGCTGGGACATCCAATGCTGTTGACTTATGCTGAGGACAATTGCTGAGACAGCCAGGAAAGAAGTCTGCTTACATGGGCCATTTGTTTCTCTCCTTAATTACTCAAATGGGAATCCTACAGATCCAGCCCCAGAACAACATGGGAAATAAGCAGTTAAACCTCTTTCCTGTCTGTTTTACAAGCCTCTCTTGTTCAAGTCACTGTAAACCGTTAATAGTAAATCAGTTTTGAATCACAGAAAAACACGAGGTGTGAAGGCGACAGATAAACAAGGTTGGATATGGTAGCTAGAATAACACAGCACATATGGTAAATGCTCCCTTCTCAGCTTATTCCAGAAGAGTAGCAGAGCAGATTAGAATAATCTTTAACCTGTCATATAATTTGTCAGCTGCATAAAGACACGCAGTGCCTAACACAGAGACAGTTAAAGTGAAGAGCACCAGCATCATGAAGGCTGCACATGGTCCCTTCAACTCTAACAACAAAGGGGAGACCGATAGGAGCAGCTACTCCTCTCCCACTCTCTCTTGCACTCTAAGGTGCTCTCCAAGAAAGATGAAGGCTGGTGCAATGGGTTTTATTGCCAGTAAATCAGGCACAGCCTTTGGACTTCAACTGGCAAAGCCTTAGCAGTGCGCCAGCTGACAAACTGCCATGAGATAGCTTGTGGTTAAACTACTCAAATGTCACCCAAATCCATTTGGATACCTAGGCTGTGATGCCTCTCAAAAACTTCAGAGACCTCAAGACAGGCACAGGTCAAAGATTTAACTGCCGCTCATACAGAGGGAAGAAATTTAAATGATTGGTAAAAGAGTGAGCAGTGTATCCCAAATAACAGGGATGAGGCAAAGCCTGTGGATGGGACAGGAGAGATGTCAACACCACTGGAAACATCTGAAAAATAATTTTCAAGCAAGGTAAGCTCCACATGAGAAACAGAAATTCTCGCATAATCATAGATGAGACACCTAAATATGTAACAAGGTGTTGGCTCCTTGCAGCGTTTCCTCCTCGCTGCTGTGCTGGGGACACTCACAGATGAGTGGGTGAGAAAACCTGCGGGGAGAAACATCTCCAAGCACAGCTGGCCAAGAAAAAGCATCAGCTGGTAGGTAGAAAGATGATCATTGAAAGGAAAAATAAATAAAAGCAGGATTTATAGTGACTTCTTAAAGCTGAAGTTATTGTGCCCAAGATGTTTCAAACTTCAGTTTTGCAATGGGATTTGCAGAGATTTCACAGAATTTGCTCATTATGTGAAATGCAGCACCTGTCTGTAATACCTGTCTGTAGTATGAGATATTGTAGAGAACCTGTCTCCAAAATAACGTGTTCCTTGCCAGTGAATTTAATGGCTATAAAATATGGCATAATAGGCCATATTCATATCCTCATTTGAGGATATGAATTACTAAGTTGAATAGGATTTGCTATGAAGAATTTAGAGAATGGAAATCCACATGCACACAGCATTAAGAACTGCATGGCAGGGAAAGGGCAGGTGGGTTACCGGGCTGCGGGCACAATACAGCAGCTGAGGCGAAAAAGGGAACTAAAAAATACTGTTAAGGACGTAAGTTGACTGACATCTCTAATCATATCTCTACAGCAGAAGAAGGCTGTATGAGGTACATTGCCAGTATCAGTAATAAACCCACCTTGATTTTCAACTAATGTTATGCTTATTAATGCTCTTTTTCAAATAACTCAGGATATCTGCTACCATAAGCACTGCTCTGTTGAGCCCTGCGCTGGCCATGTATCCGCACAAACTTCTTTGCTTTTCAGGTCCCTACCAAAAAAGCCACCCTGTCTCCCCTCTGCCCATTTTCTTCTCATAGGGCACAGAGCTTCCCCATGCAAACTGGGACTGGCACTTGCCTCCAGCTTTCCCACCCACTCCACACCTCAGTACATCCATTTCTGTGAGCCTCCAGAGCTGCTCGTTATTGCAGGTACATTTGTGTTCAGAGCCCGGAGCAGTGCTCCCTGGAGAGGTGTCTCCACTCCTCCAGGAAAGGGAAACAAATTGGGAACACTAAGGAGGAGGGCAGACTCTGCTCTGCTTAACCACGTTCCCACCTTTTAAAATAGGCATGAGCTCCTGCACCTATTGTGGTTCATCAGATTTCTCAGGGAAAGTTGGGTTTCTGGCTGTTTTCTGCCTCCATGACCTACCCTCTGTCTGTTGCTCTCTCTTCCATAGGTAGCTTAAAAAAAAAAGGCTGGAGTTGATAGATGGACACTGTCCAGATATACAAAGCAGATACAAACACCATAGTCCAAGGAAACATTTAAGATAACACAAAGGGAATACAGATTGACATAAAAAAAAAAAAAGACTGATGCTCAGATTCAACCACCTGACTTCCCAGCAATTAGTTCTACTGTGTGAGATGCTTTGTGATAGTACGTAACACTCCTAAAGCAGACAGTATGCAATAGTCCCATACTGACAGAGATAAGATGAGATAATACGACCAGAGATGAAATCAATACCTGAGAAACCTCAAATGAAAACTAGACTGAGAGGGATCAAAGGCGACATATTGGTGCAGCCACAATAGTCTCATGAAATGCGTAGGCAAAGTGAAGGAAAACTAGCATGCCAACGCTTGCCTGTTTCTCCAAGAGTATCAAGTGATCTAATAGGAGATACTATTTCTTGCAAGCCTTGTCCCACAGAGAAGATGTGGTATTCTTGGATTACCTGATATAAACTAGTAATACTACCTAAAGTATCCATAATACAGCAAGTACCAATCTTACTTTCCAGAAACGTCTATTTTCCCCTGCCACTTGCAGAAGCAAAAGCCTTTCCATAAACAACAGCCTATTTTGTGATTTTTTATTCCTCGCAAAGACTGTATCTTTCAAAGAAACTGTACGCAGTCGAGATAGTCAGCTGTTAGGAAAAGCCTGTGAATCAGCATAATAGACTCTATTAATGTTCAAACACCATATAATATACTTTATCATCCAGAGCAAGGTAAGAGCTATTTCAACACTTCTTTTGACACAATAAGGAAGTAACAGGGAAAGTAGAGCCTTATTTTACTCACTTCAAGGCAAAAAGGCTTAACCTCCTCTGCATGACGATTGGCAAGGTAGTCTTTAGTGGCAAGGAAGAGATATTAATGGAGAGGAGGAGTAAAGAACAGTTTCTAAATGTTTAGATGACATTAAACAGAAGAACTAGAGCCAAGTAAATACTGCTCCTTTCCACTTCTTCACTCCCGTTTACCCTGGCAAGAGTCTCATCACCCTTCCTTTTTGAGCTCCTGTTTTCCTCTTTCCTCCATTTATAAATTAAAGTCTTCCCAGCCAGTCTCTGTCTTTCCGTGCCCGTTATTTTAAGTATCACAATGTAAGGTCCTAGAGGTCAGAAAGCCTCACGTTCTTCACCCAACCTTTCATTTTGACACCAAAATCCTGCCTCCCTAATCCATCTCACTGCCCGCCTTGCACAGCACCTTTGGGATGGGGAAGATGCTGCTCTCTGAAACACACAGATAAACCTAGAGCAGGCAGGTCACTTTGGGAACATGTGGGATAGGCTGGGGATATTGGGGACACCCCGCAGGGAAGACAATATGACAAAGTCAGCACAAACTTCAGCAGCAAACATCACTGGGGCCAGGGAATTTCCTTCTTCTTTTCCAACTTCCAGGGGGGGAAGCCCCAAGTACAGGTTATACAGTGAGTAGTCAGGGGGTTTAAAACAACTTGGGATACACATCCTGAGCACAGTGGCAGCAGCTAGCCGACTTCATATGTATAAGGACATTTGCAAAAGGGTTAAGTAAACGCGATAGATGTTACTGAGGTGCTGGGCTGCATTGCAGAACATATGGGAGAAGATAAAACCTGCTTATAATAGCTCTGGGCTCAGTGATGCATGTGAGACTTTTAGAGAGGAAGAGCTTCTGATTCACCAACAAAACATTCACCCATTATGTAACAGAAAGGGGAAAGTTTTATTTCACTAGGGCAAGAGTTATTAACTGAAGTTATTCATGGGAGACCCTTTTGGTATGCTGGAATTTATCAGAGATTTCCAGATCTGCATTAAACACTTGAGGTCAATGCAGTAAAGAGATGTTGGCTCGTTATTTCTTTCTCAGAGGGGAAAAAAAAAATTGTAAAACACGGGATTTCCTCAGCAGATTCATTTCTTATATGAGACAATTCCCACTTGAAACATTTAAAACCCAAACAACTGGCCAAATTGCAAACCTCCCAAAGGCAAAGCGAGCCTGAGGCTTGGCCGCAGAGCCATCCAAAGTCCAAGGAACACAACCCTAATCGACCAGACACCTCCCTGCTGCCCCTCCCCAGCTGCTGGAGGTCATTTGTGCCTCCTCGAGGTTGCCACAAGCTGCTGACAGGCGACGATCCTACACTCAAATCACTATTATTAAGATCATTCTTGCAGGGGATTGTGTTACATGAACTGTTTTTTCTTCCCCTCCAGCCCCTAGAACAAGTCCTGCGTTGCACCAGTCAACTTTTGAATTATATCACTTTGCATTTTTTTTTCTCTGGTGAGAGAAGCAGCATTTAGTCCTCACAGAAACTACTAGCTTACCATAGAAAATGTTAATTTTCACGAAGGGAGTGTGAAACTCCTAGACCAAACCTCTTCAGTGATAAGGCACAGGCGTTAACAGCATGCTACTGACTTCTATCGATAAGACAAAGTTGAGAGGGATCCTGAACTCAAAGGACAGTCAGAGTGCCATGCCAGAAAGACTGGATGGCTGGAGGACTGAGATAACAGAAAGAAGAAGCAATGTTGAAGTATTATGTACAAACTCATTTGTTTAGGGCATATTGCTGAGACATTCTTCCAATAACTTGGCCCTGATCAGCTAGGAATGGGTGAGAAGACAGATCTGGCCACAGGATAATTGTAAGCCAGGACTGTGGTGCGACCACAAAAAAAAGTAAATGTCATCCTATGGAAAGGGCTCCTGGAACTGATAGGGGTTACTACCTGAGCAAGGGGGTGGAGAGCCAACCAGCTGATAAATCATTAGGTCCTAATAAATCAAGGCTGAAAACAAGCATGTACATCCAATATATTTGGGATTGGAATTCGGAATTTTGTCCTTTTATAAAGGAAAGAACAAACTAATACATTGCTGAGGTGTTTTGACACAGAACAAATTCTTTCCTGAATGTCACATAAGGGCAATCTTATCGGACAAAAATTTCTTGTCATGGTGCGAAATCAGATACAGCATTTTTGCTTTTGCTGCCTAAAATAAACTGAAATCGGTAAACAGCTGACATACGGCAGCTGCACTGAAACTAGAAATTTATGGAGCACTTTCAAAGCAGTGTCACTACTCAGAACAATAATAACCAATTAATGAAGAAAAAAAATTAAAAAGTGACTACCGTATGCTGGTGTGTTGTCTTTCAAAGTTCTGAGAGTTATAAAGTGATACAGAAAAGCCAAGACTAAAAGGGATCTTATTCCAAGCAAATTACCAACCACTGCAGTGTAAACAGTTTAGTAATTTCCTCACTAAATTTTATGAAGGTAAAGCTGAACAGGAGGCAATAAATCCATCCCCCCTCCCCAAATTTAGGGGCTTGGAATCTAGAAACATCTCTAGATTTTGCAATGAGTCAAAAAAAAAAAAAAGTGAGTGACCTGGAAGCCAAGTCAAATCTAAATTTGGGCTCAGTGTGTCTAAAAACTAAAACACTCCGAATCTATGATTTCACAGAATTAAAATCATGCTGTCACAGTTTACAGTTGGGTAGCAAAGAAAATCAACTTTTTCTTAAGCAAAGAGCTGCATGATCCATGGCATTCAGAAATCATCTGGCCAATTTTGGTAAAAAAGCAAAGACTGAAGTGAATGCTTGCACCGCGAAAACCACAGTGAAGAGAAATGTGGAGTTGGGAAGGATTTTGTTTTGCTTAGGGTTTTTTTCCTGAAGAAGGCCAAACCTCAACCACCGTTACTCTGTGGCACTCATTCCCCAGACCTGCCTGTCACCAAAACATCCTGGGAAATAACATCAGTCGGAAGCCCAGAGGGTGAAGAACCCACTCTGTGTTCCCATCCAAAGCCTGGAAACACCGTGCTCCTGCAAGGAGCCACCTCTTCTGCCAGAGCCCTGCAGAGCCAGGACAGGAGAACACCTTCCCCTCCTCACGGCTCCTCCTCCACCTTTCTGCTGCGCGCTTTCCATTCCCAACCACTCCTACAGGCTCGCTTACTCCTTCTGAGAAACAAGTCCTCTTTGCACAAATTGACATTAACTGTGGCCAGATGAAGACTCAGGACAGCTGGCCTGAGCCTGTGAGTTTGCCTACTTATCCAACATCTGGTTTTGGCACTGTCTGAGCAGCTTTCACTACACACATTGAACACAAACGCAGCTTATCCCCCTCCTCGGGAACAGCAGGTATTACACTGCGACATTCTCAGTTCTTCTGTTCAGGGACAAGATTCCCCTCCCGGGCACAGAAGCAAGAGGCTCAGCTGCAGACCCTCACAATACCAAAGATACGCCAGACCTAGGTAGGTCTCCACTGCAAGTCGGAGAGGCTTTCCTCCTGCTCACGCACAGCTTACAACTCCTCCTGCTCCTCCGCGTTTTCGGCATCACGGCCTCGCCGCACAGAGTACCGGACTGCACTTTTACCTCCACTCCTGACACTTTTTCCAGTCCACAGTGGATCTCCCTTCTGAGTGCCAAGGATAGACAGCCATTTCCACCTTTTTCTGAAATTGCCGGGTTTTGTAGCGTAGACTGCTATCAGCTTCAGGGTGACGTTGGTCACCCCGTATTGACTTGAATGCTACGAAGAGAAAAGCTCCAGCTGAGCCAGCGCTTAACCAATGCTGCCACCAGCAATTTCAATAACACGATTTTGAGTGGTTAAACAGACCGTACAGACAAACCACGTAATTAATCATTAGTATTAATCCCTAATTATACTAGTATTGTATTTCAAAGCATTTTACAAACCTTAACTAGTGGCTCCTTATTCACCACGTGTCCCTATGCGGGAAGCAGCCAACGGGCTGAGCCAGAAAAGCAAATTTTGAACCACTTTTCCACAGAGCAGAGTCAAAGACAGGACAGGGAACTTGTAGCGGGTTTTCCACATCTGCATCGGACCCCTCAGCCTGGGTTGCCTTCACCACCCAGGCCAAGTGCTGACACAAGATGCACGGAAAACATTTTTGTTATAGGAAGAGGACTCTGTTAGGGTTGAAGTTCTGGCAACTTTCTCAAACACTTGATCTGCTTGGGATTGACTCAATTCCTCATCTTGTTGTCAACATAACAAAATGTACAGAATAAGAAGATATTTCTCTGTTGCTATTTATTAAGAAAGAAAGTAAAAGTCAGAACACACCAAAACTAATATGATTTATGTATTTTCAGTGGAGCTCTTGCTATTTGGAGGCAATTGAAGAATTGAGGTGATCATGGTTTGCCTTTGTTTTCCAGAATTTAAACAGAGAAATGGGGCATCACTAGAAACACTTATTGACTGGTAACCTCAGAAAAATCTGATTAAATTTTCCAGTTTAGACTTCCCTGGAAGTATCTAAGAAATAAAAACCTCTTGAATATTTTTCTTCTGATCTTTGCAAAGCTAATAATATTTGCTTCATTAAATACTCAAATAGATGTATTTTATCATTGAATTTATTTGGCTGACACTGAGTATATTTATTAACATAAACCACTAATAAGTAGAAGCAGTGTTATTTTAAATGTCAGCCAATTAAGTACTCATGAAGAGACCAATTTAAAGAGGAAAAGAGACGCAGCCATAAAGAGATGATACTCAAATATTTACAAACCTAAACACTTCTAAAATATCTAAAATAATTCAAATATAAAAAGGCCTTTGCATAAATGAACAACCCTTTCTATCGGTGAACTAGGACAACCAGACATTTCCTTTTAAGACAGTTTCTTTCCTTTAGGCAGCGGGAACAAAGAGAAAAACCTATTTCCTATTTTCATGCTGGTTCAGTTCCAGGCAAAGATTTGCCAGGCCAGGATGTGACTGATCACACTAATCATACACCGTCTCACTGTGACGAGATTACAAAGCATTATCACCACTAAACTGGTAAAATACATCAAATGTAGCCACACGAGTTGGACATGATTAAACTTCACTGAGAAAGGAGACAGCACTTTCTCTCCAGTATCGCCTGCCCACGCTGGAATTTATTTACCATTTACTATGTCCCAGGCCAAAACAGAACGGAGGGGACTCAGGTGGCCGGGCAAAGCATGAGATTTCCTGTGCTGGTGGGGATGATTAAACGTAACTACCGCCAAGGGACATTAATGCATTGTGGATTGTAGGATATGACATCAACACGCACCCTAGAACGCAAAATATTCACGCATGCAGTTTATAAGCCTTGGAAGGACATTGGGAGTGCAAGTTGTGTCTGTCGTACTCTGAGGGGTTACAGCAGCCATGAAAGCCCAGGGGACCTGCCAAGCACAACATGTCCTGATGCAGCGTCATTCCAAACCCGTCACTTGTACGGCGTGCCTTCTGGCAGACCAGGTACCCTCCAGCTCTTCCAGTACAGTGACAAGAGCAAGAAACAGAAATTCTGCTCCCAGTACTGATTAATGCCAGGGTCTGACTGTCAAGCATGGATGGATGTGGGAGTCCATTTCAGCAGCGCTGAACACTTGTTTCCCAGGTGGTGAAGCACATTTTGGATGCTGAGCAAGCAGTTGGTACAGGAATTGGTACCCTGCCTGTCCAGTTAAGGGAAGTTCAAAATGAGATTCAGAGGAAGCCCGTGTCGACCAAACCGTATTTACCTCCCTTCCCTAACTGTTTCTCTGACACCGTAGGTTTCCTGCCACCTTGCATAAAAGGCTCCTTCACTTGACACCTCTGCTCTACTTGTGAAACTCAAGGCTCAAGAGCAATCACTGTGAAAGAAATCCCAGAGAGCAAACGTAGGAAAGGAGTAGGGGCAGAGGAGAGAGGCAAATACTCATCTAGTTTTAACATTATTTTTTTTTTCCACTTCCCTCATATCTATTCTTAATTTATCTAGACTGTAAGTGTTCAGTAGCTGAAACAGTATTTTTCCATCTCTGTAAAGCACCACCCAGGGTTACAACAGCACATGCCAGTTTCAAAGAATTGTAACAGTACAAAAATAATAAACAAGCCAAAAGAAAAGTTTATAAATGTAATCAGTTTCCATTATGTGACCAGTTAGCCTCAAGAGATGCACAAATCTCTCTCCTTAATGCATTTTGAAGCTGAGATACTGCAAAGCATCTCAAAGTAAATCCAGGTTGCATTTGAAGCCTTCCTCACACAATCGTTTCTGAAAGATTTGTCAACTGTGAGCATGGAAACAACAGTAGCTGTTGCTTTGCATTGTGGGCTGTCTTTTTAATCACAGCATACGCAAGGGGAAAATTAACATTTGTAGCCAAAAGTCCCAGATGAAGAGAATTCCAGTGCTGGGTCGGCCCTCTGTCAGATCCCCAAACCAGGTTTTCTACTGCATTTTCGGAAAAATCCTGATGCTCTAACTGACTGTGCCAATCTTGATACCTCTTTAAACAGCAGAGCTAAAGCCCAAAACCCATATGTGCAGTAACACCCACCCAGGGCAGTCAGAGGAAGGAATCATTTAATTTGGGTGCATGAAATGACATCACTGTCAGTTATAGGAAGGTAACTTTGCACAATGTACAAGTTAAGCTCAGGCTTCTCCCACCCCTTCATCCCCTCTTCTTCACTTCTTAAGGCTAAATCCTGCATATTATATGGAAGAAAGAAAAATGCCAGTTGCCAGCAGGGCAGGAACACATTGTAATTCCAATGCAGAGCAGTATTTTCTCCAGTATTTTTCGTCAGAGGGTATGTCTCAATAGCAGGAGAAACACCAGTTCCTCCTTTTCCGCTGAAAATTATTTGGAGCCAAACCATAAAATGCACAACCACACTGTATCAGAGCAAAATAGGAGGCAGAGATGCGATTGGTTCTCAAAAGAGGCACAATCTCCCCCCAAATCTTCTGGTTTCCAGTCTGGCTTTATTTATCAGCTCTTTTAAACCTGATGGTAGAGGTATGACATATATGCCAAGATATGGAACATTCGCAATTTGTTTGTAGAAAACATTACTCTGAGCAAACGTAATTCTAGCTACTATGTTTAGTCATAGTTAATACTACGTGTATTCGCTCTCTGACTCACAAACAAGTTTAGGTATTTCAGACCGTAAACTGAAATTTAACTAGTGACAAATAATCTGCTGTGCTGTCTGAGAGTTCACTGTTTTATTAGCATTCCAACAAATGCTAAATGAAGATGAGAGCAGACAGTTAATGTTTCTGTACATGAAATTTATCATGTGCTTACACACTGCAGATCACGGATAAATATGGGAAAAAAATATGGAAAGAATACATACAGCTATCTGGTATTATATATCCCTATTCGTTAACAGGAGGTCAGCTGATAATTACTTCAAAGGTGCTAGTTCAGGAACCACAGTCAAACATGTGACTAAAAGCTGTTCATATAGGTGTATTTCATTTTGGTAAACAGACTCCTATAAGGGCATCAGCCACACTGCATCCTAAAGCTCCAGGAATGGTAAGGCAATGCAGATAGTATCTGGATAACCACTTAACCAAAAATCAGAAAAATAAGGGAGCAATGAGATTTCACTACTTTGTAAAAAAAATATTTGAACCGCTTTTAAAAATACAATAATATTTTTACTAAGTTCTTCCGAAAGGACAGCAAAGTGTTTTCCCCAATTTTACTTAAACAAAACATTCGGAGCAAAGTGGAAAGGGACACTGGATAGAAGCTGAAGCAGGTTATCTACCTGTAACTGTTCCTCTTCAAGGTGCTTTGGCAACGCGTACGCCCGTGCAACTGATAGGGAGCTGTGAGCCTCTCCGGCTGGCGAGAGCTTCAGCCTGGCAGCACGTTCCTGCACGGACACCACCTGCGCTGCACAGCACTGTAAAAGAGGCCAGAAGCCTCTCAACCAAAGCCTCTGAAATTTAACTAGGACTGAGGAAGAAGGCAGAAAGGCCAACTGTAAAAACTCTTGCAAGACCTTCCATCTCAGAGAAGGAACCAGCAATCTGTGCTACTTTGCTCTAACATCAAGTTTGCTTACTGATACCACCTGCCACCAGAACGGCCTGTTAAAAAGTCCTCAGATCTCCCAGTGAAACACACTCCCCAAAGACAGCATCATTCTTTGCAGCTGCGGTGGAAACACAGTGCTTACTCACGGGACCAACCCAAGCAGCAGCTCCAGAGATACTGGTCCTGGGTAACTTATGCAGAGTCACCATCAGCATTACTTGGCCTCTAGCAGAACGAACCCTAATTGAAGGAGGTTTATTTTGCTTTGGTTTTTTCACTGAAAACATTTTAGGTTTTGTCCCAAGGTTCACAGTGGGGAAAGGCAAGGCAGCTGTAAGCCCCTCAAGGTGCTGATGGGCAAGGGCACAGCCACCGAGGCAGCCTTGTAGGATTCTGCTCACTTCTGCTGGAAGGGGCTCTGTGCCCGAGCTAGTAAGTCTTGAGGACTCAACCTCGCTGTGAACAGCTGTGCTTCTCTGCCCTACCCTCCTGGACCATGCCATCAGACTGGTAGGGTTTGTTTGTACCTGTTTTTCAGGATATCCCAAGCACCCTCTGCAGAGTCAGCCTCTCATTATCCTCCAGCACCTGGGCAGTCAGCTGGGACAAATGTAGACCCAGTGCACCTGGTCATCCTTGCTTTAGGCTATATTGTGAAATGGGACGAGACTAAAGAGGACACGTCATTTAGGGAAACAGCATTCCAGAATAAGAATTAAATGTAGTCTGCCATGGGAGAAGAAGAATATGAAGAGGCTGCATATTTGGAGTGAGGAGATGAGATTTTAATCTCACTATTTAATAAGAAACCAGTAAACTAGAGGACAGAAGTCTCCCAGCTACACTGGGTGAAGATCTCTAATTAGTTCATGAAGCATTTTACTGAAAGTATAATTTTATATGTGTAGCAAAGTAAAAGGTACTCTGATTAATTGCAAGTCATTAAATGTAAGTTGTTTTGCAATTAGGAAAAATGAATGCAGGCATGGTAAGTTTGGTGCAGACAAGAATTCCACCTGGCTGAGTGTCACATTTCCAAGAGCAGCCAGTCTGCTCTAGCAGCAGAGGATTAATTTGAAATTCACTCCTGACTCATGGGGACAGGCAGTCAGACCACACATTCTAACTTTTTTGAAAGAGAACTAGGAAGAAATCTTATAAAAGAGAGATAATGAATGTCCTTGCTACAAGTGACTGAGTTAGCCAATTAGTGGCTGTCTCCACCCATGAGCTATTAAAAATTCATGTTCCATGTATAAAAAACATTGCTATCCTGTCTAGAGTACTTGTGGACATATACATCACCTGTGTCCGCATTATCATTTTTTAGAGTTCCAGTTCTTATGCAGAAGTAAGGTAAGTCATACTTATCTCTTACATAAATTGTACACTTCTTAAGGAATCAGAAACAAATATCCTAAGTGAGACATTACCAACAAGATTTTAATAGCATAATATTTTCAAATTTTTCTCTTTACCCCTTTTGGGACAGAAAGTTTGCTGTGGGTGAGAGAGTTCAGAAACCATTGCACATCCTAGGATAGAAAAGGGACTGAAAACAAAGGCAAAATAAAGCCCCAGCACAGAAGCATGTTCTGCAAACAAGACCACCAAAGCATGCAAAATTGTCATCACTCACCTCAGCTAGAAGGCTGTCAAACTGTAGGTATTCTCTACCTTTCTGCTTTTAATCCTATCCATGAAACACAGGTACCCTCAGAGAACCCAAATATACTTTAGCTGATCCTTTTGCTACTAAAGGAGGCAGCGACTGTGGATACAGGTTTCCTAGAACAACAACTTTCAGAGAAGACTCACATGACATTGAATCAGACTCGTCCCCCACAGCTGGCTGCCAGGGATCTGTAAGTCTTTACAGTAGTACTATACAGCAATCGACCACAAAACCCAGTATAAGACAAGACAGTGATGCACCATTTTATTTGGTGATAATTGTATAGCAAATGCCTTTTTCTACAAAGGCAGGCACCAAAATGTGGGAAAGTCTGGGTCTGGAATTCGCAGCTCAGTTATGACTTAACTAATAATAACTAACACGAGTGTAAAAGCCACATGAGAAAGCACTTTCTTCCCTTCCCACATGCCACTGGTGAAGTTGCCTGCAAAAAGAAAACTAAAAAAAGTCTGAAAACTTCACACAAATTCTTTTCTTCATACTGAATGGACACATTGTACTCCCACTGCTTCACAAAGGAAGTTAAGAGCTTCTTTATATTTCAAGCCTACTCTGTTTTTCTCAACGAAATACAAATGAAAGGGCCATGTGAATTATTAACAGATGACAACAGAGAGCTAGCCAGGTATTTCAAACACTTGTGTCTCTTCCTACATGAATTTCTCAACAGTGCATGCAAAGTAAGTTGTCTTACTTCTTCCATCCTTTAGAGCCAATTAAATAACTTGTTGAGAAGTAATGGCTTTTTTACATTCCATCCTCTCTCCTTTCTTTCCTTGGTAGGGCATTTGACCTGACCGTCAGTGACAGGGAGACTCGACACCTTGTTCTGAAGGGCAGTCAGCAAATCAAGCGAGAGCCTTTTCCCCTCTTGATACCTTTTCAGTAGCACAAGCTGATGTGGAACATCATGCAATCCAATGGAAACAGAGATACTACGTACTTCTGAACCGGAATAGGCAAATAATCAAGAAACCTGAAAACAGACTAAAGCTTTTGTTATGTTAAGATGTTAAGCATCATCTCATGTTGAAAGCAAATCCTGTTCATTATAAACACTTTGGCCAAACCCTCCTCCCTCAGCATCCCCCACCGCCCCCAAGCCCCACCAACAACGAGGTGAACAGAAGGACATCACATTAATCCAGCACCACTGCTCAATAGCATGCTCGGTATTTACACACAGGTACAAACGTAATACTGCTTCAGTCCATTTGCATCATTTAACTCAAATTCTGAATTTGTCAAATAATCTCTGCAAATCCAATGCAAGAAATAAAAATGAAATAATGTAAATTAGTAGCAGGGCAACTGAAAGATAATATTTGACAACTAACATAGGAAAACTTATTGGAATTAGAGCTACAGTAGTAAGCTTTAAAAATAGCAAACTTTTTGACAACTTTGAAAAACAATCCAGATGATCCTAAATGAGCACATGCTTTTCTATTTACTTCAAAATTTAAATCCATAAACTCTAAACTTTCATCAGTTAAAAGGACCATTGCAAAAGGTACGGTAAAGCACAGCATCTGACATAACACAAACTGGGGGAGTCAAGTTTCCCACAGTGGTGCAGATAGCTCCCAGTGATGCCACGGGGAATTACCTGCAAAAACAGAAACCAGAATAACCTCTTTGGTTGGGACTGACTCCGCTTCACACACACACACGCTGTTTATTACAACTGCCATAAAAATGGACAAAAGCAGCACATACATTAGCAGCAGCTCCTGCTTAAAAACAAGAAGCACAGCACATTCTCCCCTCAGCCAGCTCCCCGCTGAAAGTACTCCAGAATAAGCCACAAAAACTTAGCAGTGAGCTTTCGAATGACAGGACATCATGTGCTCCATAATCTACAGAATCAGTCAAGTACTTACAAGGTTTCTTAAACAAATTGATCATGCCTACAATTTCAGACGAAGTCAGAGAAACTCCAGACTTGATCTTCTCTGAGGAAGAAACAAAAGCCGTGAAATCACCAAAGAGAAGGGTTTGTTAGGCTTTTTTTGTTGTTGTTTTTAAAAGAACTCTGAAGGACATATTGTAACACGATAGGAAGCTTGTAGGAACAGCATTACAAATCAAGGGGAGCACGTATTTCAGCACTCTGTTTTTATCTAGCACTCTCCCTGTGGAAAATGCTAAGGGAGGTTTTAACTAGCGAGAACCAAGGTGATTTCAGATTGATAGCTAAGACCTCCTGACTGATCTTTCATGCAGTATTCATTTGGTACATTAGTTTATATAACTGCTTTTTTGCTCAGTCTTCCCCAGCTATGACGCCAAAAATAGCTTACCTTTTCCACAAGGGCAATAAGGTATACCTGGAATACTAGGCAACTCTTTACAGGTGCTATGAATAACAGCAGAGGTTTTTAAAAAGTCAGAAAAATCCTGACATTGTATTATCATCCATGCTTTTAAATTTCAAGAACAGTTTAATGTCAGTAACTACCATGAAATCCGGAGGTTGCATTTTCCAAAATCATGCCAGTCACTGGTATTTCCTGAAGCATCCTATAGTACCATGAGATGGAGACAAGCATAAAACAGTCTATATTATCCTCCTAAAAGAAGCAACAATGATGCAAATCCCTCTTAGAAAGCAATGAAGTTTTGAACGTAAAACCTAAAAAAGACTTCATTATGCAGTTCTCAGTCAACACAGGCTGAGCCAAAGCCTACTACAGTACTTCTCTGTGCTCTGGATAAAATTTCCCATGGCTCCAGTAACTCCTTTCGCAGAGATGCCAGTCTTCCACGAATAGATCTTTGCAACCAAGATTTAAGGGAAAATATGCCCTGTAAAGCTAGGCTCCCAGATATGTAGTTTGGCATACAAATAGGTGGTCTAATTTTCAGATTTCCCAGGAACCAAGTAGCTTATAGCGCAGTAAAATCCTCTACAGGAAATTCATGTTTTAATGCTGTCTTTCCAACTCTTGCACGGTGTTTGTTCAAAATCACATCCTACAAGTTTTACCCAAAGACCAACGACAGCAAGTGGCTAAGCTTAGGCCTTCACATCCCAAATGTGTTTAGACCAAAAAGTGCTTCTCATAAAACTCAGGATCTAGAGAAAGATTGCTCTTTCTTAACGTGAAACCAAAGTTTATGGTTATCTTCTGGTTTAAACAGAGGTCCTTAGAACTTGCGTATCAATCACAGACTTTTCAAGTCAGTAAGGTAAAGCTTTTAACAGAGGAAAATTTTAATTACACTATTGTAGGTACTGCATTCAATAATATCTGATTTCTTAATTCTTCCTCTATAAAGCCAATTAAACACACATTATTAGTTTATTTGGAGAAACATTTAAGAATCCCAACCTGCCTAGCAGCCGCATTTTGCTAAGCACTGGAAATACAGACACACACAATCATTTCCCCAAAGCATAGGCAAATGGGATCGAACTGAGAAAGAAAAAAGATAAAATAAAAAAGTCGAGAGTAATATCCTCCTGTTTCCCTCTCCCTTGAGGTATGATGCACTGTTTGTTTGGGGTTTTAGGGCAGATATGTCAAGACTTACGTATAATAATGACTTTAGCAATTTCTTTCTTTAGGGACACATTTTATTTCATTAATGAAACATTCTCAGGAGCCATGAGAATTACTTTCACCCAATTTAATTTTTAATTAAAAAGAGCTAAAAGAAAAAACAGAAGAAGAATAGAAAAATGAAATTACTCTGGTCTGACAAAACACATGACTTTTTGACCCATCTAAAAGGGTTGCTTGGCTGCTTCCTCCACTCCAGCAGCCGACAAGAACAAGGTTCCCTGCAGCAAATAAATCACTTCACCCAGTCCCCTCAAGCCTTCCTCCCACAGCACTACGCTTGATCTAGCATCCCTCCTAATAGCCAGCAAGCCAGGATTAATTCAGACCGTGAGAGCTTACAGTGTGGCTCAGGACCATCAGAAAGACTGCGTGGCTACCTGAGCAATGCTCTGTGGATCACAACTGTGGTCACTCCCTTGGGCACATTCTACAGCTATTTAAGTCCTTTGCAGTTTTATCATTTCAAACCCCATGACTGAGATCTAACTTAGAGACCAATAGATGAACATTACAATATTGAAAAGCATAGGTGTCAAGAGGTACCTCTTAGAGGGACTACCTAATCTAGCATCAAAGTTGGAGATGCATGAATGACCATGAAACAATCTCCTAGCCAAGGGCAATTAACAGTGTTTAATCATCACACAAGGTTATCAAAGGACATTTTATAACAGTAGCTGAGGAGCAGCATCACTCAGACAACAGGCATGAAGACAAGTGGTAGACAATCCTATGATCAAGAGGTAGAAACCACTCTCCCTATGACTTCCTAACATCACCATTATCTCAATCACACCCAAACTCAGGAAACATTCTTGGTCAGAAAACTTACCTGCTGGTTAAAAAACCCCAGCAGGTTACCACCTCAGCCAAGTGTTCCGAGCTATATGAGTCAGTGGAGAATATTGAAACTAGTAAAAGAAATCAAGTAAAAGAGAGTGGCAGGCAATGAACCAATCAAAAACCACTTCACTGGAAGCCAGGGAGTTTCTCAAGAGCGGTTAATGATACAAAAGACAGGAGATGCATTTTTTAGATAAAACATGTCCCATGGGAACTACCTAGGAGGCAATAAATAGAGCTCTCAAGCAACGTCATTGGACTCTTGTCTCTCATTTGTCCCTTCAATGCTGAAGGTCTAAATGGAAAAACTCTTGAGTCAGCATAAGAAATTCAATGACAAATGGCATTTGCAAAGGAATATACAGTCACCTGCCTCTAATCTGCTTCTTCAAACTCTACGTGGTAATGACCAGCAAGGTTGCCTGGTGCCCACTGAGTGAACTTTGAGAAACAATTTTTCAGTTTCCTTGCTAGTGGACAGATGCCCCATTTCCAGATAAACAGCCCCAACAGCAAGGTCCTCAGCGGCAGCAAAAACACAAAGGGCTGAAGGGAGCAGAATCTCCCTGGGTATGTACACCTCTGCCCCAGAGCAAGTGCTGATTGCAGAGTGCCTACCAGCACCCCTCATGACATGCTCTTCTGAAGGCAAACAGGGAACACCAATTTACCAGACTTTTCAACACAACCCTCACGAAAGCCCTGATTTCATGTAAGCAAAGACAAAAATTAGGATTTTTAAATGTCTTTACCAGAACTCTTCATTGGAAAGAAGCTTCTCTTGTATTAAACAACAGCCCTGCACCAAATTAAAACCTAGCAAGTGTGGCTTCTTATCTTATTGAGCTACAAACACCATTTAATCTTACTCCATTATTGTCTTATCTATGGGCAGCTAGATTTCTACCATGTTGGCTCAACTAATCAACTTATGTGGCTGTGATTTTGACATTTCAAAAAATTTCTGTTACACAACCAGAGCAGAAATAAAAACACTCGAGCAGCTGAAAGAGTAGAGCTGAATAAGGAGTGCTACAAAACAGGAACAGATTTAGAAATAATGAGGTCATCTCACACCTCAACACACATGAAGTTATTCTGTTCGATCAAATAACTTCACATTCAGTAGTAGTCACAGCACAAAATACCACACCATTTTAAAGAGACAGAAGCATTTTCAATACTTTGGCCAATTGGAAAAAATGAACACAGAAGAATACCATCATGTGTTACCCTTCCAGCTTTCTCCTGGCTTTATAGATGAAGAGAGAATTAAGAAGGGAGAAGAATGTTCCGTCTCTCCTCACCCCCTCCAAGTGAGAGACACCTAATCTGAGTGTGTGGTTGCAGCTCCAGAGCATGGAGCAAATGTGGCATTATGGTGTTTCAGAAGCATCTTGTGTCTGCTCGAGTATTCAGGTGCTTCTGTGGTGCCAGCATGAAAGATGTCCTTCTCACCAGGTATTTTGGCTTTTCAGCCTTTCTTATTTCAGATTACCTACAGTCTCTTCTTTATCTAGCAAGGAAGAGATGTGGTATTAGCTTCCCACCAAACTGTCAAGTCACACAAAAGCAAAATTCAGTGCCACAAGGTCTGGCAGTGCTGGTGTTAGGGGTTCCCTAGGAGTGCGGAGGAGGAAAGGACTGGTTGGGGGCAGAAAGGCAAGGACATAGATGTTCAGGTGACAGAAGATTAATGAACAACTGACAAGTGGGTAAGAAAGGAAAGTGAGATATCGACACAAGATTAAACCAGTCTGAATTTTCATCAGATTGGTAATATCTGTGCAGGCAAGAGCTGGGTTGTTTAGTTTTGTGGGTTTGGGTTTTTTTAAAAAAAGACCCCAGAGACCAAAACAGAGAGGAGCGCAGCAGTCAATATCTAATAAAAGAAAGTTCTAGATGTCAAAATTGCTCAAAAAGCGTGACTGCCTCCTAGGCTAAAGCATGATATTGTTATCCCTAAAAGGGAATTGGTATCTAAGCAGATACAGATTGGAATCACTGACTCATCCACCCTGGGCCTTTAAGGCGAGCTGATGAAGAATGAAGGGCTGACAGAAGGAAAAGAAGGCGGGGAGGAAAATAAGGAGGCAGAGGGGATTTAAAGAAGATTAGCTACATGTGAATCCTAAATAAAGATTAAAATCACTGCCTCGTGGATTTTGGGATTTCTGAAGTCAAGGTCATAAAATTAGCAGAAAACCAGCAGTTTGTATGGTGACTTTTCTGGGGACAACTTTCAGCAGTATTTTAACTCTTAAGAGCTACCATTGCACAGTTCTTCCAAGCTTCTTAAAACCTTAGGGTGAAATTGGCATTGAGTGCAGGCATCTAGAAATCCCCGCTCCCATTCCATGATTAGCTCAACCATCTATTTCAATACAAAACAAAGTATTTCCCCAAAATCTTCTTGCTATTTATACTCCCTGCTGCCACCAACAGAGTCAAGCGCTCATAAGAAAGGTCAGTGGCTTGGGTCTTTTCTGTTGCACTAATATGATAAACCACTGGTGGAATGATCTTAGATTATCTTTCTCATCTAACTTTCAGTTAGCTGGTACAGCCAACTAAAGCCAGAGAAAGCACTGTTAACTTCTGCTTCTGTAACTAGTACTCAACATAGGTCAGATTTCTTCGCAGATTAAGAGGCATTTCAGTCTTAGGAAATGTTTTATGCTTTTTAGAAGTAAGAATTCCATGACAAAGTTCAGTATCTCTTCAATCATACATATTCATACTCTCTTTCAACTGACTGAAGGGTAGGCTCATCCATTTACAGCTTTGCATGGACATCACAAAGGCTATATAAATTTTCTTTATGTACTTAATATGAATTTAAAGCTATTAAGCTATAGGTGATAATGAGTGCCTTTCATTTCCATGTGACAATCTTTCAAAATGTATTATTGGGTCTATCGATTCTAAAATTGCTGGGCCAGTTTCCTTGGAGAGGTGCTAGTTTCCATGAGGGCAGCTGGGAATATGAGTAGGGAAAAAGAAGTAAGATGTCTTCAGCCTATTTAATAACATTTCAGCAGAGGTAAAATATACAGATGGTATTGGTTTTACTAATGATGTATGCAACTAAGACATCAAAACTCCAACTGAGGAATTCAGTTTAATTTCTCCTCGAGCAACTTCCTGAACTAGAACCTAAAAGAATTGGTTCATGATCTAGTTTTCCGTATTTCCTTCCTATGTTTCCATCACTGGAGATTTCCTTATGGCAGCTTTTAGAGGAAATCCCATAAGTTTGGGAATAAAAAATATTATATTTTATGCCTTAAATATAGTTTTATCTTTCAGTACTAAACTTTGTTGATTTTTCTGCGAGACTACAGAAGAATGAAAGGAGTAGGCTCTATGTGTTTTCTAGGACAAAATGTTGCCAGAGTAAGTTTAGATTCAGTAGCAGGTTTAATATACTTAATAAAATATATTAAACATTTGCCTTGACCAGATAGTCAGAAATATAATGAAATGAACAGTCCTACACTTAAAAGAAGAAAGACAAAATAAACACTATTGCTTTGTAGAGCCAGTTTCTAGGACTCTTTCATTCACAGAATACTAGAAGTAAGCCAAACATTTCTACAGCTTGAAATAGTGGGAGAAAGAAAAAAAAAAAAAAAAAAAAAAAAAAAAAAAAAAAAAAAAAAAAAAGGGGAAAGGGAAAAAAACNAAAAGAAAAAAAAAAGGAGGCAAGGGAAAAAACTAAATCAAATCCTGCTGTAAAAAACTGTTACTTAGACTTCCTATACAAATACTTGGAGATTGCTAGCGCGAGTGATCAAATACACTCCAGACTATGTAAAAAGACACTGGGAGACCCATCTGTAGTGAGAAGCAACTGCCAGACCAGCCTGGTCAACTCGACAATTTTCAGACACAGGCATAAACAGTTAAACAGTTTCCTCGCAGTAATTTTTGAGGAAGGAAGAGGTAAGATGAAAATGTGTTCTGTCTCTTTAATTTATAACCAAAAACCCAGTTTATTTTTACAGTACCTGAATCATCAGTACCCAGTACCTCAGAGTGAACATTTTGGTTAGTATCGCTTTCAGCTGCAGCCATGTTTTTTTTGTGGGGTTTTTTGTTTGTTTGTTTGTTTTTTCAATCGTTACTGAAACAAGAAGTACAGTACAACACATTTATATAACCGCTGAGATTTTGAAATCAAACACAAGTTTAAGTTTCCCTTATTTTTAAATCACTGTTCTTCCAGTAAAATCTCTTACTTTTTAGGCTTCTTTGGAACTATGCAGTAGCAGTATTGTGAGGGTACAAGAGTTGTTACATTACGTAATTTTTAATATATGAAAATTATAGCTGTGCTTCATAACATAATGCAGCAGCACCAGTAAGTCACAACTCCAAGGAATCGCAGAGCCCTGTAATAAGAAAGTCACACTGTGCAGTTCCATCCTACTGTCTGTATTCCTTCCTCTGATTACTAATGGAAACAACTAATAGTATTGTATATTTATATTTTGTATATTGTATTTTTTTTGTATAATGTATATTTTATATAATATTTGCAGTATTTCTATTTAACACAATAAACAAATAGTATCATACATGAATACTATATTAAACAGTATTATAGTATAAAGCACTGTGTTGGCTACCTGAATGCTGCAGAAGTACAAAGAAACCTTTTTACCGAAAATAATTTCTTCAGATTACATTCTCTAGTTTCATGTTTTCCGTACTTGCAGTTTCACCAAGGAATGAACAACTACATTAATGGGCTCAATAGGCAGTAAAAGTATTATAATGGCACATTATATCTTCCAGATCTAACAAGATAGCCATTTAAAATTACAGCATTTGTCCTTCTGTAAAACATACAGGCAGATTAAAATAACATCTTAAAATGCCTTGAAGAGGGCTTTTTTTAGTGAGACTTGTCTACAGGTTAAATATTTCTCATACTTTTCTTCATCTCCAGAACCATTCTTTTCTAGGGAAGAAGTCTTACTTTTAGACAAGAACATATGCAATATGGAAAAAAGAGTAAGATACAAAACAGCACTATATGACATTATTTTATCCTGAGTTATATCAACAGAAATTAGCAACCTCAGCAGGGCCCTGCAGTGGAAAGTATTATCCAACCATGACAAGAGAGTTCAGCTCCCCTTTCTACTTAATGAGAAAGATGATGGAACTGAAGAAGGACCTTGTCTTGAAGACACCTCTGCCTACTGCCTGTTCAGGACATTGCAGATCTCCAAGAAGTTCAAGGAGTGCTGTGAAACATGAAGTAAAAACAGCGAGGTTCGCACAGACAACTTTTTAAAAGCTGTGTAAGTCTCTGAACTGCATTTCAGCTGGGAGATTCATTCAGATGGAAGAGAGGAAGGCCACAGGGAATTTTAAATCTTTGAATATAGAGCAGATAGTCAGTCTGTTGCCAGTACTGACTTTAACACGCCATATCATAATTAGCTCTGATATCTACATGGGTGTCTTTTCCTTTTAGAACTTCCTGAAGAGCTTTACCTCCCTCAGGCCTAGTCAGCCACCAAAGCTCAGGGCTATAGTGAGCTTGCAGCTCAAGGAAGCACTAAATCATATTAAAATTAGGAACGTGAGTCTCTTTTCCTGAATTAGGGCTTCTAAGATTATTTAGTCACTGTTGGACACTTAAGGCAGGACATCGCAAACACAAATACTGCTTTACCAAAGTCAAATTGGGATTTGTGTCAGCTTTTGCCTGTCCCAAACCTACAAATATGAATTCCTGAGCACTCTTAAGATCCAAATTTTGAACTTTAAAACCCTAATGTGGGGGCATCAATACAAAAAATAACTATGGAGAATCCTTTCATTGGCCCAGTTCTAAAAGTACTAAAGGGAGCATAAATCACCTTTTGCCCTCAGATCATTTTGCCTACAGTACTCTCCATTGATATTCTCTCAGCATTCAGCATAGAAGAAATCAAAAGAATGTAACCTAAAAATGAACTAAACCTGGATTAATTGCATAAGCTCCTGTCATCAGCAGGACCACAAAAATAAAAATCCAGACAGAAACTGATCTGAATTTTGTGAACATGGCTCCTGGCCTTGTGAAAAAATTGACTTAAGAAATTTTCAACATATTGAAAAAAATGAAGAACCAGTCATGCTTCAGAGTTTGGGCTCCATTTTGAGATATAAGTTACTCCAAAATACTTCGGGTGAGCACAGAAATCTTGCTTGGAACTACTGAATCTAACTAGGAATGAAAACTTAAATTCCAATTATAACTTGGTAATTAAAATAAAGAAACATTTACTTAGAAACAAGCAATACTATTGCAATCACATAATTTCACAAAAATTATCTCTGCCTTAGAAGCTACTATATTCATGTTTCTAAAGCTCTTACTCTATATTAAGCACAAAGATTCAAAAACATATAGGCATCTAGAGGCTGAACATAAATACTGCTCTGATTTTAACATAGATACACCATCCAGCTTATCCAAGGGAAGTAAAAGCAGAAAAAACTAGACTTGCAAAACTATCAAGACAAGTTTTTGCACACTGGGTATCTTCCTGGGGAAACAGAGCAGATGCAAAATTTAACTAGTGAAATATTCAGACACTTGTGGAACATGAAAAATGTGATATGGCAACTTATTTTGTTCATTTGTTGTTTTATTTATAGTTGTCATTATTTCAAAGTAAGTTGATCAAGAATAATTCTGTTCTTCAGCATGACTTCTTTCAGAAGAAATTTCTGTATAGGAGCTTGTGCCATTCATTTCACTCTCTCCAGGCTCTCTGTGAGATCCCAAAATTTTCGGGTGTAGCTTCCACATTAAAACAGATCTACCTACTGCCCTCCTATTTTCCTGCCAGTAATATTAAAAAAACTCAACTCTCTCAACTTCCAAAAGCTTACAGGTTGCCACCCTGGTAAATATAGATCTCAGAAATCTTAGAAAGAGAAGGACTGAATACCTAGACTCAGAAGCTGAGTTCCCTAGATGTTGGCCACTGAGACAAATACACACAACCAGGAGATTCTCCAAATGACATATGAAAGAAGTATTTGATATTTACAACATAGTTTTCAGATCATCAAAATCTTTAGAATTTTTACTGTGCAAGTCTTGTAATTATTGCCCTATGATGATCAGCAGATGGATTTAACCACTCATGTTTTCAACTCCTGCTGCAAAGTTCTGTGCAGTTCTGCAGGCAGTGTGATATTCTGAATTAATTAGTTAATTGCATATCAGACAATACTTTCCATGGATCCGTGAGCATCATTTCAGATTGCTGCAACTCTCAGCTCATCTTCTTGGTTGTTCTTCTTCGGCCATGGAGGAGACAAAGAAGTTGTTTCTTTCTGAGTAGGACGCGCTTTGGGGAGGGCCACAAGGTGGGCAGACATGACTGTAGTAAGCACAGATGAGTTTTCTAGAGGAGTTTTCCACGTGGTGCAAGCATGGTGCTACCCAGCTGAGCTCTACAGCTCACTACCCCAGGCCCCAGCCCTGCATGGCCAGAGGCACCAGGTGAGCAAACTACGGATTCCGGTGCGTGGCGTCACTCCTGCACTGGGATAGAGTGAGGACGTGACATTGTTCTGCACGAAAGCAAGCTAAGGCTGAGTTGCAGAAGAGCATGAAATCAGAGTCTGTTTACAGTGAAATACGTCCTGGCTGTTTTTGTGATTTTAAATTTGAGAAGACAACCAATTCATTCACATTAATACTATGTAGAGGGTTCACAAATCAAGGAACTTTTCACATTGAGGTTTATTCTAATTATCACTAAAATTCATTGCAAGTGTAACACCAAAAAAGTCTAGAAATCTAGAAAATGAATCATGAACAAATGCTACAACATAATGTTGACTAAACCAAAGTCTCTGTCTTCCTGACAGGACCTTCTCTTCATTAAAATAAGGAAAGAGGTTACTTGCATAACTCGTTATTGCACAGTGACTCATTTCATAAAACCCTTGTTGTTCGTACTTCCACTGAAGTGACTGAAAGAGCACAATGAAATGTATCCATAGCCATCAGTTATTGTAAGAATGAAATCTGAACTGCGTAAACATAAAGAACAAGAGAGGCAAAAGAAAGAGACAAGAAATTAATGGAATAAAGGGGAAAAAACAGCTTTGGATGATACAAATGAAATCAGAAACTTTAATAGAACATAAAAGAACACAGGTTTTGGTCCTATTTTCTGCAGCAAAAAGCAGAATATTCTAACAACAGGGTATGGGGGCGGGTTATGAAAGAACGCTGGGTACATATAGGAAAAAAGTAGCTTCAATTCTCTTGGAAGAAAAATTATATATATGCAAATTCTATACAGAAATATATGTCTTTCATACTTTATTTATGAAATTCATCCTAGCTAATCTGGAGATGATATTCTAACTGACCACTCTCATAAACTGCCTTTTGAATATTTGTATTTTAAGCCAATGTGTATTTTGCTTGGCAAAGTTAAAAATGTTCTGTTTGAAAACCGCCATATTGCATGCAAAAATGAAGTCTATTAAAAGTAAACAGAAGATAGCTCAGAATCTGTAATCCTTACACACAGAATTACAGGTTAGAGAGAGAGCAGCTAGGAAGCATCCTGCATTCACAGAGCACTTTCCGTTGGTGGCAGCACACTTCGTATCCTCCTGTTTTGCAAAGATAAGAACATAGCCTTCCCATAATACATAAATAGACAACATGTCTCAAATTGGTATTTCAAAAACACCTGTGTACCCTCTGAGCTGAGGTGTAGTAGGTTTTTATGGTAGAAAAATGTCCTCATGATTATGACCGTCTCAAGACAACAGAACCTTTTTTTCTTAAGAACAAGCCAATGTATTCCAGCTGATCATTTCAGATGACTTGTCAATAATATCTGCCTATCATTCATTCTCTTGCCACTTAACACACCAGTCAAATATATATTTTGGCAAGACATTCACAAGTACGGCAGGACTTCTAATAGTCTTTGTTAATTTACAGGGTGATATTGGTTAGATAGGATAGAATCTCTAAACCACATAAATAAATTTGAATAGCTTTGAATAACAGAACCATATTGTTTTGTGCAAAAGCAAAGACAGCATTTCTACATTAGATAGACACTGAACCCAGTTTTACAGAAATGCAGCATAGAGTGGGGTGGTCGCTGGTGAAGTCATTGATGAACACGTTTGCCCTGGAACCACATTCCGGAATGGCTGCTCTAGAATGAAATTATTACCTATCATTCACAATTCCAACAACATTCTTCCCAGGCCAAAAAGGAACAAAAAAAGAGAAAGCAAAAAAAAAAAAAAAGATAAAGGAAAATCTGAATGGAAAAAAGTCCTGTGCTGCTGTCATTTCACTTTCAGAGGAAACATGCACAGTACAGTATGTTTTAACTGTTTTCAGCTTCTTCCAATACTTGTTAGAGCTGAAGCGTCTAAGGAAGTAGAGTTGTAAATATTTTACAAATAACCAATCAATCCAAAACCTAGCAGAAAATAAACCAGTGCAGATCCGTTCTGATAAAGCCTAAATGGTGGACTATTACGTAGCACTAATTCCCAGCCACAGCATTCTACAAGCAGTTTGTATATCTATCTTGGCTAAACGAGAGTTGCTTGGTAGACCGGAGACTACATAAATCTTTGCATGGCTGAGAATAACTTCAGTGGTTGAACTGAAAGAAAATATATGCTGTTGTGTGCAGTACTTGTTTTCTTTTTTTTTTTTTCTTCTTCAAAATATACACAAAAGCTATACAAAAAATTGTTCTAAGTACAGTAACACCTGCATTATATTCTTCCTTTAATAGGAAAAAAAATATATTTGCAGGTTAAAATAAGTACTTTAGTATTCAATTATTATTTACATTTTCACTTCTTCCTTCAACTTAATTAAGTGTTAAATGAAGATATCACTTACAGTGTTAAAGGATCAGCAGAAAAACATTTCCTTACCTTTTTTAAAGACGGGGTGTAGTATTCTCTACTTTCACAGTCTTGCTCTCTCTGAAACGGGGATTTTCTTTAATACAAGTGATCAGAAATCAGGATACGCTGCTAGGGACCAGTGGTTAGCCTTCTCCCAGACTGCCTAGGCATAAAGGGGAAAGGAAGAATTTTAGTTCACCTTTTCTAGGCTAGGCGAAGAGTATTCTTGTTTTCCCTCTTTTGAGAGGTGCTTCTAAGTTGAGCAATTCCTGCCTGCTACTTCTCTTGTAAATAGTTTGAGATGTTTGCAGTCTAAAAAAAACCCCAAAAACCAACAAAAACAAAAAAGAAATAAAGAAATAAAGAAATAAAGAAAGAAATAAAGAAAGAAAGAAAGAAAGAAAGAAAGAAAGAAAGAAAGAAAGAAAGAAAGAAAGAAAGAAAGAAAGAAAGAAAGTATTGCAACCCAAGAGATTTTCATTAGCTTCAGATTTCCCTCTGAGACTTTCATACAAAACGGTCTTTCTTTACTCTTTTAACTAGTTAAATAGCAACACTTTCTTATTTTTCCTTCCAAACAGCCACCTCCTGCACTTGTGTCTCAAGAAAAATAAGTCATTGTTTTTATTTTAGTTTTGGCTGAAAAAAAAATGTAGTATTTGACTCTAGTTTCTCAAAAGGAAAACCTAACAACTTCTAAAAATTAAAATGAGAGCTTATCATAACTGATTTTCCTTCAAGTAGAGCATGTAAAAATGAGTTTTAACTTTTTTTTTTGGCAAAAAGCATGAAATGCCTTTTTTAATAAAAAAACCTTTATTACAAAAAATTCAACTTATAGATGGCAAAGTAGGAAAAATTTAAACAGGTGAAAACAACTTGCAGAATTGCACTGAGCAACTGAATTAGTTTTTTTAACTGACTTTTCTTTGGTTTCACTAGTTTTTAGTTTTACATTGAAAAATTGAAAACTAATTTTGCCATTTTGAACAAAACCATGATGTAAAAATTTCCTCAGAAGTTTTGGACTTTTGTTAGGGATTGTTATGCTTCATTTTGCATACAACTAAAAGTAATTATCAGGCAGGGATTTTGTAGCAACTATCCTATTCCCACATTCTAGCAGTTATTGAATGGTATTTACTACATTCATTCATCCTTATGCCCTCAGGCAGCTACAAATACGAGTATTTGGTCAGAACAATGTAATTAGGGTATCGGCAAAATCATGCCCCACTTGACAAGTGCATTGTATGACCATTGGCAAGCAAACAGAACGGCTTGCAGGCATTAATTTGTGGGGTTATTAGCCCTGATATTCAGCTGCTGCTGAAGTTTATGGGCTATGTTGGTGGGAGCTCTCAGGCTGCCAGGACAGATAATCCAGATCAGCGCTGATCCTAGCAAATGCATCTGGAAGAAGGTAAAGTCCGTTTAAGCTGAGAAACGACAAATTAACACTCACTTGACTCTGCACCTCTCACAACATTCAGGACGTCTTCAAGGTGTGAATGGAATATGAAAAAGCAATATGAAAACATCCAGAGCTTGTCAAGCCAAATTTAAAAAAAAAAAAGAAAGGTACTCCTAATGCCTATGACAAACTGTGAAGGTCTCAAACTCCTGGGAGCTGTGTGTAACTGGCAACTCCAGATGTTAAAAATCTCATGTATGCACATCAACCTCAAATCTAATTTTCACATATAGACTCAGCACTACCCACTTGCTTATGGGCACAAGATGCAGTACAAAAATAGCACGGGCAACCCTTCGAGCGTCGAAAGTTTGTGGCCTGCGACAGGATATCAGGTCAATGTTGTTCTGGGAAAACAGGCAGGAATGTATTTACTTTTTCACCAAAAAAGCAAAATTCTCCGTTAGTTCGTATCTGTAAGCCCTGCGTGCAACCAGAAGCCATTTCAAGCACAGTCTCTCTGACAGTCCCTACCCTGCAGATGTCGTGTTGTTGACTGGCAGAGCAGAAAATGTCTCTCAGCGGGAGGTGACCGCTAATTTCATGTGTTTCCCTGCCCTTTCTGCACCTGACCGACTTATGCACAGCAGCCACCAGGAGGTCAAAGCACCTGCGATAAAGAGCCTGCTGTAACCAAGAGACTTCAGGTCTATCACCTTGCGTGCATCCCAAGGGGAGCACTAAATCTACCGGTAGCTGCCATTACGGAGGGTCAATTTTTATTCTGCTGATTCAGGTTTTGAAGCGTGTGAGCAAGGGACCAACCTCTGAATTAGTTTATTGTTCTTGAAAACCAGAATCTAAAGGAGTTTGAACTCCTGGGTATAATACAGAATGCAAGAAAAAGAAACGTAAAGCACGGTCAGTGTTGACAACTAAACTTAAGATGCATACAAGGAGATGCTCTGGCAGTAATAAGCAAACAGAAAAGTTCTTCCTTCTATGTAATATCACTCTTTTTCTTCTCAGGGGAAGAATTAGAGACAGGTGGATAGGGAAACATTTCAATGAAAAGGAAATTCCTGCAGACAGGCCAGCATGGAAAATTTAGACTTTGAAAGATTATTTCAGGAAACTCTTCTATATCATCCTTTTCCAACTCAGCCATAAAATTCAATGCAGTATTAGAAAGATTTATTTCCAGCATAGAAAGCTAAGCAGACGTATACTCTGCATATACTTAATAAAAATTACTGTACCCCACAATAGTAAGTAGCAGACAGAAGTAACGATACCAGGCCCAGCGCCCATGAAAATCTGACCAGAATGGAAATCAGGAAATAAAAAGTTGCTTCAGTTTCTCAAGGTTTTGTTGGAGGACAGAGAGCTCCATACTCTGCATTTTACCTTTTCACTGTCTGCACTTTACCTCAAGACATAATAATAGTACAAAACTTTAGAACAGATAAAGGTCATTAGAAAAGCAGGTCCCTGAAAATACCTACCCTGATGCCAGAGTTACAAGTGGTAAATGGATCAACTGGTCTATTTTCAGCTTCTCGGACAATAGTTGTTCTTGTACATAGTCCACATGGCTGTTATTTCACCATGCAATACAAGACCAGTAGGCAATTAAGCATGGCAAACTATCAAATATTTGTCCACTAAAGGACCCTGCTATATCTTTCCCCTCTGTCTGTTAAGTACCTGTTTTTCTAAGAGCATGTTTCAGCTTCTCAGAATAGCTGAGTAACACTCCAAAAGGAAAATATTATGTTCAGTGTCTCACAGGTAAATATAACCAATGTTACTCACAGAATACTTTGTTTTTCATATGCAAAGAAAGCTTAAAGAAAAAAAAAAAAACATCTGTTTCTCATCAGACAGAGAAAGCCAATATCAACAACTCCTGAAAAAAAGCAATAGACTGTAGATATATCTTTCGGTTAAAATACTGAAAGCTGTGACTCAGTGTTTTGTATCGTAAGCAAGAACATGATCCTTCTATGAAGGATTCTGGTTTCTTTAGAACATGGTAGATCATTCGGCAGGAGAAACAGTGTTAGCACATTTAAAAAATGTGATTCTCAAATTTAATTTAGTAACACCTATAATTTAAAGTATTTGGCACACATATAAAAATATACAGAATATCAGTAAAGACTTTTTTTTTTTTCTCCAGACTACTTACCTGACAAAAGCTTGCAATGAATTATTAGCCATGAAAAGTAATACAATTCAGAAAAGCACTTTTGGCATTGTCAGGCTTAGGAAACAAGCTAGTACTATGATACAAGCTGTTTTATGAACAAATCATAGTGTATGTTAATACAAAGGTTTAGTTTTTAAATTAAAAACAAAATCAAAAGAACCCTCAGGCATGTCTTTGGTGGCCACTAATACATTTATTTCTCTGTAGCAGAGACTGAGATGGTTCTGCGTTGCACATCATACAATTTCAGTACTTTGTGCTCTCTGACAATGCATCACATAGAGTCCACAATTGCTCAAAGCGAAGAAAATAAATGATCTCTGGAGATCATATTAGATCATATTAGCATTTTATCACGGTGCCAAACTTGAGTTTGAGTCCCCAGCCCCTTCAGGGCTTGGTCCTGCAGGGAGCACAATCCCCAAACGTGGATGCATATGCATGCATCTGTGTATATACACACACACGCAGAGCCACGGGATGGCAGGTTAAAGTTTATCTGGCGCTGCTTCCTCCCCAAAGCCTGAGGTTTGGACTGTTCAAGGGGAATGAATCCCCTCACTGCAATTGCCAGGACTCATTAAGAGAAAAAATAATACGCTAGCAGATACAATCTGACCTGCCCTTTCCTAGGTTTCTGCAAGTTACAGAGTTTTTAACAAAATGTGTAATTTTTGTGATTCTGTAAATGTGAAAGAAAAGAGACTAGGAAAGTAATTTCCATCTGTAGGGAACAAAAATAGGAAAAATTCCGCATTTTTCTTTAAAGTACAAGCCTATTTATCACAAGCCAAACAATGACATGAATAAATAGGATAAAATTGGATTAACCTTGACAGACCTGCAGAACAATTTCTGTTGACATTGTAATTTTCCCGGGTCAGACTGACATCATTAAAAAGTCATCTCTTCAGTCAAGGTTGTGTAGATAAAATTCAAATGAATGCACAAGACTGAGTAAGAAGGAAGCTTTGATCTCCCAAACTGAAAGGCAGGAATAGTCTTCTCAGAAAGCTCTGCCAGGTCTTAATATGGAAAATGTAGATTTTGCAGGGCAACCGTCCCCCTGCATGCACACACTCTGCGGCTGCGTGTCCGACTCACCTCTGCACTCCCTCACTTCATGCTAACACAGCGCGGGGCAGGGAAGGTTAATTGTATTTGCACAGGCAAGCAGCAAACCTGCATCTAAAGACACTGGGGGACATACAGGTGGGTAAATGAGAGTCTGACCTGCACGGTGTTACTGCTGATGAGGTATGGAAAAGGGAAAACTCACTTGGGCTTAGGGGAGCTTGATGGCATTGCAGGAGGAAAGCGGGTGTACTTTTGCAATGCGCTGACACACAGCAGTGCTGTGGCATAGCCGGAGCATTCTGTAGTTTTGCCTTCGCTGATGATGAACAGCAAGTAAATCAAAATAAAACTGTAGTTCTCCCAGAGTTGTAGAGTGTTAGAGAGAACTTCTCTGTCAGACTATCTGATCCAGCTCTCTGATCATGCTTGGCTAGCCTCAACCTGCCCGAGCCACGGGGAGCTTACTCAAGTGTGAATCAAAGTAGACTTTATTGCAGTGTTTAGTTATACTTACACTGGCAGAACTGAAGTGTAAAGTGGCAAGGAATAAATGAGAACCTGCCGTCAGAAGAGGTAGGGGTTGTGTTTTTTTTTTTCTCTTAAAACTACATACTGTGTTCTTTCTCAAGCACTGCAAACATCTTTAATTAGAAATGCTTCTAATACACACTGAAAGAGAAGAATGTGAAATACTACCATTTCTTCATTTCACTGTCAAGATCTATGTTTTTGCTTCCCTATTTATTGCAGCAATTATAACCTCTAGTACCCAGAAAAAAATATGTTACTGCTTCCCTTGCAGTACCTTAATTGATAAGGCAGGTCATCAACTGTTGCAAGAGTCTTTTATGATGGTAAAAATCCTCCAGTTATTTTCTGTCCATTTAAAGTGCAATTAAAAACACTGTTCTATGGTTACAAGTGTCATTCTTGACTACATACCCACTCTATTTCCAAACACAGCTAGAAAAATTATTTGCAATATTATGTGACCAGCTTCCATTCCTGTTATTTGATCTAAATTGAATTCTGTGCTACAGGCTGACTTAAATGAGGCTGTAAAGTTGCTTTGTGGAGTAGGATCCTGCTCTACAAGAGTAAAAGTAAAAAACAAAAACAAACAAAAAAAAGAACCAAACAAAAAAAAACTCCCAAAACTGTCAAAAGAACTTGAAAGAAAAAGAAAAAAGGAACAGAAAAGCTGAGAAACTCCTTCTTGAGGAATGTCGTATCACAAAGTGCACAGACAACACAAGCCTCATGGAGTAATGATGTCTAATGCCAGCGTATATCCAAGGATAAAGGGGAAAAGGAGTTTCTTGAAACTATCTCCTCAGTGTATGGAGAAATCACTAACAATTTGTTTCACGTACTTGCTTGTGCAGAAATAAATTTGCCCGCTGCTTTGGAAGCCGTCTGAAGAAAGGCACTACGTAAACATAAATCATTAATGAACCGAGTGACCTCATCCTTGGGTAACTAGAGAAGCATAAAAACAACATGCTGTATAGGTAGAAAGTCTTCTAGTCAGCAATGCCACGCACCAGCAGGCAGCAAATACAAGAGCATCCATCCTGATGCTGTAGCAGATTCCTTTTGACAGGCTTTGTGTTTTTATCTCAACCACAACAGGTCATCGGTGGCAACAAGCAGAAGCTTCTGAGGACAAACGAGTGCAAGCTTCAATAATTAAAAGGGGGATCCCTGTCTCATCTCTTCGTTTCATCCAAGGCTTGCCTGAAGTGAAGCATTTGACAGAATGCTACTTTTAAGAACACAAAAATAGTCATTGCATCTAGGCTGGTAAATGATGCAAAGCTGTTAACACAGAGCACCATGGCCCAACCTGTGGCTTGTAGCAATGTCCTGGGGAAAATGGGGACCAAACGTACAAAGAGAAACTCTGCTTAAGTAACCACCCAGCTCCTCCAGCCTCACAGAGCGACGGGAACTACCCCTGCACACAATTGCAGCAGGAGCAGTCCAGCTTCTGGGGGCTCTGCCCTCGCTTTTCAGCCCTCCTTCCTCACCTTCAACACCTATGATTGCAGCTGCCCCAGCCCAACTCGCTCCCCAGCCCATTCACATGGTGGTAGCATGGAAGACGGAGGAGGCAAAGGCTGCCCGGAAAAGGCAGGAGAGAGGCACAAAGTCTGACAAGGAAAATGCCTCTCGCACGGGGGTAAAGCTGCTGCTGCGTGCAATAAGGAGTGATCATAGGTGCAAAATACCCAGATCCAGGTCCTGTGAGCTCAAGGTTGTGGTGTTTGACAGAGACATTTGCAGTCCCTGGTACAAAAAATTCAGTTCCTCCAAACTGTCCTGGTAATTACAGGTTTCTTAATGGCATCATGAGGACAGCAGTTCTTTAATGGGAATTTAAATGAGACAGGATGGTGACTTTGTAAGAGGTTCCAATGGAGGTGTTCAACCCACAAGCATCACCATCGAGGGAAAACAAACAAAGGCAAAGATTTCTGTGAAAAAAGCAAAAAATAAAGGAGAGGTTTGTCTGGCTGGCTCCTCTGGCAGAGCAGAAGAGATGTTGTCTCTGGTAAAGTTAGTCGAATGAGCCAATGCTTTGCTGGATGACTCTTTGGGGCCCGCAGCTCTGTGATTGATGTGCCTTTTTTTTCCCCCCTCTGTAGGGAGAAGTGCCGGAGCAGTTCACTGGCAGTGTCTTCCTGCTAACATGAGGAGCAAACTCAGCTGAGTGTCATGCCAGCTGCATGCAATGATTTTAGCTGACAACTGGTCTAAGCTGCCATTGATGTACGTATAAGAACTTGTTTTCCAGCCAGCTCTATAAGCAACTCAAACATTGTATTTTTTCATCTTGTTCCAGATAGTTTTTCAGCCCGTTCTGACAGTTTGACCCTGAAACTGTGGTCAGTGGTTACTAGCAGCCCAGTATCTTTGTCCTGATAGGTGTTTTTGCTTGCTGTCACGTGGCCATTCATATCTACCTCTCTCCTGCTGATGTCTCATTGCTTAGGCGGTGGCAAATGGCACAGAAGGCTTTGTGCTTTTCCCCTCTCTTGCACTTTGTTATCTGGAAATTAAGAAGTGGGATTGCACAGAGGCTCGGCAATCTTTCCCTGCAAGAAATCTATATGCAAAAAGCTACGTTGTCCAGACAAGATTAATATTACTTAGTGATAGTCAATAGTTCCATCCCTGAAGACTTTGCAACCAACTAAATTTTCTGTCTCACACATAAAAGGACAGAAAGCAGAACGTAGAGTGGTGAGGCACAATAGTTTCCCTAATTCTTTCCAGTTATCCTAAGGATATAAAATATGAGGTGAGCAAACCTCAAGAGATGGGAAGCAATGGGGGAAAGAAATAATTTGCTGTACGAAGATTTGACAGTCTTCTATCAGACAGAAAGATATGTTGTTTCTTGCTTAGGACTTTCAGTGTTTGTTGTGTTTATTTAATAAAGGGCAAAATGTAGTGAAAGACAGAACTTGCATAGATGTTTATGAAAAAACAGTTCTGTAAAACTGTAATAAAATCAAAAGGCTCAGAAGAAGTAAGAAAAGTAACTTAAAAGGACATGAGAGTATTAATTGTCTTGAGGTTCTTATTTGTGCCTATTATGACTCTCTAGTTTACCCTCCTCTTGAAATGACCCACACCGAGTACCATGGAACCATTTTTCTCTCAGTTCCATGACACTTCCATGAACAAAATATACAACTTTACCAGAAAGCACATTAATATCTGTCCATTTGACAGGCAGAACTGCACCTTAGCAGCAGCAAAGTGCCTGAGCCTTTTACCAGCGCTGTTAAGTAATACTCAACATTAAATATATAAGTGCAAAAAATATATATACGCCCACTCAGGCACACACACACAATCGGTCTTCAGGTTTTTACAACATAGTAAAGCAAGTTTCAGAATTCAAAGAATTTTTACTTGCCTTTCACAACTTAATTTAACCTGAAAATAAATACAAAGTCCTCAGCATTAGCCAGCAGAATTAAATAAAAGAGTTAATAGGGAAAGACAACCTTTTCACAGCCTTGAAACTAATTAATATCTACTTAAATATCAAATGATGACTTAAAAGAAATAACAGCTCGGTTAGAAATTCTGTCTTTTTTTCCCTCTTCATCTAAGTAGAGGGAATATCTTGGAACATACTTGGAAAAGGCCCATTTGGAATTTGTGGTTTTGTTGAATTCAACAACAGAATAAACAAAAAAATCATTTTAAAAGCTTCTTCTCTCTCTGCCCCAGACTGTAAGGCCTTCCTGCTAGATCTTTTTTCATCTCAAGGAAAAGCATGCTGAATTTTATATAGATATTCAGAAAGTCATCTTTTGATAATTGTAACAGGCTACAACTCCAGTTGCTAGGAAAGATGAATGTGCACTGCTTTTTCTTCACTTAAATAGCTCTGTCTCCCAGAAAAGTGAATTGATAGATGAATATCTTTATTGTGCTCATTTTTGAAATTGGAAAATGCATCTTTTGCAGAAGCTATTCCTACAAAAAGCAATATAATTAGATGTAAAAGCCCTTTTAAAGAGCAACTAATTGTAAATCGAGTTATTCTTTATTTTAATAGGAATTTGTTAACAGAATGTATATCACAGCATTTAATGGATTCTTATCAGATGCTTTTTCTAATAATTTATCAGAAAAAAAACCTCTGGATGAAGTTTGTTGTGAACACCACATATTCTATCAAGTCAGTGACATTTTAAAGCAGTTTAGATACCCCTTTTTAGGTATGGCTGGTTGTGCAACCCATCACCACCTCCAGTGTGACAGACAGAAAATATATGTAGAGTGAAAGAAACATAGCTGTGAAAGTACAGCATAGCAACAGCAGTACATGTTTGTCTCTGCTTTTTGCATTTTGGTACACTGAGTAATTCTTCACTGATAGTCTCACTCACCTGGTTACCTCCATGTTTTCTCTCTCCGTGTGAAAAGAAGTATGGATCAGGAAATCTTCCCATGTTATTTTTGAATTTCATAGGCTATGATTGCTCTAATTATAAGTTTTGCATGTTTTTCTGGGTAAGCATTAAGGTTTTTTGTAACTTTGAGAAGCATCCAACATTTTTTTGGAACTGCTGCTATCCCATCAATAAGAAGTTGTGACAATCCTATTGATCAGTGCTCTATTTCTCATACTTTTTCTGCAACAACCTCAAAAGGGAATCTTTCCCAACGAGACAGTAGAAGTATGTCAACTGTCAGTTGCAGAGAGACTTAAATCCACTCACTTTCTCTTGAGTGAGAAAGTGCCTAGAGCAGGAAAATGAGCAGAAATTTGAGAGAAAACTCATTCAAGTAGCATGCCCCGAAGGGAGATGAAAGGAGATGGGAACAAAAACTGTTGTGATGTTTCCGTGGATGCTTGTGCCCTACCTAGCCGTTCCAGCAACACAACAAACCAAGACCACAGCTTTGCTGGAGGAGCAGGTTCTCCTGCTAGAGCTCAGAGACACCAGCAAACCCCAGCATCAGCTCAGTCACGGGCTCCACCATCACACCCAGGTCACATCTTGCAGAGTGCGACGTGTAACACAAAGCAGGATACTTTTTGAAGAATCGGGCCCTCATTTCGATGTTGAATCAGGATGCTGTTTTGTGTAATTAAGCAGCAAGATAAATTTGTGCCAACCAACCAAAATATTTGAGTTTGTCTAAATGTTTATTGGATGGCTGGCTGTGTATTTGAATGAGCCTGGGAAGAAGGGGTAGGGAAGAAGGTGGTTTAGTTTTCGTCTGTCTTTCTCATGATCTATTTTTAAATTGGCAATAAATTAATCTTCCTCAAGTCAAGACTGTGTTGCCTGTAACAGTAATTGGTAAGGGATCTCCCTGTCTTTATCTTGACCCATAAGCTTTTTTTTTTTTTTTTCACCTTAATTTCTCTCCTTGGGTGGGCAGCTGGCCAAGGCCAACCCACCCCAGTTTGTTATTGAAGGGCAAAAGGTTCTTCACTGCCAAGGAAGTATTGGAAGTGTAGGTTTGTGTTTAGTTGTGTCCTTTTAAACCCAGAGATCCCAACTTTCACAAGACTTTTAGTGCACTGATCTAGTGTTTGTATCTTCATTTTCCCCTTTTTCTGAGAGCAACACAGGGATTATTCAGTGCTATTTTTTCTCTAGGTAAGTATAGCAAAATCAAAGTGATATTTGTCACCAAAAAGGACCGGATTACAAAGCATTTTTCCAGATGTTTAGAAATAGTTCAACAGTTTGGTATTTGTGATACTGGTATGTTGTCACATCAAAAAAATAAAAATTGTTGCAATTACTTCCTGCATTGTTTCACTTCAGTGTTTCAGTATATTGCCCAATGGTAAAGAAATAATTTCTCAGTGTTGCTGGAATGACTGAATGCTCACTATGCTACTAGGAATGAAGAAATCCACCTGATGTAAGTAGTTTGATTTGAGAGACCTCTGTAGGAAATAAAAAGTTAGAGGACTTGTTCAAACAAATGAGCAAGGAGGCAAAACTAAAGAGACCTGAGTGCCAGCTACAGAAGCTGCCTGTGTATACCAACAACAGGAAACATGGGGGGGTCTGCTATGGAAAGAAAAGCAGGTGGGCAAATAGAGTACTGGTGCTGATACCCCACTGCAAGCAGATGAATCATTTGGCTAAATCTGGGAACGTTCTTTTCAACATCTATTTTTAAATAAAACGTCTAAGAAGCTTTCACAAGCTTTTTGTATTCTCTATTTCAGTTTGCAAGAAGTACCAAAATACTACCGGAAATTTTGGTCCCAGAATATTGCTGCCAGGATCTCAGAATAGAATTCCCAAAAATTTTATAGGAAAGCATGGACTGAATGTTTCCAGCTTGTTCCATCTTTGGTTTAGGTTCAGTGATCCTCAATAACCAGTCTAGCATGCATGCCTAAGACAAATACAGCTTCAAATCTTTAGTAAGTCCATCTGCTCTTGATATTAAAAAAAAAATAAAATATTCCATACACTGGAAAGACTGAATGTTGGAAAAAGTGTTATCAAAAGAGCCTGAGAGGGAGAAAAGTTCATTTGTTTGAAACAAACAAAAAAAAAAACTATTTGAGAACTCCTAAGTTTCAATAGCAACACAGATAGTTTAAATAAAAGATATGCTGTCAAATGAAAAATATATGGTCTTCCCTAACTGAGAGTGTGGCTGTTTTCCACTTAGAAGTAAAAGCCTAAGAATTTGTCCACAGCTTACTGTACACTAAACCAGATACTGTTGTTTGACATGGCAGGGAAAAAAAGTCAAATTCTTAGTTTACATAAGAAGCTCTATATATTCCTATTGACAAATGCTACAGCCTGTGTCATAGTAAAACTAAAGATTATAGATTTGCATCCATCCAGCCTAATTTACTGCATTATTTTCTTACTCAAATTACATGACATTAGATTGTGTTACATTGTGTAAAATTGAAATAACATTTCCATGGTTTGGTTTGAATGGAACCAGTGGACTTGCTCTGTGCTAGTCATGGGCAGGAAAGACACACTTTGCTTGTTGGTCTAACCGAAATCATCACAATTCCCTCTACCCAACAAAAATCTTCATTTTTTACCATTCTTCCCTGGCATAATTTTTTCCCCATATTATTAGGAACCTACTGTTCAGTCAATGATGCCAATATTTGTGATTAGTGGGCTCAAAAATGACTGATCTAGAAGGCTGGAAGTCCTTTTTTTACAAAATGGACATGGCACAGGTAGTGGCAACAGGATCTGCCCTGCACTTAAGACATGTGGGACTTTTCCACTTACAGAAACTCATTTCACAGGTGTTCTGTAACCTTCCTTCCTTCTGGACACTCTTGTGAGGAGTGCTGACTTCATACTGTAAAGCAATAATATGCCAACACTTGTCTTTCAAGATATGAACAAAACCAACAAATCGCATCACACTGACTGAATATATTATTGTATCAAAAATACTGGGATGCAACTCTTCTGGGTAAGTGACAAGAAAGCCAAGAGCATCCTGGCTTGTATCAGCAATAGTGTGGCCAGCAGGACTAGGGAAGTGATCGTCGGCACTGGTGAGGCCGCACCTCGAGTGCTGTGTTCAGTTTTGGGCCCCTCACTACAAGACAGACATCGAGGTGCTAAAGCACGTCCAAAGAACGGCAACAAAGCTGGTGAAGGGTCTAGAAAGCAAGTCTTATGAGGAGTGGTTGAGGGAACTGGGGTTGTTTAGCTTGGAGAAGAGAAGGCGGAGGTGAGACCTTATGGCTCTCTACAACCACCTGAAAGGAGGTTGTAGTGAGATGGGTGTCAGTCTCTTCTCCCAAGTAACAAGTGATAGAGCAAGGGGAAATGGCCTCAAGTTGTGCAAGGGGAGGTTTAGATTGGACATTGGAACAGGCTGTCCAAGGAAGTGATTGAGTCACCATCCCCAGAGGTATTACAAGATGTGTAGTTGTGGTGCTTAGGTACATGGTTTAGTGGTGGACTTGGCAGTGCTAGGTTAACGGTTGAACTTGATGATCCTAAATGTCTTTTCCAACCTAAATGATTCTATGATCTTCTAGAAAATAAGCAACTGGAGAGAGTGTAAGACTCTTCTTAAATTTAACAGGTCTTAGAATAACGTCTACAGAAGCTTAATACATTTCTATAGACCTCTGTTTCATGCTATTAAATTAATACCTTTTTTTGTAGAAGAGGAGGATGCTTCATTGAATTACATTTTGATGAGGAAAGCAAGAGATTTCCCAATTATATTACAAAGGCAAAACTTTCTTGCCAGGTTTCCACTTGTATCTGCAAGAAAGATTCTCTGCTGATTTTATGAGTGAAGTTTCTTCCTACAGAGGTCAAGCATTTCATTTTAGTCAAAGCCAATCATCACCACTGAATGACCACACTACTCTAAATTCACCTTTAGTGCTTGATTAAGGTGTTAATTTCCTCACAGAGAGTGAGCCTGCCATGGTTTAAGTATAACTGTAAAACCAGGGATTTATTCATAGAATACAAAGGTGAAACTCAACAAATATTAACTCGGAGCATGTTAAGACTTCTGATTGGAAGAAAAATGGTGAAATGGCATGAGTTCTAGGGACAGACACATCATCAGGTGACAAATCTCAACCTCCTCCCTGCGGCACTGAAAGCTGGGATTCAACGGCTAGACCTTCAGCCTTGTTTGCTAATTAAAATGGGACAAAATTTTCCCTTCTGATATGCACAGGGTATATATACAAGTTACAAAGCTTTAAGATTTTTCACTAATAACTCAACCTGAATCAAAAGAGAAGAGGAAGAAATGCAAATACACAAGCACTGGTGTTAATGTACTCACAGCATTCGGGCAGTGGCTGGGTTGATCAAGTCCATTGCAGTAGTCTGATTTGGAGCTAATATGTGAAAGCATATGTTTATGCCTTAGTAGCACGAGTGCTCAGTTTTTGCCTTTTGTTGGTTAAAAAAAAAAAACTTACAAATTCCCTCGTGTGCTTTCTGAAATTGATAGACAAGAGAAAGAATTCAAAATGTTCGCATATGCAAGGTACACAGCTGTACCTTCTAACTGAGTAAGAAGTTACTCCCTTAGGTGTCTTTAATTTATAAATTGCACCCTCCTGCTTGTGTGGAATATCTTCTCTTGGCATGAACTTATTAATGGAGACAGAACTTTGAGGAAGTGCATTTGAGAGCTTCCTTGCCCCTGGAGACTTGTCCCAAGGGATTACACCAATCAAACGCATTATGGAAGCAGTCAAGTACTCTCCAAATGTAACCTGCATCTTTCTGAAGAATTTAGCTGCAGCCAGATTATTTTAGCTTGAGCTCCTTGTGCCAGAAAAGCTTCGTCTCCTTGTCAGAATTAGCTACCTAATTTTGGAAAGTTCACCACAAAAACAAAGGGAATGTGTGAAACTGCAAAGGAGGTGTTATCACCTCTATTCAACAACAACAGGCTGTGATAGATTCCTTCTTGCCAAATTACTGTAGCTTTGCAAAGAATTTTAATTCAGAAGCAGCTATTTAGATCTTATGGGCAAGTAGGATTTAGAATTGTAAATTCATGAAACTCTGAACAAGTCTCAAATGTCAGTAAGCTACATGGAAATGACTTCTCTTCGCTAAGGCTAGCCTTGTTGGACATATTTTATTGTTTTATCTTGTTAAAACACAAAATATAGATGACTTTTAGAGTGCAATGAGATAACTCTGAACAAAGCTAATAATACAAGAGCAAATAGTTGCAACCCCTAAACCTAGGTTGTTACAATACAGGTCAATTATTACCTATTTTGACAAATGGTAATTGTTCAATCTTCTTTCCTACAGTGGGTCCATTCTCTTCTCCCTCACCAGCTGCTCACTTTGACCCTTGGCAGACTTGATGTCTCCTGTCCTGGCTTCGGCTGAGATAGAGCTAATTTTCTTTCTGGTAGCCAGTATAGTGCTGTGGTTTGGATTTAGTATGTGAATAATGTTGATAACACACTGATGGTTTTAGCTGTTGCTAGGTAGTTGTAGGGCCTACACTAAGTCAAGGACTTTTCAGCTTCCCATGCCCTGCCAGGTGCACAAGAAGCTGGGAGAACACAGCCAGGGCAGCTGGCCCAAACTGGCCAAAAGGATATTCCCCACCATAGAATGTCACGCTCTGGATAGAACTGGGGAAGGTGAGATCGCTGCTTGGAAACAGATGGAGCAGTGGGTTGGGTTTTTTTCCCCTTTCGCATGTGGTGGGCAATTGCATTTGCACATCACTTGTATTATTGTTATTATTCTCTTCCTTTGTTATCCTATTAAACCATCTTTAACTCAACCCACAAGGTTTTTTTTTACCATTCTTCTACCCATCCCCTTGCAGGGAGAGGGCTGACGAGCAGCTGTGTGATGCTTAGTTACCCGCTGGAGTTAAATCGCGACACCTCCCCTCCACTGACCAAACGCGTAGAAAACCTCCAGCACAGAGATGGCAACAATCCATGGGATAGGGTAGAGCCCAGAGAGGAAACCAAGAACATTCCATTTTTAAAACACTTTCCTACCTTGCCTCCAAACCAGTTGCCATAGTGCTTACAAGGCAAATTAAACAACTCTTATTTAATTGGAGACTTGAGTTGTTATTTCTTAGCAGATGAATGTGGGACAAAGAAGTGAGCTGTTCCATGGACACAGTTTAGGGAACATGACAAGGATGTGCCAGTGAGCAGGTGGGTTTGATGTTTGAAAAGGACAGAAAGGAGCCTTACATCTAAGCAGTCAAAACCTCTGGGGAGGAACAGCACTGTCCAGAGCTACATCACACCATAAATACTCTAGTGACCTTACGAAGGTAGGGCTCTAACATCAAGAGTACTTATTTTTTAAGTGTTCATTTTTTCCTCATTATTCAGTGAGGCACTCGTGTATCACTTACTACACAGAATCCACTCTGGAGAGGATTATTCATTTTCCCAGATTCATTCGTTCTGTGTGCTTCCTTGCCTGCAGAGCTGTCCTCACCAAAAAAAAAAAAAAAAACCAACCCCAAAAAAAACCACAAACCCACCAAAAATTACTCTTGAACATTTAACATGAGAATAACTTTTTAACTATGGCCTTGGTAATAAAACGCCATTAAAAATAGTTTGTATATTGACTACAGTCTGAAAAAGAGAAGGGGAAAAAAGGTCTGGAAGGTGCAGGAAGCAAATTTGAAGGCCAGAGCATAAAGCAATGTCGGGAGAAATCTCTGCTGAGGCCTCTCTGCTTTGGTGTAGCCCATGCACAGCTCCACTCACACATCATGAGAGGTTTGAGGAAGCAGCTGTGGATGTTTTCTCTGGCAAATACCACAAGCACTATCTAGTAAATCCTAACTGAATGTGCACAAACTGTGATCTCCAGATTTGGAACGGAAATGAGCCTCTTGCTAGGTATTTTGCAAGGGCAGTAGAAAGAGCCATGATACCACATCATGCATCTTACCCCATTTGAAATCCTGACTCCAGAGCATGCAGGATTTCTAGTTTTTCGGCTTAAATTATGAAGTATTTTAAAAAAAGGAGAAACCTCCTCCCTACTACCTAGATTTAACTCCTCAAAAGTGAGAAGTCAGTTTCTTCTGAGGCGTTTCAAAATAATCCTCAGGACTGAACAGGCTGGGTGGAAAATGTCAACCAGGGCAAAGTTGTACGAAACTTTCTTGTCACGACAGTTTATGCAAAATTAACTGCATACCTGTCAGGGCAAAGCCAGCCAGAATATCCCAGACTTCCAGGAGGAAAAGAAACCCTGTTTGAGCCTTGCACCCATTGTTCAGACATAGTTTGGTTATACTGACCAAGTTCTACAGTGATCCCTCTTGATTTTGAAATGAAGAAGAGCAAAAGTTAGGATAGGTTTTTATTTTGTATGCTTTTTTTGAAAAAAACTCCAATTTAGAACTATATTTCATTTTACCAGACCCCCAGAGACTGGTGGGGAGGGCAGTTCAAGGAGAAGGAAGAGGTAAAAGTTTCTGTATCTGCCCATATTAGATGAACCCTTCTCTGCTTTCTGAGGCAAATCTTTTCTGAAGCGTTTACTGTTGCTAAAATACTTACCACTCGACTATTTTCCTAAGTGCTTTGACTTTTTTTCAGTTCTGAGTAAGAGTAATTAAATCTTTCATACCAAACATCTCTCAAGAGTTTCCACTGCCTTCAGCTCCAGAGGTTACAAGCTCATCTTGGCAGGCAGGAGATATTATCAATGTTCCTTACTGAGGCCGCTAGCAAGCTACTTCTGTCACCTCATCTTGATTTAATTGTAGCTATCATGATAGCAGTGCCTGGAAACAGCTCTCCAGGCAAAAATCCCCGAACGTACTCACAATGGTAAGGATTTAGCACCAGTACATTCATCTTCATTACTGGAAACATAATAGGAACTGCAGCACTTAAAGACAATATGTAAGGGTATTTAAACAAGAATAGCTCCTGAGCGCGATAAATACTTCATGCTCACATGAGCTGCATGCCTACAAATGAGATGCGGCCCACTGAACCATCTGCTTTCACAACAGCTTCCAGTCTGTCTTTCTCACTGCGGCACAGTGTGGGTTGCGCCGCTCCCGGAAGGGATTTGGATTGAGCTAGATCAGATAAAGAGAGCCTTTAGCGGCTGGTACATCTAAAACCGTTTCTAAACTGTGTGTCAAATACCTGTCAAATTACTGAGTCCTGTAATTGAAATTGCAGAAGTGGAAAAGATACCAGGTAAACAGGATAGTATTTGTAGGTTCCTCTAAAGCTTACTTCTGATGAGAAAGTCAGTTCTTCCTGCAACTGAAATAAATTGTCCTCCTATCTTCGTTCCTGACTTGATCTTGCACAGCTCAGACAAGAACGAGGCTTTTATTCCATCACCTCTGAGATACCACTGCAGGAAATGTGACACGGAAACATCTTTGTGCTGAGCTGCCTCGTGTGCTGTGTCAGATGTAGGGAGCATCCAGCCGCCTTCAGCATCCATGGAGCCTAGCAGAGGGCTAACAAAACTTCATGAGACACTACAAGGCATTTGCATGCTTTTCCTAAGAAAGTGACATTGGCAGCTGCTGTGAAAGGCTGTTTAAAAGGTGATGAGATCACCTGGAGGTTGCCTGTGAGAACATAGACTAACCTTACACACCTCTGAGCGGCTCTGCTGGATGAGGGTTTCATCGCTCTGGTGCAACACTGCTAGTACGAGATGCTGATGGTAACGGCAGGATATCGAGGACCTGAGAGGACCAGGGCATGTGTCGTGACAGAGGCAGGAAGATGGGACAGCAGTCATGGCAGCGCAAAAACAAAGCACAGGGATAAAAATCTTCCGGTTCCCAGTATTCAGCAAAGTATTATGGGAACTTAGGTACTGTCCCAAAACTTCCTTGAAGTCGGAAAACTAGGTGAGGTTTGTCTCAGGTGGGATTATCTAAACATCTAAAATATCTAAATAATATCTAAAAAATATCACAAATATCTCTTCAGACCTAATTACAACTTAGATATAATTACAAGCTAGATATTTGCCTCCAACAGATGCTGAGCTACCTTGTAGTGAAGTTGCTGGACTTCTGACAAGTATAGACTTCAGCCTGCTATTTCTCTTCTCTTAATACTCTAGACGCCCTCTTGGAGTCTGCAGGATCTGTTCTGAAGACAGAAATAGAACCACAAACCTTTGACCCTTTAACATTAAATATTAAAAGGATACTAGAATGTCACCTCAGATGCCTTCAGTGCTATAAATAGATTAACTATTTTGTGCAAGAAAGTCTAGACATTTCAGCAATAAACCATTTCTAGAGGCATCTATATTTTCTTCTGCCATATTCACTTCTGCCATATTAAATCAAATCCCCTATATGAGTCAGCAAGTAGCAATTCTACCAGAGCATCATACAAATAAAACCAGAAAGGGTACAATTAATGGCTCCATAACAGTACATAAAAGAGAAAATAGTATTTTTCATCTAGGTGCTGCATTTCAAATTACATCTATGCTATGAAGTTTGCCAGTTGTAAGAAAAAAGAATAACATCTAATTGTCTAGGCTGTAAAATCATACAGTTAAAGCCTTGCCTCACTGTAGTATTGCCATTAAATTTGGAGGGGAAGGGGAAAAAACCCCCCATATTTCCCCATAGTTCAACCCAGTATTTTCCAACCCCCTACATATAGTTTGATGCTAGGAAAATAAATGCAAAACATCTGTTACTCTCAAAGAGGACTTTCAACTACCCTGGTGGCTAGCAACCAGAAAACAGGCAATTTGAAGATCAGGAAAATAAGATTTCAAAAGGGGATGATCTTTTCAGAATACTGAGCAGGTTCTTAACCACTTGCCCAAAAGACATCAAAAGAAACTTTACATTCAGATCTCCACATCATAGGATGATGATTAGGAATTTTGCTTTTTGGCAAACCAGTAATTTGGTTGACTCATCAAATTTGAAAACTAGCACACCACCTTCTGCCAACAGTAAGAATAACAATACATTTTAGGTGCATAAATTTGTTTATATAGTATACTGCTTCTATGCCAACACCTAGCAAATGTCTGCACTCACATACATGAGTCATTATTAATTTCTCATTTTATAAGACAGAACAGTGTTCCCAAACACTGGTCCCTGAGCAACAGCCTTCTGATCATGTCTGTGGCCAAAGAACGTTGTGGACAGCAAGTAAAGGAATGTAAAGCATGTTCAGCAGTACTGAGCTGCTTTGCTCACAAGCCCCAAACGCCAGGAACTTTTTTATGTCTGTGTCAGCACTTCAGACTTTTCAACGAAACAGTTGTTGTTTGACAATATTACCAATTTTGCCCAGCACAAACAATTTGAAAAGCGAAATCCCCCAAACTGTCCGGATTACGTGCCTCATCACAGCCTGCTGGACACAAGGACATAGTATTTAGCATTCAGTGACAGTACCTTAAAATACTCTATAGCAGCTCTGTCATTTTCTAAAAATTCTTTAAAAATTATTGCAATAGTATTTCTTAGTATAACAGCTTATCACTCTGATGTGACAGATCTGTGTTTTTCTACATAAAGCAATCTAGTATACTGTTGAGAAAAAACAAGTCAGCCTTTTCTGGGCTACCCAAGCCTTTTGAGGTCTGAGGGCTTGCTATACCACAGTTGGGCAAATAGCAATAGGGGAACCCTACATTAAAATTCAGGAAAAAACCTAAGTAACTTTTCAAGCAGAGAGACGGTTACACCGGAGGTACATTTGGTTTTCATGCATCCAATTCCATTCTCCTTTGCCCTCTTGAGCAAATAGATTTTGCACATTCCCTGTGATACGTGTAAAGTCTCTGAGCAAATGAAGCTGAACCCATGTCTGGTACAAAGAACCACCCTTTAAAAGAATAATGCGTTTTCATTTAATCCTGGGATTCTAAATAGGGTGAGGTGAGAATATCTTAAGTGTTTCTACTGTCCAAATGAATGAACTCCAGGAGATTTTCTGCTATTCAGCTACATCTATTACAGGCAGAGTCTGAACACCCCAGGCTGGAGGAGGCTTGAGAGTCTGGGATTTGCTCATTAGAAGAGTCAAACTCTGTGATCTAGAAATTGGGGATGAACCAAAACCTTGGATCAAACTCCACCTCTCTCTTAAGTGGACGCCCCTAGTTGAGAGAGTTTCACTTGTTGATCTGTGTTGAAACAGCCATTGACAGGGCACCTTCACAAGTGGTAGACGCTATATTTTAAAAGAGAAAGAATAAAAAAAACCAAACGCCAGAGGAACAGATTCCTAGCTGTGTGGGTGGCAGCACACAAGCTGCACAAGCCTCTGCTTTGGAAAAGAACAGAGTGATCTTGTGGTAGCTAAAGATGTTCTGCTTATGTATGTTGTCGTGAGTAGCAAGAACACATAGGATTTGATCTGCAAATTTTGGTGCTGCTTACCTATACGCGAGCTTTAACTGCTGTGTGCTCCCAGCTCTAAGGGCTACTTAGTGTATCATCCAGGTTAGCAGCAATCCAGAGTCAGTTATGAAACTCCAATCTGGCCACACCACTAATCCTTAAATTGCAGGGAAGGATTACTAACCACGAAGTATCTAAGCTTTTAAAAGGTGATGTAGCAAGAAAGCAAGCAAACCTAATCCTCATGTTAGCAGTCTAATTATTGTTAGGAGAACACATCCTCATGCTGCGGCTGTGTCTCCTGCATAGGCACATCGTCTCACTTCCTAAAAGAAGTGGAGCGACATTACCATGACCATATGCTTTGAGGAAGGCTTGTCAGCTGAGGCACAGAACTGCTGCTTTGGGTTCTGGAGCAGGATAACTCCGTGCCAGCCAAAATCTTTGTGTATGTGTCTGTTGTGCACCACACAGTGGGACAACAGCACAGAAACCCCAGATTCTGTAGTGTGGTAAAACTAAAGCAAAAAAGGGAAGGGCAGGGAGGTTCTCTAGAAATACATTGGAGAGGTAAATGCCATAAGATAAAAGTTAATTTAAGATAATGGGCAGCTTGAATGAGAACCAGTATGTTTCCACTGGTCATGGGGGGAAAAAACACAAACAAAAAAGACCCCCAAACATAAAACTTTCCTTCTACCCCCCAACATACAAAACTATAAGAATCTGGAGAAAAAACCCACAATATCTGATAGAAAAGAAATTGTGACCAGTTTTAAAGATGAAGTGTGTTAAGTTCATGCAAGCAATGCATGGCATAATTACCCATCACAGGAGTGGTCTCCAACACAGAGGCTAAGAAAGGCAAAATGCCAGATTGAAACCCAAACTATTCCTACACAGTACCATCCAAGCTGTGTACTGAAAGTGTATGAAAATTGAAAAAAAAAACAACAAAACAATAAACTAAGTAGAAAATATGAGTATAGACATTCTTTAGCAAAAGTTGGAATTTGAACATCCTCCTAAAGGAACCACCAGTAATCCCAACTATACTGAATAAACACATGCCGTTTTCTTGGCAAAGTGGTGTCTCACGATGCCAGTACTATAGTAAGGTAAAAGGCTGAAACTTCTCTGTACGTGGCAGCCAAACACCCTCCTGAGCAGCAAGAGAAACCCTTCTGCAGTTGACCATTCTGCCTTTATACTTTTACCATTCATTGCCTAACACTAAAACAATTCATATTCTGCATGTACGTACTCACTGCATTGTAGAGAGTTTAACGCTTAATCTTGCCCTGATTCTTATTTTGAGCCTCAAAGTAACTTATTCAGACAATTTTTCTGTTCTGTTACCAACTAGGCTAAGCAACAGGATTCTCAGCTCCTCCTGCAGAACCTGCTCAGGCAAAACAAAGCTCTTCCCATCTCCTGGGGCTCTGTATCAAGCCACTATATCATTCCCTATAACATTCTGTTATCTGCTGTAATAACACGAAAGAGAGCAAATGCATGTAGGGGAAAGAATTTCATGGAGTATAGTCATCACGCGCAAATTCTATATTCTTCTCTATTTGTTTGAAGGCTAGAAAGTCAAGCTGTTTTAGAGTGATAATTGACTTCTGTTTCAGCACCATAAAGAAAAGAAATGTCATCCACTGTGGGTAATTAATTGCATTACATATTCACATACACCCACATTCGTTTGGAGAAGGAAAATACAACTCTGACAGCTACCATCTCCTAAAAAAAATAAATACCCAACAGATATATATAGATATTCCAGATCACCCAAAAGAAACCAGATGCTAATTTTACGTTACTGACTAGTACCGGAGGCAATAACCTTTACCTAACAGTTTTCTTTATAGAAATTTGTTGGTGGGCATAAACCAGTTTGTTTCCTCACTTGATAGAGGTCAGCCTTTCAATGTCATTGAGGTCCCTGCACTTCAGTCAAGAAGAATATAGCCTGTTCTCTGTTTTAGGGGATTGCTGTCTTGAGTTCATTTGAAGGTACTGCTCAGGGGCAGAATGACAGAGTTTTTTCATATGCAGAGTGAAGCAGCTTTAACACTTCTTACAGTTAGAAGAGAAGGTTTGGAAATAGGAATACCAGGTAAGACATAAGCAAATAATCAATGATGGCAATTGTTATCACAAAGCTAAACCACCATGCCATGTCCTTTTCATCTTTCTTATTTTCTTGGAAGGTGGTAAAATTTGTTTTGTATGTAAATTTTAGGAGAGTAGAGTTGTTAATATACTTGCATCTTACATTTCTTACAAGACTTTCTATATTATTGTATTCAGCACTGAGAATCCTGGCATTACCTCCATTCTCACTAACACTGATATTAAACTAATGTTTCTCCCCCCTCCCTACAAGAGCTACCACAAAAATAAGTTAACTACAGCTGTCAATGAAGAGCAAAGGCGCTGCCTGCTCCCTCTGATGAGCTGTGATCTCTCCAGACTCAGCCTAACTTCCTGCAATCTCTGCAGCACACCGACCTACCGGGCCTTCGTGCAGGGGATAAACCCGGTCTGTAGAGTCAACGCTCTGAACAGCATCTTACCTGCTAAGGGGCAAGGAGTTTTAATACTAATAGTTTATCATTAAAATAAGGCAACACATAATGACATCACATTCCACGTTTTAAGACAGACAGTTGCTTTTTTTTTTTTTTTTTAATTCTAAGACTTGGTCAGTTGTCCACTATCTGTAAAGGCAGTGGTGCATAAAGGCCAACCCGTACTTCTGCTCAGGAGCAGATGTTACCATTTTCCTTTTCTCTGGGTGAAGGGCCAGAGCATCTTTTCCCAGGCCAAATCATTTGCCAACTATTTCCTTTTGAATGATGAGACATTTAGAAAGACACCTTGTCTAAACAACAACATTTAAAGGGTTAAAATTAAATGTATCACATCAAGGTGTAAGTAAAAAATCTGGTTTCTCTAGGCAGCCCAAGGAAAATACATGATCCCGCGCAGCTTTTTCTATCCTGCCTTCGCCACACGATGCTATGCAGCGAAGCCATCTCCAAAGGGGAGGACTTGGAAAAGCCACAGCCCTGGAAGCAAGCACGCACGGCAGCCCCTGACCTCCTCCTTGTTGCTTCCCACTCCCTCCAAGAGCCTCTGGCTCCTGGAATGGCAAGGAGAAGCTAATATGGCTATTGAATAGCTGAAGAGCAAGAGAGCATAAAATCCTCGAGCCTGCTTCTCTCTGCTTTGTGCACGGACCCGGTCCACATGTTCTTTTCTTTCTGTGGGGCCGGTGGCAAACAGCTGCAGGTTCTCCCTGGCCACCTTTGCAGGCACCCAAAACAAGCTGTAAGATTTATACAAAGAAGTAGTAGCACCCAAACCTTTCTAACACTACTTCTTTAGAATTCTTTCTACAAATCAAGAAAGTCTGGGGGTTTTATTCGAGAGAAAATATTAATGCCAAAAATCATGCTAAAATTTCATACAACACATCGATCTTTCGTTCACGGAAAGCCATGTAGTCTTTAATCTCATCACTACCAGAGGATGTCAGACAGTATCACACATCCAGACGGCATTCTTCAGCGTGGCAGAGCCGGACAACCTTCTGGGCAATACCAACACACCCATCACTGTTTGCTGCCCAGCTCCTCCCGCACTGCGCCTCTCTGCGGCATTTCCCACGTCCGCTACGGCACAGATCACGCTTTGTCTGCCTGCCTAAAGGAACCTCTCATGCCAGCTGACACATAGAGAGCCCCTTCTCTAATTCCTGGAAATCCATAGCACATTTGATGAGAATGAAATGGAACATGAAGGGTAAGAAAGGCAGCAAAATCCTGTGTCCTAATATGAGGACGAGGCCCACAGAATTACATTCCCAAATAAGATACGCAGGTCTGGTTCGCTGCTCGGGGAGATCAGCGCTTCGAGGAGAATCGTAATACGCTAAAGAGGCTCAGCGTTCAACACAGGGAATACGGCATAGTTTGCAACAACTGCCTCGAAAAGCTGGAAAAGAACCTGTCACCAAGATAGGCGTATTTACAAAGTGCATCTCAGGAGTCAGATTTATGTAGATTGAAAGTGTCGGAGTTGAATCAAAGGTGTCAGTTCTGAACAAAAGCCCAACACAAGCCTTAGGGATACTTGTTCACTCATTTATTATTTTATATTTGTTGCTACTGAAATGAATCGGACCAGACTCGGGTGAAAGCTCTAAGGCAGTTTAAGACATAGTAACCGGGATCAAAGCATCGTATTTAGAGAGACGCAACGATTGCCGCTTGCCTAGAACCATCGGCGGGTGCAGCCTTGTGAGCAAACGAAGGCTGGCCAGGAAAGCAGAGGTGAAATGGAGAATGTTTAGGATTCATTTAGTTGCTGGCCGCGACTGGTTTATGATGCCTTTTATATAAGCCCAGGAATTTTAAGGGCAGAGCTACATGAAGGCATAATCTTTATTTGTCTATTTCTGTATTTAAGAAAAAGAGTCCTACATTTCGTGTCTATTTAAATACCAGTTAATTATTGCCTCACAATGTCCCTAGCCAAATGCACCCCCATTTAGATGATTTTTTTTGTTCATAATGTTCCATTTAAGCAGCAGTCATTTCCATTCAATCTCAGCCTAAACAGTTTCTCTGGAAGACAGCCCAATTAAACAGATTTTCTTATTAAGCATGCCCCAATTAAGTGATGTACATCACTATCGGCTTAGTTTCTATGTGATTTTTTACATACCGAGCAGATTACAGGGAACATTTCGCTTTGTTTGTAAGCTGGTAGGTCCTTGCGCAAAGTACATTTTTACATTAATTTTAACAAAATAACATCAAAGGTGTGAAATCTAACCTAAATAGGAAGACTTCTATTGTAGTCCTCTGTGGAGTTTTGGGAAGAAGCTATCCAATCTTCCTTTTAAGCATTTTATTGAAGCAAGTCTCTGAAGAGAAACCGACTTCTGGCATCTTCCCACATCTCTGTCGAGGTGGGAAGGGACTCTGCTTTCCCTGGGCATCTGGAAATCTCCTTTGTAACTCACTCGGTGCTCCAGTACTACATAATAGTTTTTGTATTAAGTTTAATTACGTTGAATTAAATTCAATTAATTTATTTTTTTCCTGTGGGGAAAAAAGATTCAACGACAGCCCCATAGTCACTTCTTAAGGTTAAATTTCTGGCACTTGGCAAGGAATCTCAAACAAGTATTAGACATATGTCTTATTTTTGCAAGATGATTACACTTAAAATCGATAACCCTTGTGCATTTTATTAGATTAGATACTTGCTCATCTGGGGTAATAAAATTAAAAATAAATACTGAAAAGATAAATTAATTAAAAGCTGTCACATGCATTAAAGAATGTTTGGGTGTGCGCTGAGCGTTACTCAATACTGACCTTAAGCCCTTACACGTTGCTTCAGTACCAAACATTACTTTCTAAATCCACTGCAGTCAAACAACTGGGGTCATTTTGCAATCCGCATCTCTTATTTTTTAAAAATCAGACATTGGAAATGCTAATTCAGTTACCCCATAAAACAGTCTTCTGACTTGATTTTTCTGTCAGCTGCAAGTAACATGGTGCTGGGGAGGAAAACCTGACTGTGAATTGCCATTTCTTTCTGGAGGGGGTGCTAGTTTCCAATTTAATGTCATTATGTTGCTATATTAGTCCACTTTTCCCATTTTTGTTAAAATAGTTCAAACTTTAACTCCAAACATTACTACCCAGTTTGAAAAGATGCGGGCCTTGTGCCAAAAAGTTAAATGAATTACTTTTGTACCATCAGAGGTTGAGACACAACCATCTGGTCCACCAAAACTGCTCTGAATTTTTCAGTACTCTTTAAATGGCACATGCTGAGAAAAATCCTGATCCAAGTGAAGTAAGTGGCACAACTCCCACTAATCTATATGAAGCCAGGATTTCATCCAACATATCCTAGGGAGAACATTTTGCATTTCTGGACTATGCACAGATTTTATACTGGCTATAATTGTGTTGGTTGGGTAAGAGATTTTTTTCTTTTTACAGAAATAATAAAATCAGCATCAGAATTTATCAGGAATTGTGAAGGTGGACAGAAACAAACACTGGCAAGCAGCACGCTTTCTTACTAGGATTTGCATGGCAGGAGATGGAGAATTATTCCCCTTAGGGTGCAGTGAAAAGAATAAGCAATTTTTATTTTTGTCAAGTCCAAAGTATTGACAAAACACTGAGAAAAATCTTTTCCTGGTGTAATATAATGTTCCATTGGCCGTCAACAATGCATGAACTTCTGGTTTTCTGAACTGGACAACTAGTATACCACCCTTCTGGTGATACGTTCCTTTTAAAATGTACACACAAGCACCCACACATCACTAAAGGATCACAGCCGATGAAAGAAAATTATAGATTCTAGAGCAAAGCAGTGACATTGTCACAAGAAATACTCTGCTAAAGACTAATGCCTGCAGTTATTGCAGGTCGTTTAGTTTGGCTTTGTTTACAGAGAAGATGCTCTAACTTGGATATCAATAAGGTTACACGAGCGATGGTTTCGGATGCAGTGCCACCATTTCCAGAGACTTTGTCCTGTGCTTCGCAGCGAGGTGACAGAGGCAGGCAGCCAAGCTGGCACAACACTCTGTTTGTGCTATTGTAATAAACACACAAAGACAGAAACCTGTATTTTCCACGGTCAGTTGTGGTTTATTGGCCCAATATATAGGCTATTTAAAGATTATTTATTTTACTGTTTATACTAGAAATAAGATAGCAGCTGCTTAAATGTACATAAGCACGCACACATGCATTTGAAAGTGTATTTACACAAGCATGATTGCTTTGTAAATAAGGTTACTCTGAACAGTTTTAGATGCAAATCAATTCTGTTTTCCACTCTACCGGTAGGATTACATTTCTGACACTGGTGAAATCCAAAGACGCTAAGTTTAACTTGGTGATTCAAGAATTATTCAAAACGAAACCTTCTTTTTCATAGCACTGGGATACCACCTAATTTCTTGCTTTATTTTGAAGATAGACATGAGAGCGTACCCATGATGAGTGGTAATAAGAGTCCGATTTTAGTAAGCCTACCAGATAGCGATACTTCAGCTATGCTCTGGGGAAGGTGGAGAGGCTAAAACTTGTGGCCGCAGGATTCCACATCTATTGCAGAAGCATGATGTGAAAAAGCTTATTTTTTACACAGGTACCTTTTTGACGTTGTCAGTTTCTAAAAGAACAGATCAGTGAGTTTTTCCAGAGAAGAGAAGATAAAACAAATATCAGGTCTTTATGCATCAAAGAACTGCTGAATAATAATTTCCCTCAAAGAAAAAAAATAAAATATATATATATGTATATGTGCTGAGTTTTGAGGAGTAACCTGACCTTTCCTCACATTAGTTTGTTTGTTGTTTTTTTTTTAAATAAAGATTTCTAGTTCCTGTTGTAGGCCAAAAATTCCAAACATGCATTGAACATAGTCTCATGGGTCCGTAGGCAATGGTGGAGTGTCTCGTAATGAATATGCCTACTGTTGCCTAGCAAGTATAAAAATGTGGAACATCTGTACGTCAACAAACACAGAAAATTAATATAATTAACAACTTTATGTTATCATATTTTAAATATTTTTATTTAGGGTTTTTATGCACTAGGATTAAACATTTAGTGTAATTTTTACTTCATTGCTAGAGATTAAAAACAAATGAATTTTCCTCAACAAGCCAGCTAAAGCCTGGCTCAAGCTGTTTTCCTTGAGGGAAAAAGTTGAAAATGAGTTAAACAGATATATTTCCATAAACTTGTTTAATTAAAATAGCCAACAGTTATTTTTTTCCCTGCTAGTTTTACATTTAACAGCATCATATTTCTCTGCAAGTAGTTGTCTTCACATAGCTTCGGTTTTGTTTATGGTATTAGAAAATTCAGCCTCTACTCATGGAAATGAAGGGTTTCCAGTCTTCTCCCCACTCGCTCCCAATACTTCCTTCATATAAATAAACTTTACATTTACTTATAACGTATATAAACGTGCGTGTGTGTGTATATACATATACACACATCACACTCCTTTTTAGGATGTGAAGTTCTACAAATTAATGCATACTGTGTTAGGCCAGTTTCCTATGCTTAATCAAGATACACAAGAATATCTTCTCATGTAAAATATATGGCAGTCATGAATAATTTAAAAAGGCTCAAATGCTTCACTCTTTTTGATATCTAGATATTCCCTGTCAGAGGAAAATACAACAAATACCTCCTTCCTCTCTTTGAAAATAAAAAACCAACCAACCAACAAACCTTTTGTGGAACCTGAATTTTATTTAGATCAAGTACAAGCAATTTGAGGAGGAGACCAAAGGAGGAGCTGCTCAGGCATGTTGTGATTATTCCTAAAACAAGTATTAGGCTCTCAGAATTCTAAAATAGGAGACACCTTTAGTCCAGACACATTAGGACAAAGATACAAAAAATTTCTACCCTCAAATGACACAGTAGCAGGAAAATTAAGATGTATTTAAATTAGTGCTTGATTTAAAAGAGTATATATATTCCTTTTTACAGTATTGCACAGTATTCTAACCATTTCATGGTTTTCACTTAAACCTCAATTTCTAGATTTTCTTCCACCTATTGCTACAATTTTTCATAACTGAAGAACATTAGGATTTTAAAAGAGTTAATCATTCGGGATGTGTATCTTACACTTGTAAGAATACTTTGCGAAATCATTTATGGTTTATTGAAAGTCACTAACCCATAATCCTCCCACCCAAAGAACTTCAAACCCTAAAGAAATAAGAACAATTTTAAGGAAAGGATTTAAGCAATTTTGAAATACTGTTGCCTTCAAACCCATTTTCCCCTCTTACTCTTCATTCTCTTTGCGAATAAAAATGGCAAGGCAAGATTGAGGCCAATTTGATTCCAATTCGTTAGCTTTTGTGCCAGGAGATGCCACGCATGTTTCATTTGCTTATTCAGGTAGGTGGTGGGCTCTTTGAAGCGTTATGTTAACGAGATCAATGAATTGCTCCTCTTTAAAAGTAAAGTTTTTGAGGCACCGTTGTAACAGAATCATCTGTGGTATTCATTTTTTTCTAACTGGGAGATTGGTTTTAATAATTCAGTGTTTATGGCAGTCTCTTTCCCTTCACACACTGACCTAAAGAGAGCTGCAACGTCCATATAACATGCAGGAACTTTAGATATTAAACTAGAATAAGCATGAATAAACGGCTGTTAAATTAAACATTTGATTACAGCCTAAAAAGGCAAAAGACAAAAATATTATTACTGGCTTTAAAAACAAAACAAAGCCAGATTTATTCCTGACAGTAAGTACTGACAGAGTACTCTGGGTTATGAGTGTTTTGAAACAGAAACTCTTAGAAGAATCAAGATCTGGCATCGAAGCAACATTAAAATTCTGTTTAAGAATGAGAAACTGGGTTTCTTGGTGACAAGGCGGGTCCAGACAACCTTCAAAACCAATTACAGCATTATCTGCATAAGCCTTTACATCCTTGAATCGTAACATTTCTTGGAGAAAAAAAGCAACAAAACCCCTCTTACACATCCCCTGCCAGTCAGTGGAGATTTCTTCAGGAAAAGGACAAATTCAGAAAAGGAGAGTGCACAGAAAGGAAAAAAATCACACACCCCCGTAGGTCTAAACCCTCATGCAACACCTTCTAGTCTTGGTGGGCTGTCCACATCCATTAGATCGCGGCTTGTGGGACTGGAGGGGACCTGAAAACCGGAACCGTCTTTCTGCTTCGTTCTGATAAATCTTTACCAGGGAGTTTGGTACGGTGCAAGTCAGAACTGCAGCCAGCACCAACAGCATCCGTACGTCATGGCAACTTTAATGGCAGAGGGACACACATGTCATTTCTAATCAGGTCACGTAGCAGACCTGGCCAAAGTCAGAGCTGCTGTTCCAACAGCAGCTCCAGAATTGTAAGAAAAATCCTATGTATGAGCAGAAGCAAAGGTCATTTATGCATCACCATTTTCAAGCTAAGTATTTTTTAGCATTGCATCACTAAATCCCAAGCAAAAGTAGCCTGAATTACCGTACTACTCAAATCTTGTCTCTGAGGGCAGTTTTACACACCCTGCCGATGTCCGAGCTGCTGTCCTACCTTCCCCGCCGGCAGCCAGCTGGAGCACACCACAGAGGTTCCCGCTCGCTCCCAGCTCCGCAGGCGCTGACCCCAGCACTCAGCAAGGCAGAACCCAAAATTTCCCAAAAGCAGGCTCTTGTGTCGCCTGCTGGGATAATAATCCAAGGGGAGGTGTTGCCTGTTATAGGCTAACCTGCTCCAGCTGGGTTGGCTCTCAACAGGTTCCCACAGGCTTTTTGGAAAATTACCCTCTCTCCCAGGAAAAAAAAAAAAGGTATGTGCTATTTCTTAAAAATCCTATGGGATATTGTTCCACCTACTGGGAGTACAACTGTCCTCCCCTCTCCCACCCAAAACAGGAGAACCTGCTGTAAATACACATCACATATTTCTAGGAGAGTTTGTAAAAGTTTTTTTAAAAACAACCTGAGGAACAGATACGGTAAGGATTTGACATGTGCTTTAAATTAAAACATACTGACATCCTAAAAGCTTAGAAAAGCCTTTACTGGAGGGGAAAAAATATCAAATAAATACTTCCTACATCTTAACTGTTAGCATGTGCAAATACTAACTTGTTATCTATTAAATTATGTTAAGCGGATGTAATTGGAGAGGGGACCTGCAGCTTAAAAAGATAAACCTTCTATCTTTAAAGCAGTAATTATTTCACATTTACTGGCTAGAAGCCAGATGCATTCTCACATTTATTACAAATTCCAGTTAAAAAGATCTAATTTAGCTATTTGAGTTGGTAGCATTTGCACATTCCAAGCTTTCATGAATTTTGTCCGTCCTGCTGAAAATCCAAGACCAAAACTTTGCCAGTTCTGTGTAAGTAATAAAGAGGTAAATTTAAAATGTATCTGACTCCAAGTCTCTCATTTTCACCTCCCAGCTGTATCCAATGCCAAATCTATTACTTGCGCGGGTGCACTCTCAGGGAATGGGAACTGGGTATTATTTTTTTTTCCCCACGTTTCATCTGGTTCTAACCTTTAAGTTCCAAAACCCTCAAAACCTCCACAGTTGTTTATGTCTGGAAGACAAAATTAGTAGCTGTTGCTAATTCAACTAAGCACCTGCCTGGCACAACGGAGCTGGAACCTCCGACTTCAACTGATGATGTACCTCATGCGCAGGCTGAACAGAAACTAATTCCGTCTCCAGTTCAAGTCTTTCGGGACATTTCTGATTTAGCTGCCATACTCTTCAAAACCAATGCAGCCTTTTATTTAAGGTTCAATCTTAGCAACACCCCAAAACCTGATAAATTTGGGAATTTTGCAAAGCAAGTCCTTAATGGTCTGTTTTGCCTCACACCCCCAGAATGACAACATGCAGGTAGAGGGACACTCTCCCCTCAGATGCTCAAAGGTCTCTGATGCGATCCTCCAACACGAAAAATCTTGCCAAAAAAAAGCAAGAATCCAGCATTTCGAATCCCAGCCTTTCAGTTATACAAGTCCCTGGATCAAAAACTACATTAAAGATTAGTAAGCTTGCTTAAGTTTACCTGAACAGCTATAATGTTAAATGCAATTTAATCACTTAGCTCACAGCATTGCCTGACAGCTTAACTAAGGCAATTTAATTAAGAGCAACAATTTTCAGTAAAAGAGTCTATGAAAAGTCAAGCATTCACTATCATATACGAACAAAAGTAGTAAGTACTTGCTCTTAAGACAAGATTGATCGCTGCCTGGTGTTTTGGTCAGCTCAATGCCCATCTTGCCCTGGCAATGACTGATGAATTCTGATGCCTTTGTACACACAGAGGGGAAAAAAAACAATGCAAGATGCATACCATTCTCAATCAAGACAGCAAGACTTCAGAACATCTTATAATCATGGCAAATGAGTAAACTAGGAACTCAGGAAAATCTTATTTTGCAGAACTTGACATTTTCAACAAGCTTTTGGCTACAGAGCTGCCATTTTGCAAAGAAGATTTAGACAACAAGGTTAAACCCTTCATTGATCAGTAATGCCTGTTTACCTCTAATGGCTCCTTCCAGAACAGCCAAAAGGTCTTGTGCGTGTATTAAACAAATAATTCTAACAACAGTTAAGGAGAATTTAGATCAAACATATATATTCTTAAAAGTATATTGAGTACTGTACATAGTGCAGTACAGACCTTGAGTAAAGAGCAGTATCAGGAAAGAAACTGCCTTTTTTTTTTTTTTCCTCAGTTTCATAGCTGAATACACACAGAAACACAATGATAAAAATTATATCTAACATTGGCACATTTCCACTCACATCACTGAATCTAGACGCATCGCAAAGAAATAACTGTGCTATGGAAGATAAACTAACTGACTATGTATTTTTCTCCTTTTTCTATAAATCTGGCAAGTATATCCTTGTATAGTAGTTTCTCATCTAATTTCACAGAAAAAAAAAACAAATGATACAACACTTTCACAATATTGCTAATTTTTATTCACGTTAAGAGCCACAGACTTTGAGTAGATGGTTTTGCACTGACCTATTCTAATACAAGAGACTTCAGTAAGAAATAAATTGATTTTGTAATAAAATTACATACAGACTTTGCTGATTAATAATATTAAATATATTAAATCCACCCCTGAAGAAATTTCACAGACTCGTCAAAAAGCTGGCTGGAAGTTAACACAGACATATAGATGAGATCTGAGAAATTTGTGCTTTAGATACCTAAATTCCTTTTCTTGATACATAGCTATTTAAGTGCTATGTATCCTGTAAAGTTAGCGAAGATCTTGATAATGAGATTTACAACTTGTTACCCAGATAGTTGACTGGGTTCATCTAGAAATTTCCGCAAGAGACCAGGCACATATCAATGTGAAGGCAAGGTGATTAGCTGAAGGCTTTAGTTGTGATCACAGAAGCAATTCAAGGGGTTTAATCAAATCCCTATCATTAATCTGACTGAAAGACATGTGGCTGCATCCATTACCCTTCTTTAAAAATTAATATCTCCAGGTTTTGTTTTATCTTTCATGTTTGTCTAATACCAATTGCAGTTGCACTGCTGTGGGAGAAATCAGTGGCTCATTAATTCATGGATGAAAAATATTTATTTGGTCCCCTGAAAGACACATTCCTAGTTTTATTTAAATATAGATTAGATTTCAGTTTTCTTTGCATTGGGAAGAAGAGAAGCAAGTCTTGCATTCCTATTGATTAATTAAACAAAAAAGTTCTGGCCACTATGTTTAAGTACAGCACATTTTACACAGAAACTTTTCGCTTCATACACAGCACCTTTGGCGTCAGGTACAGTTCTGGAGCTAAAAGTGGGAGAGTTTTAGTCCAACAAAATATATTGTGAAACATGGTAATATTCTGGTCTTATAATGCATCATACCTGTTTTTCTGTGTGCCTGTGAGTTCTGTAAATACACAAAGTGATTTAAAGAAGCTGATATTCTGTCCGCTTTTATGGAGAAACAAAGGAGAAGGAGGGAGCCCCATGTTCAGGGAAAGCACGGCCGACAAAAATAATGGCTATCGCTACAGCTCTACTGCTAACGACATCCAGGAAGGTGCTGGTAGAGCAAAAGTACTGAGAATTGTCTACCTAATGCTTAAATAGGACCCCAGGAGCTATAGAGGAATTGGGGAAAAGGAATCTTAGAACCTCGGAGCCAACGTTACAGCAGCTGCAGCACATCCGAACCCCGGAGCTAAGGAGCCGGGTGCCCAGTCCTGCAGCTCTGGGAACTCGGTGTTCAGCGCTAGAAGAGCGTACGGCAGGCGTTTCATGCTGCAGGTGAGGTACAGCTCTTCACACAACAGTCTGGTGGGGAAAAAAAGGCTTTTTTCTTGCTCTTTTTGATTGGTATTGCAAACATAATCCATGCTTTGTGCGAGAGCCACGGCAGGTTGAGAAGGCACCTTGGCATAGAACTGATTCTGGCCCTTGGGTGGAAAATCTGCTTCTATTTATAGGACAAGTTTGAGTGATCCAAGACTCATGGGTTTTTTGCAAAGACCTAAACTCTCAGCATGCTGCTCCCAACACATTGTCCCAGAACATGAGGCAGTGCCCCGAGCTGAGAAATCATGAACCAGAATAGAGCGATCTGCCCTGGAAATACAGTGATTTGGAAAGGCAGACCTGCAGATAGTAATGGTACATGTTGTAGGCTGACTGTTAGCAATGCCCAGCTGCAGGTCAAAAAACAACAAGAATGAACATTTGACAGCTCACTTCATCCACAGCCAAGGGCAAATGCAGAATGGATCCATCACTTTGGCTTGTATTCCAGAAGCCGAATGGAGGAGGCCTTCGCATATTAAATACGACAGATAGCCACCAGCAAAAGACAGTCACATTAAGCCTGACATTATGATCCCAAGGTGTGGGACATTGTCAGCTCTCTCAGAGACAGAAGCCCCCACCAGGGACAGCTTTGTCATGGCAGAGCATGTAAAGACCTTGTGCTGCTTCCAACAGGAAGATGCTTTCTAGAAGTGGCAGCTATTCGAGCTATAATGAGTAAAGTATTACATATATATTTAAAAAAGGCTAGTCTAGTAGATGGGTTGAAGGCATTGATAGAATAACATTTGACCAAAGTGAACTCAGCAAGAGCCAGACAAACTCATTGAAGGGTCTACATGGAATGTCAGATCTCAAGAAAAATCAGAGTGGGGTTACTGGCCCCTGACACACAGCGAGGAAAGGCAACCACACCAGTTCGTTCTGCTCTGCAGGATTCCGGCAAAGGATTTCCCCTTTACTTCTCTGAGAAATCACTACGGCAAGCATTGCATTTTGCCTCTGAGTTTTCAAGTTACTGAGATCTTAAGACTTTTTCCTTTCATGAAGCATTCCAAACGGACAGACAAATGTCTGAAACCAGAGCCTGTTCACCATACCTACGAAGAGACTGGGAGACCACACAGTACAGATATCCTAAAACCTGTGAGATCTCATCGTCACCAGAGCACAGACTTTCCTGGGACTGGGCTGTCAGTAGGTGTTGGAACCTCTTATTCCAAATAAAATCCACAGAAGTCCTCCGGTCTCCAAAGCACACCCTGGGAACTGGCTGGTTGTCAGGAGCTCAGTCCTCCAGAGCTGCGTTTGCAGACTTGTGCAGGACCCAGTGGGTCACAACTGCTATGTTAGCCAGATCTTCCAGAAGTGGGAGAGGATACGGGTTGGACCTATCCCTCTCTGGCTGCAATGAGAGCCAGGGGCAGCTGGGGTTTCATACTGCTCTGGGACGGGACAGGGAAAGAAAGGAACATGGGAAGAATGGCACCCTGGACACCACTTTCCAGAAAAGTTTCTAACTTGGGCCCTGCAAGCAGGAATATGAGACCATTCAAAGCCTGTCATCAAGTAGGATTCACAGATGGGCTTTGCTAGGGCCTCCAATTAATCTCTCATTACTTATCATAATTAGGTTATAAAACCTGCTAACTTAGATAGCCTGACTACACACATTTGCTTGGCTGTACAAACTGCATCTCCCTTTTGAGTGACCGTAGTTTAACTGAAGACAGACATTTGGGGGAAAGACAAAGCGACGTTAACTGTTCATGAACATGCAAACAACCTTCAAATCAGGATATTGGAATATGGTCTGATAGATTGTGTTGTTTATATTCTGCATTTTCTGCAAATAAAGGATAATTTCTTTAAGCTGAATAGATTTCTGGGCAGTTAACTGATCTTCCTATAATCATTGCTGTTATCGGTTTCTGCTTTCAGAAGAAGGAACAACACTGCAACTCTAAAATATTTCAAAGTATAAACAGATAGGGTCCCATGCATTCAGTCTAATAGCACCTCTGAATTAACCTCTGAGCTTCCAGATTTATTCTCTACGCTACACAGTGTGGACATAAATGATGACTGCAGTTGCAGGTAACCGAAACTAACAGCGTGATACCACCAGGTAGCATGACATCCTGTATATATTTATTATCTCAGTGAGGACCCATCACTCTAATAAATACATTTCACATTTAGGTACAAAATCAGATATGACTGGACAAGATGATAATGGCTTCATAAATCTTCCAAAGAGAAACTTCCCTAGAGAATAGAAAATAATCTGCTGTTTCTAATCCAAAAGACAAAAATACAACACAGCACTTGTTTAAATAAAGGATTTCCTGCTTGGGACTGTTTGTGTGTGCAAGGATGTACTGCAATAATCAAAGGCAAAGAAGAGGCAGGAAGAATGATCAGCATAGAACAAGACAGAAACTATGTAATTCAGCTGAACTTTAAGCAGGTTTTAAAGCTTTCATCAATTTTCAGTGGTTTATTATGTCAGAAGAGCATCATTCTGACATTTTGATTAACAAAAGATACAAAACACTCCTTTAAGGATGTGTTGTGGTGGTTTTATCATGCATTCAAAAAGGTTTCTGTAGGCACAGAGGGTGTTACCTGGAGTTAGTACATCCTAGCATCGCTCAAGCATAAGAAAAACCAAGCAGTTGTTTCAAGAACACTTCCAGTTTTGGAACTAGGCATAATCTAAGTGCAGGCATTGTTTCTTAATTATTAAACTTACCGAGCACTTTATTGAAAACTCTCCCACAGCAGACACATGAACTCTGATGAAAACAACCCACTGCTTATGGGAAGGGAGGCACAGCAAGATGCAGCCATATTCAGCAAGATGATCTGAAAGTATATGACGTCTGAGGTCTGCGAAAAGGACTCTCATGTCCTGATTGCACCACTGACTGCCTAATGACATAAAGTCTTACTTTTATGCTGTTCCCTCTCATGTTTACTGATGAATATGTGGATAAAAGTATTCATGACAAAATATTCCCACCCACAATAGTATACTAAGGATTCTTTACTTATCACTTATATAACACCAGGATTATTTTTTAAAAGAGGATTGTGTAATATAAGGGATTAACATGCTTCAAAACAGAAAGTATATGCAGTACAAGAGCAGTTAGAGGCAGGCTGGTGGACTGATCAAAACCTTCTTCTTCTAGCTAAAGTGCCATCATAAATCACTTTAACACAGTCAGCACCAAGTAAGCTGGGACTACAGGAAAGTGTATTGAAAATCCGCTTGCTATGCAAAAATAATTAATTAAATAATAACAGTAATAATGAATCAATGAAAAAAATTAAACTGGGTTCTGTTTTGTTGGGTTTTTTTGAACCGCCATTAATGCCACTGAATGTTCTGCTGAGGAAAACAGGGTTTGGTTAATAAAACATTATAAATAGACCTCTTCCCTCATGTTGTGTGTGGTTATTTCCCCATCCTTCCTCTCTGCTAGGGCAGGCAGGAGCTCTGTGCCTCGCAGGAACGTCAGGAATTTCAGCTGACAGAGAGCCTTGCAGTGAATAAGGCTTTCTAACCTCTCCAAATTCTGCCACTTCCTAACAAAAGCTCTGCACTCACCCACCTTTATTTTTGTCGCAGTTGCTAGGATGCCTTGGCGACAGACACTTGAAATATCTATGATTTGGAGACAAAGCCGGAGGCAGGTGTAATCCACGCCAGCCCAGAAAGCCACCTTGAGCCTGGTGCCACCGATCCCTGAAGCAGCGCAGATCCCTGGGATAGAGCAAATTCCTCTTGCTGCCACCTCAGCTTCTTCCCATCCTACCTGCCTCCCCGGCTGGATGCGAAGCACCGATCTCAGCCTCCCACCGCTGGGGAGGGAGGCAAAGTGCCTCTCTTAATTTGGGCACCCGCCTCAGCCAAATCTGAGGACCACTGCATCTGCCCTGTAGAGAATCCCCCTCCTCGCCGGGGGCCAGCACAGCGAAGCAGTAAAAATGGATACTACACCTTCCCTGCCCAGCGCTCTGCTTACTTCCACTGCAAAATCTGCCTCCTGCCTGGGCTGTTGTGAGCAGACACCACCAGACTCGCAGATGAGCAGAGGTGGCCAGGATCAGCTTGCAAACAGCACAGCGATGCTTCCTTGGTGAAGCTCCCGCAGATGCTGGAAGAGGCTGTGCTAGAAACAAAGCACAAACGATGTACGCGCTTGTTTAAAAACCCCATACAAAGAGGGCTTTTCTTTTAAGCGTTGCTCGTAGAATTCTGCATTTTAAAAGGCAATCACAGTAAGGCAATTATTTAGAATAAAATATCATTTTTGAGGGTGATAAATTAAAATCGTTTCATTAAGTATTAAACATCTGTTCTGAAGGAACTGCCCCTTATTTACATAAAATCTGTGTGTTGTTCCACAAAATGAATGCTTTCTGTGCTAACAGTGTTGTGGAGGAAGAGCTTTGTCACGTGGGATTCATACAAACAACCTTACTTGCTTTACTTTCTTCTTGAAAAAAGTTTCATTGCCAGACCGACTGTAGTAGGAAAATTACAATGTAGTGCTACGCCATCGTTAAAAATCCTTTTGGCCTCTAATGTTTGATGGAAAAATTGTTCTGAGTATAAAAGAACAGATGCTGACAGCCATAGTAATTCTCAGTGTTCATGCCAGTGAGCCATATTTACTTGAAAAGGCTATTCATAATATGAATAGTGCTTCATCTGAAGAGAACTCTATTATACAAGCTGGTATATATTTGCAGCAAAAGAGACCCCCACACACACACCCATTGATTTTTTTTTCTCTTTTTTTCTTTATCCAGCTTTACTTGTTTTACAACCTATTTTTGTTACATTAGCTGCTTCACTGCTCTGAACACTTCTTGTTTACACATATTGCCTAAAACAACAAACACTAAGTAATTCGTAATATAAATGGGGAAATGTATTAACAGACTGGTGTAAGAATCCACAAAATGTAACATTTTACAAGATAAAATTCTAAGAAATCCAACCTGTATATCCTTTTATGATCTAGTTTTCTCCCTAAAAGCATCCACAGTCGCTGACCTGCCCGTGCCCAGCAACAGGAGCATCACTTGCAGCACTAGTGTAGACAGACCACTGGAGCCTTGACACAGCGCTTTCAGTCGTGGTGTTCAGCTAGACTAGACAGCAATGACAAAAATATCAGATTTACCCAATCTACAAAGAAAATGCACATTTCCAAGTACTTCTCAGTAGACCGGGTATCCTGCACCCTGTGCAAAGCAGGACCTTCCTCCTATTACCGAGCTATGTCAGCTGCACCTTAGCTACAGAAATGAACCTGCATGGAACGTCTTAAAAAGAATTGATGAAAATTGCCTCATATTTATCTGGATAGAAAACAGGCAATACTGGTAAATTGTTGAGTAAGGCCGATCACCTTTTAAAAAGCTTAGGCAAACACAAGGTTTGAACAACCTCATTGCCCACCGAAAGCAAAGCAATCATTTTTATATCATACGTGTTTGACACCAGTAGTGATATCCTACTTGAGTACATAGCCCATATAAATAGTCAGCATAGTGACTTTTTCCTTGGGGTGACAGAATATATTTATTTAGATTCCAGCTTGTCATACAGTGCAGAATCTCATGCCCCAGAGTGACTTGACTTATTCTGTTGTCTAGCATAGCACAATAGCCGTTTTCAACACAAAAAACTGGTTTCTGACATTATATATTGTCAACTCCTATTGCAAACAGCCAACTTGAAATGATGGCTGTGGATGGAGAGGACGCACAGCAAAGTGGAGCTGCTTGACAGCAAGCCTACCTTTGAGAGCTAGGTCACACATTCACTGCCAAATTTTGTAGGGCATCACATCTCACCTGTAACGTGCACAGCAAATCACTAAAGCACAAGAAATGCCATAGAAACCCAGTAACAGGCTACAACACAAGTTATAAAGTCTGTCGATTCTCCCCACCGTTTTGCAAGCTCTTCATTTGCAACGGGCAGCTGAGTTTGCGGGACTCTGCTTGTTTGTTGTCTTCCACTGGTTTCTTTTCAGACCTTTACCTTTTTCATTACATTCCATACATTAGATGGTTGTCTGAGCCATTAAAAAGCAAGGAGTGTATCACTGGTCCAGCAATGCTAGATGCATCATACTTGTGAAAATATTATCTTTACACTAGACAGCAACGCTGCTCCACTGAAGTCCTGGGGAGCATTGCAACCCATTTCAGAGCAGAAAGAGAGCTTCGGAGATCAAGCTAAAGCACAGATGTTTGAGTTAATCTTCCAGTGACCGGAAATTCTTGAGCAAAAAATAAATAAATCACTGTTATTACTGTTACAAGTCTAAGGCAAAGACTTACCAATCCCTGATGTATGACAATACAATGTAGGCAAGAAAATATATAGGGCTTGTTATAAAGATATGAAGAGGGAATCCTTGTTCCCACATTAATATTAATTAATAAGTGAGCTAGGGATTAGTTTTCAGAAATTCCGATGCTCTTTGGAGTTTAAAGCAGGTACTCCACGTTTTCTGCCCTAATCTAGGTTGGTTTACCCAACTCATGAATCCTTCAGCAGGGCAAGGGAACAGTTTTTACAGAGCTGGCACTTTTTCTGTTTCCTCTTTGTAGAGACAAAGTCAGCTTGAGGTCAGCATGCCTAAAACTGACTTCTCGCTCCCAGGCATATCGCTGTGACCTCTTCTTTATTTTAGACAGTAAATTTAACATCTTTTTTGGACTGTCACAACTAAGACATCACTTCTTGCAAGTCCCAGCAAAGATCAGATCCCTCTTCATCTGCAAACCCAGAATTCTTATCTGAGTCAAGCCTCATTATCTTCCATACTGATGAGAGAAACCCGTGTTTTCCCAGCCTAGCACAATGTGGTTCCAGCCTCATTGCTCTAAGTGGCCATGCTGGTAGTTGCGGACACTACCAGAAAAAATTTGTCATGCATATTAAACACATGCATGCACAGGCATATACAAATATATAACCCAAGATGCAAGAACATCTTCAGGATCCCCTCTGCTTTTACGTATGTCTTCAAGAGAAAATTATTCTTTTGGACTCCAGTTATACACCACCAACATATCGCTCTGTTTGGTCTAGAAGCACAAAGGCATTAAACAATGTAATCAAACTGTTGAGTTACCAGATGAAGTAGTACAGATGTTGCTGCATATATTTCACAGATAATCAAGCAGAACTCCTCAGTGGTTAACTGCTTAGCCTAAAATTACTCAAGTGTGTGAAAGCCAAAACTACAAGAAAGGCATTTGACTCTAACCCACAGTTCTGCATTTGTCAGACTTTGGTCACGGCCAACCTGGTATTGCTCATTTGTCAACTTAATGTTCTGAGTCACTTGCATTGCTTTTCTTGAAGCTACACATAGATAAGCTTTTTCTCCATGAAAAGGAAAAATTTAATAACCAGTGTATGGACTTTAATTTTGGTGTAACCTAGATCAGTTGCAAAACAACATCAATAGCTTGAGCTAAAACAGGGCCCTACAAGAAAGCTGGAGAGGGACTGTTTACCAGGGAGTGTAGTGATAGGACAAGGGGTAATGGGTTCAAACTAAAAGAGGGTAGATTTTGATTAGATGTTAGGAAGAAATTCTTCACTGTGAGGGTGGTGAGGCACTGGAACAGGTTGCCCAGAGAAGCTGTGGATGCCCCCTCCCTGGAAGTGTTCCAGGCCAGGTTGGATGGGGCTTTGGGCAACATGCTGTAGTGGAGGGTGTCCCTGCCCATGGCGGGGCGGGGGGGTGGAACTAGATGGTCTTTGAGGTCCCTTCCAACCCAAACCATTCTGTGAAATAAAAAAATATTCATTATACCTTTCAATTTAATCAGTTTTAAAATACCTTCTCAGATCAAACTGTAACCAACTTTTCTGAAAGCTGCCTTCTACAGTAGAAGAAGATAGATCTGGGTGGGCATTATTCTTCAGGGTGCTACAGCAATTAGTAGTTGCAGGAAAAAATAAAACTCTGCCTGAGACAGCAGACCTATTTCATGTGATAACTGTTTCACTTTTCCCTTTCTTCATAAGAATTTAGCTTTTTCAAGAAGCCGACAGCCGTCAGGAGATCTACAACTGACTATTAAAAAATTCAACATTCTTCCTGGTTACATTAATAAGAAAGAAAAAGGGGAAAGTTTAGAAAACAGCTCTTTATGCACACCCACACAAGCACAGCAGTTGAAAAATAAAAGATATATATAGTATCTATTCTATAATTTATATAGAATATATATTATATATCATAACTATTATAAGAAATAATATATAATGGGTACATCTTACATGTAATAGATATATCTTATATTGATATAGATACCATATTTCTATAACATATATAGTCCTGTATCTAGTATATGTAAAATAGCTATATCTTACATAGTTATATAGAATAGAATTCTACACCATTTTGTATTTTCTAATGCATTTTCTAATGCATTGGAGAACTCCCTCCCCGACTGTGGGGCGTGTGGCATCCCTCAGGGTGCCCAGCCATTGCATGGGCACAGAGAGGGTCTCTCTGCTGGGTGGATCAGGACAGCCCCTCCTCTCTGCTGGAAGGCAAAGTCTTCCTGAGGAAGACTCCAAAGCAGTCACACGATTTTTGGACTGGAACGGGGTTTTTTGATGTCCTACCAACTTGGAGACCAGCTAGAGTTCACATTTACCTACAGGAAACTGCAAATAATCTCAAAGGTTTAATTATCATTTCCCCGTCGCTAGCAATGAAAAGGTAGTTTATACCGCTGGAGAAAATACTCATATATTGTTTCTTATTTTGCATGATGACAATAACCGGCATGACACTAATGATAGTTAAAAATAGACACAGATGTAAGAAGAATAAGCACAGAGCAAAAAAAACATCTGTTACTTTTAGGAAAAAGGGGAGGAGAATCTGAATAGGTACAGCCTACTTGATTTTTGAATGAAGTTTATAGCCTTGGCCAAACAGGTTTTCATACATGACAAAAGAAAAAAATCTTTGAGAAACAGACACAACTAAACAGATTTAAATAGATATACATATTTTACAAGACACAGTAATAGTTTAGGTGATCAGGAAACTATTCATAGAAAGCAGAGCTGGCTACTGCCTTTGGCAGACAGGTCTGTTACACATTGTCCTTACGATTATCTGAGACTACTAAAGCCAGGCCTGTGTCTTAAATAGCCGATGTTGACAAGAGAATGCCCTTCATGTCCTTCAGATATGAAAACAGTGTTTCAGCAACTCATTGTGAAAGGCTTTATGAATAGGTCTGTCAGACTATGTGAAATATTAAAATGTAAAGTTACTATCACCTTAACAGACATTAGAATTTATAGAGAAAACAGTATTATTCTCCATATTCTATATAATTTTTTATATATTCTATACATAGAATTTTCTCTATTCTTATGTCTCCTTAGCAGACTTTAGAATTTATAGAGAAAAATTCTTTTTTTTAAAGCAAAATATTCTTCTCTACGAACCTATTATCTGACATAATATACTAGAGTTAAAAACATCAAATCACTGTAGCATGTATTCACCTACAAACCATTTCTTGTTATAATACCAAACAGCCGTGGTACCAGTGTTTTAAGTATGGTATTAATGCATTAAGAAATAGTTGAGCAAAAACACAGGCACTAGACAGATAATCAATGAGAGTTAGATTTGCCTTAGGCACTAAATATATTTTAGAACAACATCTTCCTAAGTCTTTTCATATGAAGAAAAATAATAAATGATCTATATAGTGAAAACATTTAATTTCATAGCATGAATCAGTTTTGCATTCCTCCTTTAGATGTGCTTTATGCAAAAAGCAAGAAAAAGTATCCACTTTGTAAACAGATGTGTATTTTTATTGCCCTCGATCCTTACTGTGAAGTCTGCTGTGAGGCGCGATGCTTATTTACACTCTAAAGCACTGGAAAGGACCTGAGTTTCACAGAGTCAGTCCCAGTGTTTCCTCCATTAGAAAAATTATTTGGTTTTAAATCAACCCATCTCCCTAGGCACGGAACAGATGTATACATCAAGAATACAAAATACTAATGAAAAATGGCAGAATTAATGACTGTTGTTGAACGTTAGTTCTTTAAATATTTAGAAAATAAAGAATATTTTGCAAGGCAAATGAGGGACTGTTATTTGCCTGTCGCTAAATAAAAAAAACTATTAATAATGTTGAACGTTATAACACTGGAATCCCAAGGAAGATGCAAAATATTAGTGCATCTTGTAGAAGATAAAATAAAAACATGAATACCAATTATTTTTCAAGAAATCTCCATGCTAAGACTAGACTGCATGAAAACTGAAAGAACGGGGCAGCGTGTATTGCACATTAGCAAAATCTTATGCATTCCCTCATCAGAAAAAGGGAAAAAAAAAAAGAATTTAGGCACAAGTTGCAAGAACAGCGGCAGCTGAGAGAAAGGATAAAAGTACCATGGGCAGTCAGGTGGAGACAACATAACGTGGCTGACGAGAAAGCAATTATATATGTGCATCACCGTGCCGCTTCTCCTTTTAATCTTTTATAAACTTAACAGAGCGTTTTACAGGGAGGATAAAACCCGCTGACCGGTGGAGCCGTCCCAGCAGCGGCATTCCCTGACGCTCGGCAGGGCTTTACCACCTTTTTATCAGACGGCGTGCCGGGGCTTTACCACCTTTTTATCAGACGGCGTGCCGGGGAACCGGGCCAGCAGCTGCCTGCCCCAGGACCGGGGGATCTGCGCAAGCGCAGAGGTGTAGCCTATACGTTAACATTTATATCAGAATTTTTGCCATTTAAGTGAGAAAGCTGACATGTCATTTATGGCTAACTGCCTGCATTTCGCCTGCGTGTAAAGTAAATATACATTTATCAGGGCAATCCAGGTTCAGCACCGCAGACCGAGGGGTTGCCTTGAAAATCACCTGAAGTGGCAAACTGCTATTTTAACAGCCCAGCCCCCGTGCCTGCGTGCTACTCCCCGCCCAGCGTGACTGCACGCACCGAATACACACGGCTTTCAACTGCACGAGAAGGCCACCTGCTTTTCCCTATATGGGAAGGATGAAGGAGCAGACAGAACACCCCAAATTTGTATCCTCTTTCTTGCACATCACCATGCGCAATGAGGTTGTCCCCCTTATTTTTTAAACCTACGAACCATCTGCGAGTTCATTTATTTACTTTTGCCGTTATCTTACCGTAACTAACCAGGCAGCGTTCCAGATCTTGGCAAAATATTAAAAAAGCCCAACAAAAACCATCTAGGAGGCAGATGTCTACCCAAGCGCAAGATGCCCCTCTAACCAGCTTCATGACACCCAACGAGGAGGTAAACTAAAGGCCACGGTTGCTGCCACCGTCACCCATGTTTAGGATCCATACATGCGTGCTGTTGTACTCGAAACCAGTGTCAGCTCTGATGGGGGATTTATGCAAAAATGACTAAGAAATAATAAAGCACTAGCAGAAGTAATTACAGGGAAAAAATCATCACACAGCTTATGAGACATTCAAACTTCTCTGGAAAAGGATGAAAGAGTCAAAATGGAAGATGGAAAGTGATGCTAAAATAAGTAAGGATTCTGAGTCTTCTTATATTCTTAAGTTTAACAGTATTTTGCAAAATTCCTACAACTTGAACATCCTTGCTGGCAATGTCCCTGACACTGCGTGACAGTAGTGTTTTGCTTCCCTGAAGCTCAAAGTTGCCATAAGACATTAATTCCTCTACTAAAATCCCTGAACCCACAAAGCCACAAAGGAACTGACCACTTAACCTTTGATTCACCACGTAGCTGTTTCAACACGTTGGTGTGACTCCATTCCTGCTCTAAAAACCAGTATTTCCTCAGAAGTCAAGGGCAGACTACGAGATACCTGCAGTTGTTTGCAGCCATTTGTACCTGCTTCCCACTTCACAGGGGATCTCTGGTAGTGTTTAACAGAAATATCAAAGGTAAACATCGCTGGAATGTTTTTTTGGAGGCCAACCTTTGAACAGTAAAAGAAGGAAAGAGTTCACTTTCTTCAGTTACCAACTCCAGAAGATTACAAGGTGCCAGCACACTGTGCAATCGGTCTGTACTTTAAAAATAAAATATATTGATGTTAAGTTTCTCAAAGAAATGAATGTCTTCAGCTACTTACCTCCCTAGGAAAAGTCTGACATCAGTTATTTGCTTACCCATCTCATGTTAACCACTACCTAATACTAATCAATGCAGCTTATGACTTGCCATACAACACCACTGAATACTTGTTATTAATATTAGTAATGTTATAAATTATGGAAATTTGATATCTTAATTATTGACATTCGATTGTTTAATGATTGACATTTGATAACTCATTGTAACAATGAGTTGTTTCTGCAACTTTAGAAGATGGTTTGGGAAAAAAGCTCAAGCTGCCTCTTTTCTGCTGACCGAGACCATTAATGCACAGCACGGTCCTACAGATGTAATTAACAGGGCTTAAAACAATCACACTTGCAGTCAGGAAAGGGCATAAAACAGAAATGCAAGCGGCCTCTTTGTTTGCAGATGGACAGGTTAACAGAAACTTCTGGGCTTAAAATCACAGGAGAGAGTCGAAACTTTTAAGTGATAAGAGAACAATGGGCAATTGCAATTAATTGCTGAGAAGTGCAAAGCTGGCACCGCAGTCCCGGAGGGCACGAAGAGCGGAGGCAGAATTCAGCACGAGCTCCATCCGTAGAGCACTGAGACCAAAAGCAAACACATACAAAGCGTCACGCGTGAAGGTCACCAGATAACAGTTTGAATGACTGAACGCTGCTAGAGACCTTCCCGGCACCAGTCTCGAAGTGCACTTGTCTTGCCACCATTTGCAGGTCTTACCTACCGTCTACTTGGGACGGTACAGCTACCTTATTCCTTTAAATTCTGGCACCAGCAACCTTCCCCTCTGGACCAAATCTCTCAGATGTGAGACCACTGACGCTCCTGAAGCAATAAAAACCTAGATAGAAGAGTGCCTCATGGTTCCCTGGGTGCTGAGCTGACCCCACCACCTCCTAGCAGACCTCGCTTTTGAAGTAGGCAACAGAAACACGTACTCCTTTTGCCTCTTTCCCCGAGCAAACCCGGCACAGATCCTGCAAGCACCAGTGACCACGTAGTGAAACCTTGTGCGTGCCGTCTCTGCTCCCTGACAACCTCCCCTTTGCTGGCACCAGCGGTTGGGGATGGCAGAGCAGCGCGGTGGCTTTTTCAGCAGGTGCTGTGAGGCTGATGTTTGCACAGGGACCGCAGAACTACGGTTAGGCAGCCTAGTGCTGGTCCTTGAAATTGTGGTCTATGAAGTGATTTCCCTAACACGTCATTTGGGATAATCATTAATTATATTATTTATTACATTATATTTAACAATACACCAGTGTATTTATATATACACACATCTTTACTCTAATATTTTAATGAATACATTATAATTCAATAGGTCCAAATAATTAGAACCGCAGCTGTAGACTCTACATTTGCAGTTCACTATTAACGCTAGAATTCTTTTTGTATTTATATCTTTGTTGAGGGTTTAAAAAAAAAAAAAAGGATTCTTTAGGGAGTGGGCGTTGTTTGTTCATTTGGAAGAGAGGATAGAAGGGAAATAAACTGATTGACTAAATGACAAAAGTTAAAACCAAGCCAAAGGGTTTTCTAGCGTGTTTCCCTTATTATCCCCATTTTCCTTCTGTTTCTTTGTGGAGAAAGCAATGTCATAATCTGAAAGTGCTGAACTTACAATGTTCTAAAGCTTTAATTTATGAACCTAGTATTGTATCTTAAAACATAGAGCACTGCCAAGCTGTAGTGAATATTTTAAAAAGCTTTGTCAATAGTTTTCTTGGGTTTTTTTTTTTTCCTACTAGAAAATAAGGTTGAGATTTGGGATTTGTTTTAAGAAATACTTTTTCTTCAGTAACCTAGTTCAATTGCCTTCAAATGTAGAGTTATTTATTTATTTAATCTTCATTTTAAAAGGAAGTTTTTCTGAAAATCCTAAACATGTCAGGTAAGGTATTTAGAACATTAGCTGTCTCTCAAAAATAAAAATGATCACATTTTGTTAACTTGTTCTGAGGTTCGAGGCCTTCATGACCCACATAAAGAAAATACATAAGATGAAGAGTAAAGTCAATTATAGACAGCAGCTATAAAGGAGACATCTACTTGACCAAAAAAAGCAAAACACTGCACAAATTTATCCAATGCTACACAAACACACATGATATCGCACCCAAAACATTACTTAAAATCATTATTATTCATGAGATAAGTACTAACAGGTTAGAGAATAGAAAAACTGAAGCTGACTTAATGGGCAGTTAGGCAACATTTTTCTTCTTGTTTAGAAACAAAGGCTTGATTTGCCACACAGTAGTCATGCTCTGCTCTGAAGAACAAATGATTCATTTCCTCACAAGCCTTTCTAGTGCAGTCAGTATTGTACCATCAGTATGCTTCATGTAGGCTCTAGCCATACAGATCTAGATGCAGATCTATGGTATATAAATATTTATCATTTATAAAGCATATCTTTCTCTGTGTAGGAAATATATAAAAATATGTTAATTATTATAGATGTGCAATTGAAGTAGGGGCAAGCTTAAGAAGGACACCTTCTAACAGCTACATAACATGAAAAGACCTAACGGTGCTGCTAACGTGGGGAACTTGCATTAGTAGTTTGCATACGGCAAAAGTCATGAATTGAAATCTGTAAGAGCAAAGCAATAAAAGATCATAATCAACAGCAGAGTCCATGATACAATCTGTAAAGAACTGATTGCATATACGCAATGGAGAGTCATTGCTTGGGGTTTGTGGGTTTACTGCTGGCAGCTGGACTCCGTTGTGCATTAGAGGATTCTGTTACGCTTGCCACGTGCAATAAAGGTCTCCAAAAAGAAATGCACGTGACAAATTCAATATGCAACTCAATTGTGTGGCTGGGCAAAACTGTGTGAGTCTGGTCCCCAGGAGAAGTGGGATTAGACGTCCGTGGTCCATTGTGCCCTGTGCCACGAACGAGTAGCACTATCAAAGAGTGCAAATCTCAGAGACCTAAAGGTTCCCAAAGATCAAAAGTGGCCAGTGAGACAGACTGGTCACTGGGACAAAGAAATCTTGATGGGAAGAGTCAACACTGCAGACCACCCTGGAAGCAAGGAGGATGCTTCTGTCCTATTGGCAGAAGTACAGCCACATATGGAATTATGGTAAAAACATAGTCACTAATTTTGGGTGTCCAATTTAAAATATCTGTGCTTGCTATTTTGAGACTACTTAATACTGTGTGGTTATTGACACATTTAAAACACAACTGTTGACTGCTGTCAGTTAAAATGTTAAGCAATTCTATGAATTGGATTTAATTAAAATTAATTAAAATCAGTTAAAACTCCTAACTGCAGCACCTACAAACTGAAGTACACATAATTTAAACTAATCCGTTCACATGGAGTCCTAAGTGATCATTGATAGAGATGGAAAAGAAAGTCACTTACCTACAACTGGACTTTCTTCAAGGTATATAGTCTTATATGCACATTCACATACTCACTGTACATACATAAACAACCCCTTTGACTCTGCTATTACCCACAGGCAGTACATTCCTTATCCCTCTGTGGCTCCATGGAAAACAAGACTGACTTCAAAATCTCAGTTCTTAAAATGCTGTCCTACTCATGGTCCATTGGCTTGAAGTGATTCAGATCATCTGATGGGCCTGTGAGGCCAAAATTACTTTTTGATGTCCTGGTGCTGGATGAATGGATACCAAGTCTCAACAATTTCTTGACAAAAGAAGAGATGAAGGTGAGGGATAAAGAGGCATTCCCACCAAAATATTGGACGGGACTTCCCATAATGAAAAAAAGAGTTCAAATCTGACCACAAGACTGTGATCAAACTGCCACCAAGAGTCTTTCCAAGTCAGGACAGTACAAAGCCAAATGTAACACTTGCAAGTTTGTGTATATTGCAAGGTTCACCTAAGTATGCAGTCATGTTCACATAAGCAGAGATTCCTGTCTTGGCAGCGCTGACAAAACGTCAAGTGTAAGCAAAGCAAAGTAAGCAGAGTATGTCCTCCAGTCCTCGGTGGTCATATCGCCAACTCAGCTGCCAATCATCCAATCTAGGACAATACTTGCAAAGCCCATCTTGCAGTGCACCATGAGATGAGATGTTTCTTACGTTCAGTGTGACAGCCAAAGAACCAAAGCCACGGAGAGCGGGATGCAGCAGCTCTATTCCTGCCCCGAAGAACTGCCCTTTGCTCATCAGTCACTGCTGAGAAGGACAAAGAGCCATCCCACGTGCCTGAAAATGGATGGCCATTGTCACGAATAGCCTGGAAGACAATCTGAGATCCACCTAGAGCAAAAATGGTATTAGCCTGTATCGGTTTTGAATTCAGACTATGGCAAATTGAAGGTGATTTCTCAAACCAGTCAAGCTGCAATTTGTAAATAAGAACGCTGCAGATAAATTGATACCAAACGTGATCTAACAGCCAATGCCACTGTCACTGTTCTGTTTGACAAACAAAAATATTCGGTGTCCTGTCAGTCTCAAATGGGTCTTCATCTTCTCTTTTGCTCTGACAATATAGGATAGTTCCACAGAAGCACCTGGGCTGAGAAAAAATTACTTCGGTGACCCTTCCGGCTTACAGCACAGCTGCCTCTTATTGACACAGCCTCTGGTTGGAAAAGCTCCTGAAGAGTGCCGGGAAAGGTGAGCTTTAAGGTAGCGGGAATCCATCCTTTAACTGCTGGAAAGGGTGTTCCAGCAGACAGGTGTCCGAGGGAATGCAGTCCCAGGAGCCTTTACTTCACATCTGAAGAAACATTTGTATGCTCCAAAGCTTACCTACTTTTTTCCCCCCATCTTACCTGAGGAAACACAACCACCTGAAGCATGCAGTGTGTCAAAAATCAGGTGCTGGTACCAGGATACCAGACCCCAGTAACTCATGACAGCAGGCTCTGTGGGTGGTTGAAAGATTAATCTACTTGCCAGAAAAAAACACAGCAGGGTTGTTTAGTACAACCCACCCTTGCGCTGTCAACAGGGGATGTTGGAACAGGGTAGTTGGGAAGAACATCAAAACCCACATGTACGAACTGAGGATGCCTGTCCTTCCTCCAAACACATGCAGCGGATGAAGCGATGACTGCCAAAGCTTCTGGGCTGACCGTTCATCATTATAGCCCCCAGATGGGCCAGCGTAGGCTACTGCAAAGTATCTACCAAGCTTGGAACAGGATCCTGAAAGAACAAGAAAAATCAGCTTCTTTTTTTTTCTTAGCAACTTACATACTCTGACAGATCTGCAAAGTCAGAGTATAAGATTTCTCCTCAAGAAAGGTATGAAAAAGTGTCTTATTGCAAAAAAAGTACCTCATTTTCCACTAGAAGCAGAAATGGGAAGCAAAAGCTCTTATCTTTTGATCTTCTTGCCATAAGAGGCAGCTCCTTTTCCCCGTCATTTGCAAGGTTTAGGGAGGTACTAATGCTTCACGCTGGCCTAGGTGGGAATTAGGACCCGATCTTTTATGTACATCACTATTATCCACTGAAGCAAAAAGACCAAATATTTTAAAAAGTCAGAATTGCAATAGCAAGCTTTAATTAGTTTTTGGTGCCTTTTCATTTGAGTGCGTGAAAAATGTTTTAATTAAGCCACCTTCTGCCTCAATTTCTCCAGATATCTTCCTGCTTCCACAATAAATGCCACAGACGCCAGAGACCACAGCTTCCTTCAGTGCACAGCCGTGATTCACACTGAGGGCAGATCCACTCTGCACACTCAGGACAGCTTGGGTTACGTGAGCAAAAGAAAATTCAGTAATATCATTAAAGATTGAATTAGAATAGATAGATGCAAAAAGGCTAAATCCTTACAAGGGAACTTCAGTTCTGGCAGTTCCTTTCTTTCACTTGCAAACTTGACAATCCCCTTTGTCAAAAAAACAAAACAAAACAAAAACAAACAAAAAAACCCACCAAACTTCTTTTGCATCTTTTATTTTGCACACCCAATCAGAAGCAGTACGGCACAGTATGGTCTTTACATCCCTAGCACTGATCTCTTATCTGAGATAACGGAACAGCTGATTGCAGTAACAGGTGGTCAAGTGGAGAATGACCAAAAAATCACTTATGATGGATCTCCCACAGCACAAATGCTAAGACACAACCTTGGGCTCTCAGTTAAGGTTTAGAAGACCGTGTAATCTTCAGAAGAAAGGCTCTTTGCCATTTTCCTCCAACCTTTAGTTACTTCTGTCCCATAGCCTCCAACATGACTCCCCCAGTCATGTGATTTCATCTCCCTTGGCTCTTTGTCATCTTCTTACTTTCACAACCCCAGTTTGCACTTGTCAAGGCTTCTGGTATATTTGGAGTCTCCGGTATATTCACAGCTCCTCTCCAATTAGATGTCAACCGTAGATGTAGCAAGCACCACTGAGGTCACTGTTGAAAATACTCCGTAGTACTGCGTGTTGAATAAACATGTCATCTCTCATTTTGTTTGCTAAAGTTTTCACAGGTGAATGTGTAAAAACTACAATATTCTGAAGAGATAAAACAGAAAAATTGGGTAGACTTTCATGAAGACAGTAAAAATACAGATCTTTGACAACAGGACACTGCCTTAGCAGGATCTGGAGCCCAGATACAAACCAGAATGACAACACCATGTTCCCAAAAGGACTTAGGATTTTTATTTTTATTTTTTTTAACAAGGCAAAACAATTAATCTAATTCTCAATTAATCCTTTGGCTGAATTAAAACAAAAATTAGCCTGAGTCATAAAGACATGTGATGAATTACAGCCCACATGGTTAAAACTTGGCAAAGTTATAAGCAACAGAAAAGAGGTTTTACAATGGGGAAGACAGTTGGATGTTGTTGGCAGATGGTGCCACTCAATCCAGCTATATCACGCGTGCACCAACAGAGACCCACAGATACTATGGATTCACGCGGGTTTCTATGGCTATTTTTCTCTTCTGGGCCAAAATGTTTCACAGGTCACTATAATTGTGCTTGCCTTTCCCCCCCCCTCCCCCCCAACCTGTGCTAAGGAGTTTCAAACATGGCTTTATTAATGGCCACGAAGAAAGACAGCATGCTACTTTGAAGAAAATCAACTTTCTTTGAGGAGCAACATGAAAGCCATTATCTTGTACGCTTCAGTTCATTTTAATTCTTTTCATCACACTCCCTCCACATTTCAGCTTAACAATAAACGTAATCTCTTACGTGCAGCATCCTCCTACAGAAGCCTCACCACAAATCACTAGATCGAGCTGCTTTATGAAGCTGCCCAAGTCTGAGTGCTGACTTTCAAACCGTACTGGGCAATGAAGAAGATGTTCAAGCAGGTCAGTACTGTGCATACCGTTTTGCACACCTGAACACTAAAGTGCAAGGGAAGCTTTTACTTATTTGGATCATTTTCATATAGTTTTTCTTAAGGCGATAAACGTGAAGAAAGTAAAGTTTGCATCTGGGCTATCATTACAATGATAAGCTTAACTGTTTCGAAGCATTGTTGGGATGTGAAATTTTTGACTTAACTGATTTGACTATCTGTGTTGGTTCTCACGAATTAAGGTAGTCAACACAAAAGTTATTACTACCCTTACTTAGCTACATCCCTCAGTCTCATGAACTAGAATCAGCTGAATGTGACTTAAATGTATTTTTACATTTTCTTAAATGGACCTGTTAGAGGCATGAAACTTGTATTTCTGTAATTTGGCATACAGCTTGCATATACAAAGGAGAAACCGAACTATGTTTAAAAATATATTGATGTACTTTACACATTTATAGTAGCGTCTGAATCATCTTCACCTGATGTGTTGCGCAACTACAGCATAAGCCACCTACCCAGGATAATATGCAGCAAGATCTTTACATTTTTCTTCCCAGTGAACTTAAATTAATAAATCACTGTGTTTCAGCCGATGTGACAAACTGGCTCTTGAACAGTATTAATTAAAAATTATTTGTTACAAGTCAATTTTATTTCTTTGTAAGACTTCATCAATATGAGTGTAAGTGCTGAATGTGAAGGAAGGGTGAGTGCTGTATGCTTCTGAAAAAACTGTATTTTAGTTCTTACACAAAGAAATCGTGTGATATGCAATGCAGAGAATCAAAAGGAGTGAAAGTCCCTTCAGGAAGTGATGGGAAACAATAAACATAAGATCTACACAACAACTCATTGTTTCCTAAAGACAAAACTCCCAGAGTCTCCATGGAAACAAACACACTTTTAATCCATCACTAATTATTTAAATAATAGATAAAAAAAATAGAATTTGGCCCCTCAGTGGAAGCACCAATATAATTAAAGTTAATACTGTAACTTTCAGGTGCTTTCTATCACATTATTCAAAACCAATGAATTCTATTCTAACGGGCACGTCGTACAACTTTATTAAATCTTATTCAAGTATATGGGATTAATGGCAATACGTAGATGTTTAGAGTATCTCAACATTTACATCACGCTGATGGAAGCTATTATGCAACTAGATTGCCCTGAGTCTGTTGACTCTAAAAAAAAAAAAAAAACCAACAAAACAACTGTACTTTTCTAACATGCCAGTAGTAGGCTTATCCATATTTGCCATAACTCTCTTATTTGGGCCTTTATGGAATAAAGGCTGTACATTGATTTTGTGTGAGGGGGAAAAAAAAAAATCCCTCCTAACAATCTGAGTCAGCGATTTTCAAGTATGAATAATTCAGAATATGAAAAAAAAAAAATCTTTTTCTTCTCTTGGCTTGTGAGGAAAAAAAAAAAAGGTCAAAACACAGTCATTTAAGCTTACACTGTCTATATAAAAATTCTGTTGATGTTAGACTTCATTGTAAAACAACAACCAAATATATTCATATTCATAAACTCATCATCACATTTCAGTCAACACTTATTATGCCAAGTATTTCTTATTTAAAAAGAGCTTACCTGACACATCTACATTAGGAATGTTTTGAAATAACCTTAAGCTACGTTACTCACACAGATACATCAATTGTCAGTGACTGAGATGCCTGGCAAAACAGTATTCAGAGTGACTAAGAGGCAAAGCAGAAGAAAACACAAAAGTTATTCTTATTGCTGTAATCAGAAGTGTGACACTAAAAAGGCTGCTTTCTAGTATCTGCAATTAAAATGAAATATTATTGCCAAAGTAACAGTCCCTTTTAAAAGTAAATATATTTCGCTTAAGTTTTCAGGAACTGGATGTTTAAAAAAAAAAAAAAAAAAAAAAAAGAAAAAAGATTTTACCTAATGCATTACCAATTCACCACTGCTACTACCTGCATAACCTCACAGGACAACTGACCAAAATAAGACCTATGAGGAACAAACTTGGGGGGGGGGGCGG